>OX638371.1:15993277-16593277 GCA_951812925.1 Calliopum simillimum | reverse complement strand
GTTGTCGAAGAAATTTGTTAGTTTAACTAGGTTTAAAGTATTGAATATTGTTTGCAAACTTGTATAAAAGAAACTATAAAAAAAAATGATAAAACTAAAAAATAAATAAAATAAATTCATAATATTACATAATTCGCTTGGTTTCAATTTTTGAAAGAAAGGAAATCGACAGATATTCTTAATTGCTTTTGATTTCTTAACAATAAAGTTTTGTTTAAACTTAAAATGTAGACACATCGACATCGAAATGAGATAAGCTAAAAAATATGTTTTGAGAAAATTCCAGCCAAACCCAATTCTCTTTGATTGAACTTGATGATACTATATCTTAATGAATTTCATATTATCCTGAGATGATGGGTACTTAAACATCTTATAAGAATGAATCGGTAGTATTTGTGTACAGTGAAAAAGAAATATAGAACGTAATACATTATTTCTAATAAATTTTACCAGAATTTCAAGTCAAAATAGTGACAATTCCCCACTGAAGTAATTTTTACCTTACTGTTTAAGAATTTTCGGATGACCTTACAGTCTAGTAATTTTTTTGAAAAATTTAAGTGATATTTACCTTAGATACTGTAAAGTTCACACAACAAAAAAACTAAATAATAAACCATAAAGCAAAGTAAAAAAAAAAAAACAACAAAAAAAAAAAACCGACCGCACTAGGATTTGAACCGTGGTCCGTCCATGAATTGATATAAACATATCCTCTGCACTACTGGCCCATATGATTAAGAGGAATTAAATTTTGTATATGAAGCACATGTCTTTCCAAACATAAATATTTTAAGTAGAATGTTAAGTCAAATGGTATGGTTACAATGTTGCATAAAAATAAATTTCAGAAAAATGAAATAGCAAAGTTTAAAGCACGCTTACTCTAAGTGCAGAATCGGAAAAAATTCGTAACATTTTACTTTATTTCTTCACGGAAAAATTTGTGTACATTATGGAAACTTATTACATTGTGGTACTTTATCGAAAAGGACAGTTGAAAAGTGGTTTGATCGATTCCGCTCTGGAAATTTTGATGTAAAAGACGCACCTAAATCTGGTCAATCATGCACCGAAAAAGAAGACAATATTTTGAAAAAAGAAAAAATTATGGGGAAAACCAGGTGCGCCTGCCCAAACCGTCGCAAAGCCAAAACTGACGCCAAGAAAGGTTTTGCTTGGTATTTGGTGAGATTTCAAGTTTCCTGTGTACTACGAGCTGTTTCCACTTGAACACACGATTTATACGGAACTGTACTCTCAGCAATTAATAAAATTATATGAAGTGCTCAAGGAAAAACGTCCGGAATTAGTCAACAGAAAGGGCGTCGTCTTTCATCACGACAACGCCAGACCTTATACTTCTTTGGTGACCCAAATCTTCGGCTTATTATGGCCGAAGACCGAATGTGAGTCCGAAGGCGTTTTTTTGGCCGAAGCCGATTAACCGGTCGGCAGTGCTGCCAGATAGGCTAACCCACTTTTACTCAGATACTGGAATTTTGACGAAATTTCCCCTTGACCAAAAAAAAAAAAATTTTACCAAATTTCTACATCAGCAATGTACGTATCCACGGTCCAAACTATCTAAGCATACTTTTCGAAGGCTCCAAGGATATCTCGTTGAAAAAATTTCTTTCAACCCAGAGAATTGCTTCCGCAGTCCCTACCGCTAATTGACTCCTTAGTTTAATTTTTATTATATTCATTATTGAAAATGATATTTCTACACTGGCATTCGAAAATTGTGAACTTAATAATGTGGTACTGAAATTTAGAAAAATGGCCAAATTTCTGTTTCTTACTTGCTGTTGTCAATTGACATAAGGCCATCAACAGTGCCGCCTGACAAATGTACGAAAGTTGATGACATTCTAGAAATGTCTATCTATCAAATTCAAGACTTGCATCGATCTCTTAAGTCCCATAAGCGCATCCCCTAGATTTACCCTATACTTCTTCAAAATCCACTGTACAAATCCCCTAAATAATGTATTCTTTATATTGCCCCATAGACCTTTTAAAATTCAATAAATATCTGGAGAAATCCTCTAACCTGGCAACACTGTCGGTGAGATACTATTGAAAAACGAAGAGATATATTATCAAGAGACGCAAAGAAGCATTGGAGCAATTTTTTGGAGTATGTATTGGCAATTGACGGTAGCTTTGACGAATTTAGAAATTGAACGGCAGCGTAATTCAACCAAAAAATCTGTATACATCTCTTCTCATCCGGAAGCGAAGAGATATAAATAGATTTTTTGGTTGAATTACGCTGCCGTTTAACTTCTAAATTCGTCAAGGCTACCTTCTGTGAACAATACAAACCTCAAAAAATTGCTCCAGTGGTTCTTTGCGTCTCTTGATAATATATCTCTTCGTGAAAAATGAAAAAAAAATGATTTTCTACCGAAATAGACTTGGTGCATATATTTAGGCTGATCGTTGTTATTGTGAATCGAAACATAAAAGTTCTGCAGTTTAGAGATCTTAGTGCGAAAAATGTAAACAGCGGTTTGTCAAGGACTGGAAATTTTGCGGACAAAAACTTTATTTTTTCGGCTCAGCAAACCGAACATGGAAAGGGAGTTTGATCTTCATGAGTTTATTTGTTCAATTGAATAAATCGTTGGATGAATTGTTGAAATTCACTTACGTGTGCACTTGCTGCCTTTTCATGCTGATCAGGAATGATTTTTTCTTTTCACTTTTCGCAGGGCTTCAACTTTTGGAACTTTGCACTTTAGGGCAATGCCAAAATCTATTAATTTTCGTTTTCCAATAAAAGCTTTTCACTGAACACTTCACTTTACACTTCATTTCAGCATTATATTTAGCACTTTATTTAATACTTTTTCAATTCGAAAAACACACAACTTTTCATATTTTTATTTAAATAAAACTAGAAATAAAACCGAATGAACCGCCCGACTTCTTCATTACCGAAAACTGACATGAATATATCAATGTTGTCTACTTATTCGAATTTATTGCGAAAGGGTAAACGAGGATTGCGCTTAAATCACTCAACTTTGTTGGAGAACTACCAACGCATAATTCTCGTGGTTTATTGTTGGGTGTGAAAACATTGGAAGTTTGAAGAAATGTTTTTTTCTGTTTTATTTGTACTAGAGCTGGCGGATTCATCTCGTGTACCCGTTTCCCCCGGATACCCGTTTCTCTAAGGAAACGTTTATGAGAAACGGGTATCAGTTGAGAAACGTTTCTTTTGTCATGAAAACGGGTATGAGAGACGGGATTGTGAAACGTTTTCTTTTGTCTATGGAAACGGGATTGGGAAACGGTTCCACATGCAGATGCTTATTGGGCCTTATCGTAAATAAATATTCTCGAAAATTTATTCTCTTACTCCCTAGTTGGCAATCGCAAAAAACATTTTCTGGAAGAGGAAAATTCACTGGAAAAATAAAGTAATCGGCAATAGTTTGGGAGGGAATTTTTGCACGTTTATTGTTTAAATTTGCTCCCCAACTTTTTGCTAGGTAATAATAATGTAGGGGAAGGGTCGGGTTTCGTTTTTTGCCCGTAACTTGCATTCAAGTATACATTTTTCGGACTTATGGGTACCAATGGAAAGCTAAAGGCAGTAGGTAACCAAAAAAAAAAAACAATTTTTCTATAATTTTTCAACAAAAAAATTTTTTAACAAATTTTGTAAAAAGCTTGTTTTTGGACAGAACAAATTTTATAACCGGTTGTGGGCCATCCTGAAAAATCCACTTCAAATGCAAAATTATGAAAAGAAAAAACCAGTAAAGAAATATGTTTTATCAAAATTTATTCATCAATGAAGCCTCTAGTGGCGAAAAAACATCAAGAAAATGTGACTTTTCAAATTATTAATCATCCTCATCGGATTGCGAATTTGGCTTTCGGCCGCGATTTGATGATTTTTTGGGTGAAGCGGCTTGCAAGGGGCCAAGTTTATCCAAAAGACAGCTAGCAGAAGTCAATTTATATATTTTATGGTAACCCACAACCGCTTACAAACGGTGGCCCACAACCGGTAACGGCAACCTAAGGTATAGTGACTGGCAAAATTCTCGTGGCGAAAAATTTTGAGCAAACTCGATATAAAATCGGAAAATATAACGCAAATACTGCATAAAAATACATAACACTCACCTCTTTGCAATATTTTACTTCGCTTTATCACACTCGCAAAATCTTCAGAAATTACTTTATTGAAAATTTCTTTTAATTTTATTTTTTTTTTGTTTTGTTGTAGCTGTGGGTCAGATGCGTCCTTTCACTTCAGTGTTTGCACTAATACTGTCTATTGTCAATGTACACATAACCTCATACACAGATGTGTCATATTTTAATAACGTTAAAAATACAAGGGGTGGCCCACAACCAGTAACGGCCCACAGCCGGTTACCTTACCCTATAAATGAATAGTTATAAATAACGTTTGCTATGTTAAAAACGTTAGTACAATAATTTTATAGCTTATTGAAATAGCTCTCATATGACAATAAATTTTTGAATATTCGTACAAGCGTTTCCAACTAATACCGGTTTTGCTGTCATTACTATTCAGTTAATTTTTTTTTTTTTTTTTTTTTTTGTGAACTTTTTGGTACAATCTTTTTATTTTGAAAATCCACTAAAATGGTTAAAAAATCAATTTTTAATTTAAATAGCAGAACATTAACTTTTCATATATCTTATTCATGGCTTGTTTATGTTTTTTTTTTTAATTAAGATGTCAAAATCCAGTGCAAAATTTCAAAAAATAACCAGGTGGCAACCCTAAAAATATATGATGAATTTTTCAAAAGTTTAATTAAGCGTTTTAAGACTAAAATTTAATTTTTTTATGGTTTCAGCAAAATATACACAAAAAAAACCAAGTACCTCACTGTTGGTACTTTTTTATACAGTTTTAAAAAGTTTGTCTGAGAGTTTCTGAAACCAAAATTTTGAATTTTTTAAAAATTAATTAGAAAAATTTTGGAAAAAAAACTAAAAATATATGTTTGAATTTAAAAAACTTTTTTGTAAGAGCTTCAAGACCAACATTTTTTATTTTTTTATTTTTTTGATTAAAAAAGTTTCATTTAACCAAAATATAAATAAAAGCAGGTGGCAGCCCTGAAAGATTAATTCATAATAAGTATCTGCATATGGAACAGTTTCCCAATCCCGTTTCCATAGATAAATGGAAACGTTTCCCAATCCTTTTTCTCATACCGGTTTCCTTACAGAAAGGGGTACACAGGATGAATCCGACAGCTAGTACATACAAAAAAAAACATTTCTTCAAACTTCCAATGTTTTCACACCCAACGAGAATTTAGAGACTTAAGCGCAATCCTCGTTTACCCTATCACTTCAAATTCGAATAAGTAGACAACACTGATATATTCATGTCAGTATTCGGTAATGCAGAAATCGTGCGGTTCATTCGGTTTTATTCTCTAATTTGA
The DNA here is from genome assembly GCA_951812925.1 of Calliopum simillimum. Taxonomy (NCBI): domain Eukaryota; kingdom Metazoa; phylum Arthropoda; class Insecta; order Diptera; family Lauxaniidae; genus Calliopum; species Calliopum simillimum. The sequence goes on along the minus strand of OX638371.1, from coordinate 16,587,818 downwards.
TTTAAATAAAAATATAAAAAGTTTTGTGTTTTGCATATTGTAAAAGTGTTAAATAAAGTGCTATATATAATGCTGAAATGAAGTGTAAAGTGAAGTGTTCAAAAGCTTTTATTGGCAAACGAAAATTAATAGATTTTGGCATTGCCCTAAAGTGCAAAGTTCCAAAAGTTGAAGCCCAGCGAAAAGTGAAAGAAAAAATCATTCCTGATCAGCATAAAAGACGGCAAGTGTACAAGTAAGTGTGTTTCAACAATTCATCCAACGATTTATTCAGTTGAACAAATAAAATCATAAAGATCGTACTCCATTTCAAGGTCCGGTTTTTTAAGCCGACGAAAAAGCAAATTTTCCAGTCCTTCTCAAACAGCAGTTGTTTACATTTTTCGCACTAAGAACTAAACTGTAGAACTTTCATATTTCTATTCACAATAACAAACGATCAGCCTAAATATATGCACCAATTCTATTTCTGTAGAAAATATATTGATACCTTAAGCGCTATAGTCCTATTATCTCCATTTTTCCAATTGTTGGGGAAATGCAAAAAGAAGATTTCAAACAGTGGTTATTTAGAATTGGCTGCTATTTTGATATAACGATAAATGCAATAATTTTACCTATAGTATATTTTAACATAATTTGATGTTTTTAACCAATTTTATTAATTTCTAACGAAATCCCAGCCAATTTATAGTATGTCATTACTTTTGCTTACATAGAATTCCACTACTATTAAAATAACCACCACATTTAGTACATTTTTTTGAATTTTTTCCACTTAAATGTCGTAAAAAGTCATGAAACGCGTAGAAAACACGAAAAATACGATTTTTTTTTTTTTTTTTTGGTTCCGTCAAACAAGAGTGGACCCTTGGGTGTAACCATATTTGTTCACTAAATGGTCGCAAAAAGTCATGAAACGCGAAGAAAACGTGGAAAAACGAAGAATTTTTTTTTTTAAATGTGACTTATTTGAATATTCAGTGGAGATAGGACAGTAGCGCTCTTCAAAAAATTACAGTATGGAGGTAAGATTTCTCTTAATTATCGAATATTTTGGTATTTTAGTGGTATTTCGACATCACACAGTTTTCCACACGGTGAAGAAGCCCACAACGATGCCATAACTGCAAAAATCTCAAAATCGCTAAAAGTGGAGATAGGGCTATAGCGCTCTAAGGTATCGATATCTTTTTTTTAATTCATTTCACTGTTATCTTTATTCTCAATAAATGGCCATTTCAGACGAATCGAATACATATTGGAAATATTTATACATATACTGAATCATTCGGGTTATTAGATTCTATTGATTAGGTCGTAAAAAACATGACACGTTTATGGGTTTTTATTACAGAAATGGGGAAATGGGTTATTTAAGAACAAAAAAACCTTGGAGTGCTATTAAATTAGAGGTTAGAAATCGGAGAGGGGGGGCAAATGCAGTAGAAAGCTTTTTGTAGAGAAATAAATTTTCCATCAAAATAGTTTAGTTAAAAAAATAAAAAATGCTTGTGCTAAAAATGTTGAAACTGAAAAAAAAAATTTAAGCAAAAATTTCGAGTTCTTGTGTTTCTTTACTTTTTTTTTCTATAACTTTTTTAGGGTCAGAGAGAGGTTAAGGCAAATCTAAATATAAAAAGAAGATAAAATTTCCTTTAGAATGCTTTTTTAAAAAATTTCTTAGGTAAAAATATACCGAAATATGGCCACTCGATCATAGAAATTTCATTTATGCGGTGGAAAAACCGTTTTTTATTCAAAATCAAGGCATCGTGCAAAAAAAGTGTATCAGGCAAAGTATACTTAGAATCATCCAAGAAATGCGTGTGAATGTTTTAAAAAATTATGAAAGGTCCCCAAAAATTATGAAAAAAATCATTCTATTTTTTGCTGTATACACTTTTTTCGTAAGACGCCCTGGTTTTGAGTAAAAATTGTTTTTCCGACCGCATAAGCAAAATTTCAATGTTTGACTGGTCAAATTTCGGTAAATTTTTGACATAAGAAATTTTTCAGTAAACCATTTTAAAGTAAAATTTTATTTACTTTACTTATGTTTCGCTATATCTTTGCCTATTTCTGACCCTAAAAAAGTTATAGGAAAAAGAGTAAAAAACACAAGAATTCGTTTTTTTTATGCTTTTTTGTTTCAAAATTTTTGGTATAAGAATTTTTTTTTAAAATTTCATATCAAAGTTTCGCTTCGTTCGTTAGATATTTTGAAAAAACTGTAAAGGGCGCATTTTCCCCCTCCCCAATTTCTCACCCTCTAATTTAATAGCACTCCGCAGTTTTTTCATCTTTAATGACCAATTGACCGATTTCTGTAATTAAAACTCGTGAAAGTCTTACATGCTTTTAAAATGACCTAATCAATAGACTATAAGTAGGTAGTTCAATAAAACCAAACGTTTTCTGGCATTTTTATACAATTTTTCATATCCTATCAAATCATATGAATTTTCGTCACCAGGTCTCTCATGAGGTTTTCAACAGCTTTATGTTTTCGTAATTGAGCAATCAACACTGAGATGGTGATGATCCCCGTTCTCTTTTAAAGGGCGTAACTTATGCGAATGCTTCTCAGTCTGTCATTAGTCGTGCTCATGTCACTGCTTCATAAGAATATTCTCGTACTTGTTGTTCGGATTATTTACCATCACACTGTTTTCCCTTTGCTGCTGTAATACTATTTTTTTTTTTTATAATTTTTCCACAAAGTTTTTTTCTTCATGACGGCGGCCAACTGTCAAAATATTGGCTATCTATTGTCATATTCACATAATGACATTACTTTTGACATAACCTTGCAACCATTTAATATTTTCAATAATTTTCTAGATTCTCCAGAGTCGGTATTTGGATTACAACATTTGGGGACAACTCACCTCATGCGTTATATGTACATTCATTCTTGTGCATTTCTTAAGGAAATTTACTCTCATATCCTTTGCGTATATGTTGCACTCCACCCTAATAATTGCACTAATTATAGCTCATGTTTCGCATGCCTCCACTCACCTGTGCTTTATAAATCAATTTTTTTCCGTTTTTTCTTTCCTTTTTTTCTTGTTATTGAAATCAACACGCAAACTCTCTGGCAACTATACAAAATCGAAGAAGACGCTCTCCTTCGTTCGCAACATGCGAATTTTCAGAAAACTTCCTTTTTTTTTGTTACATTTCGGACAACGATGACATCATACTCGTTGTTTAAAAGCTTTTTTGGAGCGATTTTACAAGAAACAAAAAAAAAAAAAAAACAGCTGCAAAAAGCTTTTTATTTCTCATATTGCAGTTCAGGAGGTAGCCAGTTACTGCCGAAGCCAGGCGAAGCTTTAGTTAATATTTCATAGTGGAAAAGTTGAACACGAAGTGGTTGCAACTTAAAAAATTAAATTAATTTTTAAATTAAAATCGAATAATAAATATACAACTCAATCAATTATATAAAAAGCAATTCGAGATATTCAGAAACAGAAAAGCAATTTAATTTAAATACAAAATAAAAAACGTGCCAAAGTCTACAACAAATTTCAATTAAATTTGCAAGGACTCCAGGATATATGGAGTTGAAAATAAATTTAATGTAATGCAATTCAATACTTTAATGAGAAATATTACAACATCATCGTTACAATGCAGAATTGTAGGTACTTTTGTATTTTACTATATAAATTTTATGGTTGAAATACCATAAAACAACTGTCACAAGTGCAAATTTCTTATTGCTAATTATCTAATTAGTCTACGCTGCAAAAGCTGCCTTCGTCATAAAGTACTCTATGTCCTTATATTATATTCCATCTTATAAATATTTAAATTGACTTTAAGGAAAAAAACTTGAAAAGGAATTCAAAACATGTACTTTTAAAATGTTAATATTTTTACCTTAGTATGGAAAAAAAGCTTAAGACTGTATTATAGATAATATGGTTTACTTTTAAAGTTTCTTTCCTGTGTCCTATATACATATCTTTATGGCACAGAGGGCCTCCACAAAACTTCTCCATTTTGTAAGTTGATAAACTAGTGCCTTCAACTCTCTCTTGTATTTTCTCTACTCACATATTTCTTCTTCTAGCGATCGTTTCCACTGCGATTAAAACTAAGTGAAATGTCAAAAATACTTTGTAAAATGGATTCTGTGTAAAAACTTTCATTCACCAGCGTTTTTAAATTCTCAGTTATGTTTAAAATCTTCTCAGCAGTGTGTAAAATTTTACTCAGACACAACGATAACTTTCTCATTATAGGAAAAGTTTTACTCATTCACTTCGAAAAATTATTACATACTACCTACTGTATGGCTCACTTTTTACAGCATTTTGGTAAAACTCGACATTGTTTTATTTAAAGTGTAGCATTAGCGTACACGGTGTGACTTAACCCATTTTAAATCGAAAGTCCTAATTTTTGCCTTTAAAACTTATTTAAATTATGTTGATATCTTTTTTTCCTCACAAAAGTGCAAAAACCAGTTTTGCCAATATTTCGGTCTACGATATCTCTTAGAAACATGAAGATAAAAGTATAATTCAGATAAGGTTTTAAAGAAAAGGATTGGGGCTTTCTAGTCTGTTACCAGATTTAACGAATAAATGATGTATTCAATAGTTATACAGCTTCAAAAAATGGGAAAAAACGATTTTTTTTTGGTTTTTAGGTTAGAATGTCTCAAAAACTATACACGATAGAGCAATTCTGATGTCAGACTCGCGTTAAATATCACAAAACACGTCGATGTAGAAAAAGAGTTATCTCAAAATGTAATCGAGGAGTCACGACCGAAAATTTTTGTATACATCATGTAAACAGAATACGGAAAAAAATTTGATGTGCTAAAACGGGTTTAAAACGGGTTAAGGCACGCCGTGCTTATGGACCAGGTCAGAAAATTTTCAAAATTCGTCGATTTCGAATTAGAGATTTTAACGTTCGTCTTTGTTGGCTGGAAAAAACGATTGGAAGACATTACGTCGCTGTCATGACGAGGTCAAAACTAGTAAGGGTGCTACCTTTGGCTTGGCCAAACATTAAATACCCTACACAGCTGTATTTTGAAAATTTTGCTTATATTGGTGGTGCCACGCCCTCTTATCCGAATTCACCCAGATTTCTCAGAGTTTGAATTTATAGTTCTTAATATTTGAGTGAAATTTGGTTGGATTATCTCAAAAATGTTTTCAGTATAGCGTTTTGAACCTTTTGCTTATATGGGAGGTGCCACGCCCTCTTGTCCGATTTTATTCAGTTTTTGCTTAAAGCCTGCGCTTACAATTCGTAGTATTTATATGTATTTTGATTGCATTATCGTTAAAAATACTCCAAAAGTTGCATTTTGAATATATGGGTGGTAGGCGTGTCCGTTGACCGATTTCGCTTATTTTCAATCATCCGAGTTAACTTTGACGACGGAGGCTGTGCATCAAATTTCATTGAATTACCTTGCATAGTTTTCCAAAAAAAGTATTTCCACACACAGCCAGCCAGACAGACGGACATGGCTATATCGACTCAGGAGGTGACGCTGATCAAGAATCTCAGTGTTACAAACGGAAGGGCAAAGTGAATATACCCTGGGTGTAGGGTATGAAAACAGCACCAAACAAATGTAGTCATTCCTTACGTAATTTGTGATGCTGAATAAGAATTCGGCTAAAAATTGCTCAATCTTGTCTAGTTTTTGAGATATCCTGACTTATTTATATGTATTAATGAAATAAAATTTTCTCGATATTTCCGATTCATGAAGTGAGATTTGGTTAGACCAATAAATGTTTAAGAACAGGGGTTGCCAAAATTGAATCCGAGAATCTATGTGTGAAAGAAGATAGATTGAGGTCAGAAAATGATAGGCAGTATTAGATATATAAAGCCATCGGCATTCTGCTAATCATGAGTATTTTAGAGACAATAAATTTGGCAAGGGAGCCAGCAATTTGATTTCATTCAGAACCCTTATGGGCAGTAATCCAACCAAGTTTAATTTTATATTCTTGATGACAAAAATTTTAGCGTGAAATATGCTAAATATTGTGGGTAGTCTCACACGCTTTCACGAGTACATATTTATCTCTAATGTCAGCAGTTATATATCCTGAACTTTTAACATAATCTTTTTAGATGTTATGAGGCAATATTGAATCGAATTTTTTAGTTTTGGAAAAGTAAGTATGGCGCTTTTTGCCTTAAATTTGCGAATTTCCATAGGGTTGATCCAAGCTATGTATCTCGCCAACAAACTCAAGAAAATTTAAATAGAAAAAGGATTTAAGAAGCTTCGTAAAAAATCGTTTAAACTGTCGAATATGGAAGGACCGTGTGAATTCTTAAGTTCAAAGTACGGAAGATTAAGTATTTTTGTATTCAACTCCTTTCTGGACTTCTACGTCATGAATTTTGGAGAGAGGCTTACAACTCATGCGAAATGTTAGAAGTATTTTTGATATAATTTACACGATCTAGCATTTTTCACAATCTAACTCAATCAAAATATCTTTTTCCATTGGTAAAATAGATAAAGCACTTAATCTTCTTTCCCCCACTGTTGCGCTTAAGTAATTTTTGTTACATTTGAGAACAGAGAGTGATCTTTCGGCAGAGAAATCGGAAATCGGTGCACTATGTACATTCGTTTCGATTTGGCAACAATAGGTAAAGGTAATGTCTATGAAAAATCTGAAGCAAATTTGAGCCAAATTTTCTTATACAGCTTTTTCAGTAAAATAGGACTTGTATTGGAGAAGTTCGTAGCTTATAGTTTTTTCCAAATCTGCAGAAAAAGTTTTTCGTAAAATTTCAATTTTTTCGCGTAATTCATTACTGATCAAGGTTACCATATCAGTAAACCGTCAAATTTTTCCAAAGCAATAAAAGATTTTTTTTTAAATAAAAAATCAACTTGTCAAAAATAATATTAGGGGTTTTCACACGCAACGTTGTTATTTGTTATTCGTTATTCGGTAAATTTTAACACGTACTCTGTTTTTTTAAATTTAACAAAATACCAGCTTAACGAATAACACTTTACCGCGACGACAACCCAGACAAATTACTCGTTACTTGGTGATACAGTTATCCGTAATTTGTTGAATCGTTTTTTCAATCAAATGTTTAATTATTTTAGATTTCGCCCTTTTTTTTGGCATTTTATTCTTTTTGTGTATAATTTTTATAGTTTTACTTGCAATATCAGCTGTGTTGAATATATTTTAACAATTAACAATTGACGTACAAAAAAGTGACTTCACAGTTGGCAAGCTGTAACAAATTTAAAGAACAACAATAACAAATAACAACGTTGCGTGTGAAAACCCCTATTGAATATACAAGTTGTAAAATGCTGATATTCATTAATTTTGCCTCCCCAGCATTTTTTTCGAATGCACTCATCCCCTTTTTTCACCCCTTAGCGTATTTTTCTTTCACGTGCCGCCTGGGACAATGAATAATCTTTTCTTAAATGCCTTTTTATAATTGCTCAAGTTAAGCCGTATAGTACTCTACATGGTGGTCTTTATTCGGTCAAATCGTTTGTGCACGCACCAAATATTATATTCGCAAGTTCAATAAATTATAAAAATAGGTATTTATTTTTCTTCTAAAAAATCGCACTTTTTTTATCGCACCTTAAATTTGCCGCTCGCCAAAATTTGCAGAATTAGACAAGTCTTGGTTTGGATATTGAGTCCTGTTTTTGGGCAGCAAATCTTGGTGTCTTTAAAAAATTTCTCTAGATTATTGAATTTTAAAAATTTACAAACCTTATTTTTACAAAACAGTTGGGTTTTTTAGATGCCAAATTTCGAATTGAGAGAAACCAAAACATATGTCACCATAGCCGTGTTTAAACGTTTTTTCTCTTATTCTAATTATCATAATTTTCCAAGTTGAAAAATGCATGAAATATTCGATTCTTGCATATAATGACTAAAGTTCACAAAATTAGTATAATTTTCGAACAGAAACCATTTTAATTGAGAGATTATTTAATCCTTGAAAGGGGCATGGCGCACCCATTAACTATAAACGATTAAGTAATTTTGCTACCTTTTGGACACTTTAAGTATTTTTTTTTTTTGCTATTTGGTACGAAAAAAAAAAGCTCATTTATCATCCCTGGTATAATTCCAGCGAAATATAAACTAAACCGAAAAACATAAAGTCAGTGCTATGCTTCTTGTCTTTCTCTTTGTGCTTTATCCTTTTTCAGATACCTTTCTAATGGTGTATAATTCAAAGTCGGATTCCATTTCTAACATAGTAAAAAAAGATGGACAAATTTTTGTCTTGCGTAGATTACCATAACTGAAAAGCACGATGATCATCAAGACCAAGAAATTATGTCAGCTCATCACTAATCTTAACGATATTTGTTAGGTTGGTACCAAACGTAAATACCATGCACTGGCCGTTATACGAGGGTTGCTTTTTATGTTTCGGGATTGGGCAACACTAATGTCAATAGCTAAAATCTGGCAACACCATAATAAAGTTTGACATTTTTTAGCATAAACGTACTCACAACGTTTTGATGTACAAGTGCTATTTGTTTTGTTTACAGTGAGTTAAGAAAATCAATTTTTCCATTGATAACACAGGCCCACAAAAAAAAAAGTACCATGCGCGAAAGATCAGACCACCTGAACTTTATATTTTCGGGGTCGCTGAATCCGAATATGATGCCAGAATAGCGAAGTTGGTTCGCGTTTTTTCAGAAATCAACAATAATGCTGAAAATTACTGATTTTTGCTGGTTTCTGAAAAACCGCGAACCAACTTCGCTATTCTGGCATCATATTCGGATTCAGCGACCCCAAAAACATAAAGTTCAGGTGGTTTGATCTCTCGCGCATGTTACTTTTTTTTTTGGCCTCTGCACAGGACTACAAAAAAAAAATTCCCTGCGCGAACGATCAGACCACCTGAACTTTATGTTTTCGGGGTCGCTGAATCCGAATATGGTGCCAGAATAGCGAAGTTGGTTCGGGTTTTTTCAGAAATCAGCAATTATGCTGAAAAATTTGAGATTTTTTTCAGCATTATTTCTGATTTCTGAAAAAACTCGAGCCAACTCCGAACTTTATGTTTTCGGGGTCGCTGAGTCCGAATATGGTGTCAGAATATCGCAGTTGGCTCGAGTTTTTTCAGAAATCAGAAATAATGCTGAAAAAAATCTCAAATTTTTCAGCATAATTGCTGATTTCTGAAAAAACCCGAACCAACTTCGCTATTCTGGCACCATATTCGGATTCAGCGACCCCGAAAACATAAAGTTCAGGTGGTCTGATCTTTCGCGCATGGTACTTTTTTTTTTGTGGGCCTGTGTAATTTAAGCGATTGATAAATTATGGGGTATCCAACGAGAACAAATCTTTTTTACGGCCAGGTGTTCATGCAATATTGAATGTATGCTGGTCCCACTAATGCCTGAGGTTGTCTCAATCTCACAATAGGTCACATGACGATCTTGCAATATCAGTTGGCGCACAGCATCATTGGTTTCCGGAACAACAACTGATTTTGGACGACCTTCACGAAATTCGTCTTGGAGTGAACTACGACCTCGGTTGAATTCACCATACCATCGATAAACACTGGTCCTTGATGGAGCTTCATCGCCAAAAATTGAATTAAGTTCATCGATGCACTGTTGTTGAGTTAATCCACGTCGAAAGTTGTAAAAAATAATCGCACGAAAATTTTCACGATGTAATTCCATTTTTTGGGCGAGATGAATCTTTTAAGTTACTGTAAACAACACAAATAGCGCTCGTGTGTCAAAATGTTCTGAGTACGCATAACCTCAAAAATGTCAAACTTTACGATAGAGCTGGCAGTTGCCAGATTGCAACACTAGGGTTGCCCAATCCCGAAATATAAAAGGCAACCTACGTACAAGCCATACTGATGAAATTTTACAGGTAGGTGCTGAACATACTATAAATATCATTCACTGGTCGAAAAGCAAGCATAATCAGATAAGTTTCACTTCCTTCACGTGCACTGTATGTGCAAACGTATGTTTTTGTTTGTTTGTTACTCATACGCCCCGTTATGTTAGTTTTATTTAAAACCCAACGAAAAATTAAAAAAAAACACACATAAAGTGGCAACACCGCCACGCTAAAGGAAAACCACATGTTTTTCAAGTGCAATCCTCCCACAAAGAAGCAAAACGAAAAAGCTCCTACTGGTTTGCTGCCGCCATGCTACGACTGAGATGCATGCGTTTGCATGTAAATGTGTGTGTGTATGTGTGTGCACAGAAGCGAAAAGCAACAACAACAACGCAATGGAAAAACGGGAAATAAACAAAAACATTGTTGACATGTTTTGATTTTTGTTGTCGACCGTTGACATGCGGCCGCGTACGCCGCACACCAGTGTGCGAGGCGAGCACATTATTTAGCAGCGCGACGACGAAGCACGAGCACAAAACAAAGAGGAAGCGAAGCGGCGCACATGTGTGTTGGTTGTGGAGAGAGGCAAATACAAAAAAGCGCATGCAAAATGTTATGTTGTTGTGTGAAAGCTTAGAGACGGCTGCCGCAAAGACTTTTTTTGCGCTGCAAAGTCAGCCGCCACTGATGATGGGATGTTGTTGCGCCTTCGTGATGACAAATTGTATGTCCGAAGCGAATGAATGAGCGCCAAAAGCTCTTCGAGTGTTTGAGGGGAACAAAAAAGTACCATTTCTGCATGTGGACTGCATTAATGGGAAAATTTTGTCATTTAACTGTTCAGTTCGTTACGGGTTTGCAATTCAAAAACAACGGAAAACGGGTAAAAGGAAAATTCTTTTCTTTTGATTTAAAAGTAAAGAAAATTAAAATTTAAAAAAATTGAAAAAGTTGTTGAATAATGTAAGGGTTTTCGAAAAGAATTATTTCACTAAACTTGACAAAAAATATATAAAATGTAAAAGAATAAGTGCTGTACCTTAAAAGAAAATGTGATAAGTGTAATGAAAATTATGTAAAAGTGTCTCAAGTGTAATATAAGGAAAATGCAACACTTTACTTAGTATAAAGTGAAAATATATACTAAGAAATGGAAATTATAAAAAAACAGGTTTTTTTGACATGAAAAAATGAACAAAAAATTAAGAAATCAGGATGTCAAAAATAAGAGAAAAATTATTTTTGGTATTGAAAAGTAAAAGCAAATCCATGTTGATACAAAATAATTATGAGCATTATTCTTGTTCCACAACCAACCAACCAAAAGCGTTAAGGTTAACACATTATTTTAAGGTGTGAAACCTTGGTTGCTTTTTTTTTTCCTTCACTTTTTAACTGCCAACAGTTTGAGCAGCAAAAGTAAAAAAAAAAAATATAATACTTAATTCAAAAAATTTTTAAGAAATCATGAAAAGTTGTGCTTTACTTGTGGTTAATAGTAATGCTGCTGCTGTACCCTTTCTTTTATTTTTTCAAGGCCCCGTGAGAAAGTTGCGACCCATTTTTACTAAAATTACAAATTACACGCAAATATTGCATGAGCTGGCAGGCAGCAGGTTTTAAATGTAGAAACGTACAACAACAGCAACAAAGCAAAAATGTTGTCCCCCAGACATGCCAATGTTCGAATTTGCTTAAGTTTCTTCAGCATTCCACTATTTGCTGCTCGTGTACTACTATATACTATATGGTTTTGCAAATACAACGAAAAACTTTTAATTTTTTCGCTATGTCAACTAGTTATTGGTAATTTTTCTTTCAAAAAAATTTGTTTGTTTTTGCTTTCTTTCTAGTTTCTACACTTTCTTCAATGTTAAGGGTAGATAAGCAAAGAAAACTCAAAAGAAATACAAATCATAAGTTGAGCAAAGAATTTACATTAAAATAAAATGCCAAAATATATTTGCTTCGTCATAAATAGCACGGTCTATATATTTTAGAATTAATTTTTAACACTTGAACGACCAAGTTGGTCAAATTGACCATTTTGAGTAGGAAGAAAAATTAAATTTTTTGAATATCCCTGTTATCATATTTAGTACTCGTTTACAGAAATTAAATATAAGCGACGGTTTAGTGGCATTTTTTTGTTATATCTAAAACGACCAACGGTGCATAGTGGCTAGGTTGCTACTTGCTTAAACTCACTGCCATTAAGATTTTTTCTTTTGGAAAAATGTCCTTCTCTTGTAAGAAAGTAATATTAATATATTTGGATCAGAAGGCAGACTATGCACATGGAGAAAACCAAATGAAAGCAATTTGTTCAAAAAACCTTAGACCAAATGTAAAATATGATGGTGGTTCACTAATGGTTTGGGGCTCTTTTTCAGCAGCTGGTCCTGGAATACTCCATTTTGTTGATGGAAGTAACGATCATTCGATTCGATTCGAACTTTCCACAATGTAAGAATAAACTTGGTGAAAGTAACTTTTACCAAGATAACAATTTCAAACATAAGATTTATAATATGAGATCATGAATTCAATATAATTGTCCCAATGTATTCGAAAGGAGAATAAATACATTCGAAACACCGGCCCAGATGTAAATGCTGTTGTAATCTTGTGGAGTTATCTAGAGCTGAAAAAGTATAAAGCACAAAGAAAAATACAAAAAGCTGACTGACATTGAATTCATGTTTTTTGTTTTCTTTTCGTTTCACATTTGTCATTGTACCAGGGATGTTATATGAGCTTTTCTATTTTGTACCAAAAGTACCAAAAAAGTACGAAAACTTTCCAAAAAGTACCAAAATTATTTAATACATTTGTGGTTTGTGGGCGATTCTAGTTAGAAAATAGCGTTTGAAAACAAATGTGCGTGCCAATAGCTCAATTTGTAAAATTTTTCACCATAAACTATGAAAGACAGAATTCGCATTGTGCACCAAATTAAAACTTTATGGATGAATATTAAATTCGCTTTATCTAACATAGGTACAAAAGAGCTTTTTAGGCTTCATAAATCCACAGGTTTGTTCATAAAAGTTGCTTTAACATAAAGATTTCAAATATTTGCAGTAATTCTTCCTAGTACAAGCTTATGTGGTAGACAGAAGGCGGCGCTAACTAGCATCAGCTGTCTCAATCCAAATTAAGCATCGACTCCAACACTAATGTATGATATAAATTTTTTCAATATTTTTTGGATAAAACCAATTATGCTTTTAGTCAACGAAAAAATAATTTTCCTTTAACCGTTTGTCAAAGCATACAACCTAAATTTGAAGTCTTTTTCTACAAAAATTAAATTTTTCCGTCAACTTCACAATTTATACAACTTTGTGAGGCTGTTAAAACCAAACCACTGGCTCAAATGGGTTAAAATTCTTTAGCTCCTAACATTTTCTATTCAATGCAAATATCAGATTTCTTTAAGAGTTCCACTCCAAAAAAAAAATTTTTGCATTTTATTTTTGTAAAAAGGGCCATTTTTGGCCACCATTTATAATTGTGATAAAACTTTGGAAATTGGATTGATTTTGTCATGTAAATAGAGCATCTAAATTAATGTAAATATTGAGAAAGTTCAGGCACCATCTTCATCATCAAGGCAAAAATTATGTTCAATGTACTTAAAAGTTAAATATGGGAAAACCGCAGTTAGTGAGATTTCGAACGAATAATTGTAGATAATGAATATACGTTTATATATTTGGCTAAAAGACCATCCTACAATACAATTTTAGCGAAACATGAAGTTCTTACACCATTTTTGGAGAGAGTTATCACTCCAGATAATGCAGTTTGAAAAACATAATTCTTTTTTTTCAAAATCTTCATGGAAAAGCGACTAAATTGTTGATGACGAATACATATATGTATATATACATTTTAATTTTAATCAAAAAGCCATTTTGCAACATTTTTTACACTATTTTCGGAGTGAATTATCATTAAAGTGGCGAATATAGAAAAAACATTAGTGGAACATTTTTGTCAACTGATGTATAAGTGTGTTTTTCATGTATGTATTGAACTGAAAAAGAATTAAATATCATCATTAAAAATCATAGTAATTTTCTCTTAATTAGAATTCGAAGCAAAATAATGTATTGGGAAGAGGAATTTATACTGAGTGCCAAATTACTAGTTTTGTTCGCTATAGGTATGTTTAAATCTCGATCGTTCTAGTGTTAAGTAATGCTACACATTTTAATTTTGCACTTGTCAAAATTTATAAAATTAGTTCAACAATAAATCTTATTTTAATAGTCTCATATAAATATTAGAACTTTTATTTAGTATTTATGGTTTTCACAATATTTTTACGTGCAAACTACTTAAGTTGCACACTGACACTTTATTGCCATTTAAATGATATGTATAATCTTGAAATTAAATCGCAATATTCATCTTAAATTTACACAGGCAATTTTTTTCGTAAAGTTTTTCCTGCCATAAAAATAAATATCGCTCGAATCATAAAGTAATTTTCAGCTTTTATGTCTGGTGATTAAAACTTTGTTATTTATCTGGGATAATGCATACCGTGACCGTGTTGAATTTCTGAGAGGTTTCCGAATTTCTCATTCTTTGAAAAATCTCTGTAAAGTGCATATATTTCTCGAAGAACAAACATATCACTGCAGCCATTTCGCAAAAATGGCTTTCCAAGCGTTTTTCGAGTTACACACCGCGCTTCTTATGTCAAAGTTTTTTATGACAACAGTTGACAAATTTGAAAACAATAAAAAAACGTTTGTGCTAAAAAACTGGAAATCGCCAGAGATTATTCTGATTCCTCGGAGCTCACCGAAATAATTTTAAATAAAAAAAGTTTTGTTTTTTATTTATATTAGTTGACGAAAAAAAAAACATGTTTTGAAATCGAAAAGTTTGTTTAATAAGCTTGATGCGAGAAAGCGTAGAAAAAGTGCATATGCTTTTGACTTTCAACGCGTTGTGTTTTTAGCTCACTCCATACGAATGCAGAGTTTCAACTTTTTCTGACAGAAGCGTGTGCCACAATAAAGTGACAACGCGTTGCTTGTAACTCCACTTTAAGAATTCCGATGACCAGCGCTATAAAGAGAGCTGTAAATAGAGATGTTGAGAGAAGAAACACTTTATCTTCTGTACTTATACGAGATAAAATTGTATGTACTTATGTACATTGTATGTATGTTTGGAACGGGCAAAACTTTTTCTCGAAAACGGCTACAGCGACTTTAATGAAACTTCGGATAATGTTAGATATTAGCATACAATGAAGAATGAGCTAGGCTTGAACTTTGTAAATGCTCACTAGGGGGCGTGGCATTGCATTAAATTTTAAATTTGATATGGTCATAACTCTCAAACCGTACAAGGTATTTGAATGAAATTGGGTGAGCGGGTACGGCTTAATAATACCTTGTAACAGACAGAAAGTGGGCGGGATCAAATAAGTGCCACGCCCACTTTTTAACCATTGAAAATTTTGATTCAGCATTACTCGAAACTCCGACAATTTTGATGAAAATTTAGGAGCTATTACCTCTTTAAACAAGTATTAATATGTAATATGCCATTATATTGAGAAAACTCGTCGAATTTAACTGTAGGGAGTCTACTTGCTTTTAGGCATCTACGACCTGAAAGTAGGCAAAATATCGAAAGTGCGCGTGGAACCTCCCATACAAGTAAAATGATACAACATATTTTGATGAAATTTGGTTTGCGAATCTGGATCAAGAGTATCTAAAGCATAAGAAAAAGAAGGCTTTGTTTAATAATTGCCACGCCCACTTTTTTATCAAAATAAAAATTTTGATTAATAACTCAGGCACAAAAAAAAATGGAATGAACTGTTTAATTCTTATATGCAGTCTTATGTACTTTTTGACGCTGAATCCGTCTTCATCAGCAGAACTGTCATTATACCTGCAGGATTTTGAAATATACTTGCTTGAACTTGAAGAAAACGCTGTGTTCAGTCTTACAGCGTAGCTACAAGAAAAGGTGGCATTTTTTTTAATAATAGCATCGGATAGTTACACTCTTCCTTATCCAAATATTCTTTCAGATTTTTCCAATAGGATTCTTATTTTCCGAGTTATGATCCTTTGAAGATAAGATATTTCAGCCGCCATACAAAAGATTAAATATTTTGGGTGCGTGGCATATCCCATTTATTTATTTTAGGGCCTTCTATTTCACCAAAAAAAAATTAGAGTTTTTGATATTTTTCTATAGGGGAACTCATGCTATTGTGGTATAGTTTTTCAATGCGGTATGGTCGCATATCTCCGATTTGGGAAAGAACCTGCGAATGTCACTGCTTTTATCCTGTCAGAAAACATGAAAAACCAGGGATGTGTTGCTGTCATGCACCAAACAAAATTTTTCCGGTGTCAGTTGAACGAAACTTAAGTCGCGTGTGGTTGATTTTTTTTTTCCGGAATTTTTGCAAAAAATTTTTGTTAAGAAAAAGTTGCTTTTTAGTGAAGTTTTATTCATCTTCAATAAAGATATGTGCTAAGTATTGCAAAATAAGTGTTTAACTGTATAAATTCACAAAGTTTCCCATTTTATTTTTAGAATTTTGTAATTTTTAAAAATTGGCCAGTGTGGTATAGTCGGGATTCGCTAAAGTGGTATATGAATATTTCTTGTTATTCTTAACATTATTTGATTGCTGTTTATTTTTTTTTTTTAAAAACTATGAGTTTGAGAACCAATGTTAATGTTATTATGAACTTATTTCATACCTTTCCAACTTTATATTTGGTTGTATGGTTAAGTATACCACATTACCCTTCTTATATGTACCACATTAGCAGCCCACTTTACAAGTACTGATCAGTATATATACCACATTGTGCCACCATATATACCACATTACCTTCCAACTTTTTGAAAACAGCTTTTTTGACTTTTTTCAGATTTTGCTCAATAACTTTTTTTAATGAAATTGCACACATTTTATTGAATTATATTCTGTAGCCAATACTTCAATGATTAGCATAAAAAAAATTTGGCTGAAATTGATCTAACTGTTCTCTTTCAAATTCCACCTAAATATTAGCTATACCACAATAGCATCAGTTCCCCTACTATTCGATGTTTTCCGAGTTTTGTCTTATTATTATTCTCATCGGTTTATTTATCATTTTGAAAGCATGACCGTTAGAAGTAAAAAGATACAAGTTTCATAACAAAAAATAGCTAAAATAATAAGATTAGATTGTTGACCGAGTAGGGATCGGTCTCCAGGTACTTTTTATTAAAGAAGGAATATATAGATCCCAAAGTGCGATAAGATTGTGTTTCCAATGTTACCTATGCGGAATCAAATTTTAATTACTATAAGCCCAAAAATTTCTCACTTAAGAATTTAAACGTAAAAACGTAAAAAAGGCTTTCAAGAAGTGAAAAATTTTCATTCTAAAATATTAAACATAGACCAGGCATTAAAACAGCATTATTATTTTTTTTTTTTTTTTTTTTTTTTTTGATCAAAATTTTTCATTTATTACTGAAAATCCCTATTTCAAATAAATAAAAATTTAGGAACTTCTCCGCCTCTAAGAAAATTATATAAAATATGTAGACACCCTCCACATGTCTATAAAATATATCCCAG
This sequence comes from Calliopum simillimum, assembly GCA_951812925.1. Lineage (NCBI taxonomy): Eukaryota > Metazoa > Arthropoda > Insecta > Diptera > Lauxaniidae > Calliopum > Calliopum simillimum. The sequence goes on along the minus strand of OX638371.1, from coordinate 16,570,280 downwards.
AAAAAAAATTTTGGTAAACGATATCGGTTGAAAACGTATAAACAATACCTAAAGCATTCATGCCAAGCATTTTATGCCAAATACACTTTTTTCGTAAAATGCCTTGTTTTGCTCTACTGCTGAATATCGATTACTCCAATTATTTTCTGGGGTATAGTTTCTAGACATGTGAGAAAAGTGCCCACCAAATTTCGATTTATTTGAAATTGGGATTTTCAATAATAATTAACAAATTTTGGTCCAAAAAAAACATACTATTTCATTCCCTAGTAAGTGTTAAATATTTAAGGAAATAATTTTTTTCCAAAATCATTACTAGTTGCTACACAAAATCATAATTTTTTAAAGTCTTTTTTTACTTTTTTACGTTTAAATTCTTAAGTGATTCTTGATAAAAATGATCTGAACGAATAGTTAACAGAAAACTATATTGAAAAATATATTTTTTGACGAGAAATCATCGATTTATTAGAAGATTATTAGAGATTTTTTCTGAAAAAGCACACCTTTTCAGAGAAAACTTTCATTTGAAACCGCTTATTATGAGATTGAGCGCCTATCCAGCAGAACGGTTAGCACCGCTGAATTCATCGTATCCAAAATTGGTCCAAAAGATAAATTTTCAAAAAAAACGATAATGTAGTATGAAGAAACTTTCAAACTGAAATTATTACATATTCTATATACAATATGTATATGTACGTAAAAACTGTTTAATAATTTTCAAATAAAAAATTTAACCGCTTGTTTAATTTTTTGCAGTGTACGCCGTGATTCAAAAGGGAAAAATAAGTTAATAAATTTTAGTCAAAATCTATACGAAAAATTCGATACTGCTGCGGTTAAAACATAATTCAACAAAATAAAACATAAGTTAAATAAAATAAAAAAAAAATACAATTTTAAATTCAACTTCTAAACGCTAAAAGTATTTGTCAAAGCTAAAATAATTAAAAAAAAAACATTAATAAATAATAATAAGAAACCTTCGAATACATAAAAAAAAAAAAGTTCCCAAGGAAATAATTAACAAAAATTATAGTCTAAGGTCAAGGAAAAGAAAAAAAAAATCACAAGTAAAAGTTAAATAAATTAAAAACTACGACAATTGTTCTTAAAACTCACTTAATTCACCGTAATTCGCTATAATTCGCCTTAATTTGTGCTCTGAGTAGAAATAATTAAATTTTTTGAAAACACAACAACTACAAAAATAATAAAGAACAAAGCCAACAACAAGAACAACAAAAGGACTAAATAATTAAAATAATTAAATAATAACTAAGTTGGTGGAAGTGAAAGTGGAAGACGAAGACGACAAAAACCGTCGCCATCGGTGCTCAGTTGTAGAACCAAACGAAATCACAAGGAAAATTGTAAAAGTTTTCCTTTTTTTTCTGCTGCTGTTTCCACATTTTAATTGGCCGAAGACGCATGCTACGAACTAAACTTCGTGTTGCTTCGTTATGTGTAGTTGTTGCTTAACTGACTGACTGACCGACTGTTGTGTATCCTTGCAACAGTGAGTGTAGCAGCACAGTAAATCGCAGGAGAAAATTTTGTACATTTGTTGTCGACTTTGTCGTCAACAACATCATCGTCGTCGTAGTAGACGCCTTCATCGTCCTTTTGCGTATTGTTGTAGTTGGTAGATTTTAGTCATCGCACGTTTTAGGTAAAAGTTTCGTGCCCTTTTCGGTGTAACGCTCGCACAAAAAAAAAAATATAAAAGAAAAACAACTGCTTTGTATGAAAAGTTGCTAAACACGCGTGTACTGGTATAAACGCACACTAACAAACAATTAAACAGCAGTGGCAACAACAAGAATAACTATGTGTGTGTGTTGTAAAACAAAGGCTTTAATTTGAAAGAAAAAAAAAAAAAAAAAAACCAATTATAATAAAGATAAAGAAATAAGTGAAGTGAAAAAAATAGTGTGCAGCTTAAGAAAGTAAGGCTAACAATAGCTTAAGGATTTAATAACACCAGCAACAATAACAAAAATAACAACTTAGCCAGCAATACTGTGGTAACAGCAGCAACATATTGGGATTTCTTTAAGCCGTAAATATTAGAGTTGCAACGTCCAGCTGAGAATCTGTCATAGAGGTAAGGCGTATGTATGGTAAATTTTTCCTTTTATTTGTTGTACTTAATCTTCAGAATATCATTATCTGTTAGTCTTTATATTTAAAGTCATGATTAAATAATGCATTCAGTTGGTAATGGTACTTAACAGATTTATGACATTAAAAATAAATGGTAACTTTCTGCCTAGGTAAAAGTTTGGTGGACAATGCTCGAATTTGGGTTCGAAATCAAATTTTTCTGTCATTCTATGTAATATATGCAATGTTCGATATCGAAAGTTGTCACAAAATTAAAGTCCTTTTCTATTCAAAATGGCGGGCACTTTTGTGTCAGAAATCGCCAGTTTTATAATAAAAATTATTCTGCGTTATATTCGCTTACAAATTTATTTGTTACTTGTGATCTGGTTTTATTTAATTATTTTTTCTATATTATGAGACCTCATAACATTAGAATTTCGATACCAGATTACGTTTAAAGAACGGTTTTTTTTTTTAAATCTTAAATCAAAAAAGAAAAAAATTATGAAATAAGAGATATCTGCTCCTATTTTGCTAAGAGCAGCTTGATTCGAGATTAAAATCATTTTCTAGATTAATATTTATCAATAAATACAATTTACAAAAGTTCAGAAAAAAAACACTTGTTGCCGAATCAAGGTTAAATACTAATTGAAGAAATTTTAGTCATAAAGCGTGATATCGCAGTTGAAAATTATATTCTTTTTTCTTTAAAATCCACTCTAATTTTTATCGGTATCATATTTGTTCTCCGAAATATCGTTAAATGATATTTATTAAAACGTAATTTTTTAACCAGAAGGGTTATGTTGAAGTTCCTACTTCAGAGCCTCCCATAGCCCAAAAAATTACATAACGGTACCACGACATCTCAAACTTTAAGCCACGCAAATGAATTTAGTTTTCTTAGTTTTATTGTACTTACATATGTAGCTGCTTAGTTCTCATTCGGCTTGAACAATAAGGCTATTGCAGCCATTGCAAAGTCTTTGATTGATCTAAGATTGACCTGAGGTAGTTCTCTATATTGTTGAAAAACATTTGTGCAAGAATTTTGAATCTTGTTCTGCCATGAGCTAAACAGTGACAAAGTTAATGTTCCAAGTTCTCCTCTCCATTGTCATCACTCCAATGACATCTGTTGTGAACCAAGTAGCCCTTTGTGTGAGCATGATATCCAATCCCAACGGGATGAAATGAAGCTGCTTCCAAAAAGGGCGCAATAGAAGCACATCTCTGGTAGCATACAAAATTTTTCAAATTCTATTTTTTTTTTATTGCTTATAAAAGTTAATAAATCTACTAAAACTTACAGAAAAAAAATAGTTTTTTTGAAATGGAACTTAAAATTTTGAAAAACTTCTACGGAAGCGTATTTCATGCTTCCAAATGTGTGCTTCTACGGAAGCGTATTTGAAGCGTATTTCATGTGCTTCTGAAGATGTGCATCTTCGCTAGGACATGCTGTGTTAAAAAAGATAAGCAGTGAGAACAGCACTCGAAGCAGCTTCTTGCTTCCATAGAAGCACAACTAAAGTCGTTTCAATGCGCTTCCGTTTCCCGTTGGGATAAGAAAGCGACGCGTAATGGATTATAGAATGGTTCAACATGTATTGCGTGTTAAGGGAAGAATGTACTGTGTTTTATCTATTGAGAAAATTGGCCAAAAATTTTTGGTTCACGGAGAAAAAAACCGCGTTATAATTTTTACTGAACTCGGATAGTAAAAAAATTAAATTAATTAACACTTAATTTCAAACATAAATTTCTTTACATTATATAATTATTTTGACTTTATAATTTTTTGTGATTGAATTTTACAGTAAGGTTTATATCATAAAAAAAAATATAACCATTTTGACTTTAAAATTCTAGTAAAAATATTTATGTTTAGGCAAACATTTGCTTAATATACATGCTTTATACCTCATCTTCATATGGGCCAGTAGTGCAGAGATTATGTTTTATCTATCACACGGACGAAACATGGTTCGAACTCTAGTCAGGACGTTGGTTTTTTTTTAGCTTAAGAGTTCTTGCATGGCTAATTTTTATTTTTTGTTGTTGCTTGAACCTTACAGCAAGGTAAATATCACTTAAATTTTTTCAAAAAAATTACTAGACTGTAAAGTCATTCGAAAATTCTGAATTGACTAAAACAGTAAGGTACAATTTAATTCAGTGGGGAGTTTTCACTTTTTTTTTATTTGAAATTCTGTAAAAATTTATTACAAAAAACGTAGTACGTACTTTTTATCGTTCGACTTACCGTTTTCATCAAAAAGCCTCCCAAATGAAATCCGATTGAAATCAATCAGATTTCACGACATGCCTGATTATAGTGTTTTAAAAGAGGTGGTTACCACAGGGTGCTCTCTACTCTATGATTACAGCGGATTTTCTATCAGATCATGTGTTGCTTTGCAGTAGTCAGCCCAGCATCTGCAAACAGATTTTAAGTTGCTATCCTCGAAATTACTGTAACCAAACCCTTCGGTCGACTATTAAAGACTATTTCTTTCGCATGTAAATTGATAGGTAGAATGTTAAGGATAACATTAAGATTTGGATAAAATAAAATTCTAAAGTGAAGAAGCAATTCTGTGGTTGGATTCCGGCTTAGCATCGAAATGTACATCAGATGTGACTTTTTTATGTTTCTATTTTTTTCTTTTGGCAGTGTAGTGTGTGACACCTATGACATTTTTCTATATTCCGCTTATTTTTTTACAAAATTAAATGTTGTATATATTTATAACAATACAGCAAATTGCCTTTGGAAAAGCATTTGAAAACTATGAAAATTGTATATTTACTGGATAGTTTAATTATATACTTTCGATTTTTACGACGTGACACTTATGACTAACTATGATTTACTAAGAAAAACACTTTTTTTTATCTGTTATCGATTTGAAAATGTTTTAAGAGAATGAACCTAACTCAGTTTAAAAATTTTGACTTTGTCTATAAAATTGGAAGTTTCATTTCATTAGTGTCACTACTGTGTCATACATAAGTGTGACGGGGACCGTCAATATCTATTTTGGTTTTCTCTAAATATAAAAAAGGGTTAACTGTACATGGGGGGTAGGTGTGTCCATTTATTTATCACGCTTATAACTAGTTCGCTTTCTTCAACCAATTCTCCGCAAAGTGGTCGGAAAATCGAAAAAGCTGGCCAAAATTCTGAAAGTCGGTAATAAGGGGTTTTTGATGATGCTGATTACGAATCCGAAATCCATTTTTAAAAAAACAAAATGGCGGATCCACAATGGTGTACAAATAATGCTTAACCAAATACATTCTCACGAAACTCGGTAATTTAAGGTTTGTGACGATGCTTATTACGAATCTGAAATCTATTTTCAAAAAAAAAACAAAATGGCGGATCCAAAATGGTGGACTAAATACTGCTAAGCTGCATTTATTACCACCAAAAATGGTACATGGATGTTTCAGATGTTGCTTAAAATGAATCTGAAATCTAGTTTACGAAATACAAAATGGCGGATCCACAATGACGAACCGTTTAGTGCAAAACTATATTAATCTATAAGAAGAGAGTTATTGGGGTTTTTGAGGTCGCTGATTAGAAATATGAAATTAATTTTTGTAACACAAAATGGCACATCCAAAATTTCGGTCAAAATATGCTGAACAGCATCTTTATCTACGAAAGTTTTGTTTCTGGGATCAATTATTACGAAAATGAATTACTTTACAAAAGTCCTTATATATTTTTCAGAGGCACCTCGGGGCAGCTAATTTTTTTGCAAGTTTGTAGAAAAATTTACCCTAAATAAGATGCATGTAGAAACTAGACGGATGGCCGTGGATGCTATAATATTTATCATATTAAAAACCACTTTCAACAATTTTTTTGTGTATATATTTTCACGGAACAGTTGCCTATTTACATAAACTGTGAACGAGATAAAACGCTTTGGATTTGAGAAACATATTAAATAAACATTCACTGAGAGACTCCATTTCGTTACATTGCAAAAAGATGAATAGAAGTTATTTTTTTCACTTAATTACTGAGACGCTTTATGTTAAAAAAAAATAAAAAAAATTCTTCGCAAGAATAGGTGATCTTCAAACTCAAACGAGAAGAGTTTTTTAGGCGCAGAGGTCTTTTTGACCACTGAAACGAGCAAAGTGGATAATATTCTACCATTACCAGCAATTAAAAGTGCAAAAACAACTACTTTATTTTTCGATTTTGACCAGCTTTTTTGATTTTCCGACCAGTATGGGACGGTACATTTCAACAATGTCGGTCATTTACTTCCGAACTAGCAAACCTCAATATATCACTTCAAGAGTTTCTTTTATTTTTAAATATTGAACAGTAGCTCTGCTCTAAATGTATAGGCATAAGCTGCCTGACACTTTCAACATTTTATTACTTTTCTATTTTTGTCTATATAATTTGGACATTCTCCATTTACTGTAAATATATTTACGCGAAAAAGAAACTCCTTTTGTAGCACACGTCACAATGTTTATTTATGTGCATTTATGCTATTAATAATGTGCCAGTTTGAGTGAAAATAACTAATAGAAAACTATTGAGATTTATAAATAAATAAATTGCAATTTTATCGAACAAAGAGAAAAATTCTGAAAGTTATGACCCAAATTTTCCGCACAACCAAGTACGAATGAGGTTTTCACTGCAATTGTCATATGAAAAATCACACAAAAATTCATATCAATTTTCACTTTATTGCATACGATAGAAAGGAAACATACATATCAAGGTGGATCAAAGTTTTAAAATTTTTTGGAAGCAGCAGCGAAATGTTTTCTTTGATGTAAATAAGCACTGTGGAAAATTTGGTCCATTTCATAGAATACTTGATGCATCCCCAACGATTTTAAATATCGAAAAGTGGTTCTGTATGTGGAAAATTTTTTAGTTTTAAAATTAAAACTGTTAAACTTTTTATATGGATTTTGAGCCGCTAAATTCGAATCTCCAATTTGTTTCTCTGTTAGTTTTGTAGTTTTGAAGATATTGTAAATTCCACGAAAATATGAAATGGAATGGGCAATATCTCCGAAATTTAAGAACTCATGCAGAAATAAATTGCAGATTCGAATTAAGACGCTCAAAATCCATTTAAAAAGTTGAACATCTTTTTTAAACACATTTTTTTTTTCATATTCAGGACCACTTTTCGGTTTGTAAAATGGTTTGGGATGCATCAAATATTCTCTGAGTACTACCTTGGTGCCGTGGAAGCGCGATTCCAAGAAAATTATTATTTTTCATACAAATTTGAACCAGTCGAATACACATGTAGAAATACACATATACGTTTATATATTTGTAGAGTGTAACTTATTTTATACTTCTTGTGCTCGGTATTTCCACTTGGTATACAGGGCCCTTACAAAGCACCTTTGTCCGTGAATATCTTGTACCATCAATTTTTTTCAAAGACTTCTTAAATTAATTACCAGTACTGAGCAAATTGATGCCAATACAGACCTACAAAAATAAATCTTCTTACAGCAAAAATTATGACCAACATATTGGCATAAGTAGGTCAAAAAATAAAAAGACAGTTGATAACACAGTCCTGCGGTGAAAAAAAGTATGAGATCAGAGTAGGTGGTTTTTATAGATTTTTGCTCGCTGATTCCAAATATAACGTCCGATTTGCTCCATCACGTCTGAAATCTGAGTTATCCTTGATTTTAAGTGCAGAAAACGCTATTTTTAAACATATAGCGCACATCCTGAAAATATTCTAGTTCACTTTTGACACCGGCATTAAATAGCCGTGAGACTACTTTTATGATGTATGCCATATGTCTGAAAATAGCGTTTCTTGCACTTTAAATCGAGGATAACACGGATCTCAGACGTGATGGAGAAAATCGTCATATTCGGATTCAGCGATCAAAAATCTATAAAAATCACATACTCTCATTTCATACTTTTTTAACTTTTTCAAAAACGCAGGACTATGTAATTGGAACAAATGTTTTTTTTTTTTGGAAGAATGTCATTTAAAATTGTCACACATCCGAGGCTGTTCAAAAATATTAAGGGGATACCTTTAATCTCGTAAACTCGTAAACCATGAAAAACTCGAAAGTTTACGAGCTTGTTTTCAGGAACACACATTTCTAAAAACGTGTAAGCAACGTATCAGCTGTCATATAATTCGAAAAAAATTTAATTCAAATTCAATTTTCAAAACAAAAAATATTTTTTCAATACATTTATTTGACAACAATCGATCCCGTACTTTTTCGAGGCTATTTACGCATCGAATTTGCCTCGTAAGTTTTCGAGGCCTGGTAAACTTTTTTTTCATACAAATTTTTAAATTTTGTTTACGAGACTCGAAAGTTTTCGAGGTTTACGTGCTTTTCGAGGCTTTTACGAGTTTAAAGGAATCCCCTTAATGTGTTGAAAATTTAATTACAAAATTGAATTGGCCGGAAAATTCAAGTGATTTCAATGCCATTGAGAACTTGTGGGCGATTATGAAGGCAAAATTACGATAGTTAGATTTTAACACTATAAAATCAATGGAGATTTCCATCAATAATATATGGTATGTCTCGGAAATTGCCGATAAAATTTGCTAAAAATTGATTAGTATAAGTATAGGATCTCGGTGACAACCGGTTAACATTTCAAAAGTGGAGAGGACAATTGAAAACTGTCTAGCGAGGCTCAATGCTAGCAGAACTAAGAGAACGTGCTATCTTCCTTTTAATTGTATGATTTTTTTTCAATTTCTCGCTTATCATCTTACTTGTAGTTTCAGTAACCTATTCCTTTGGTGTTGGCTGCGAGAAGGCTTTTACTTTCTTTTTCAGAAAGAACTCCAAGTTTCGGCGGCACATAGTTAGTCTGCGTTGGTCGCCATTAGCCCTGAATATTGGTTTATAATCGCTTTAACTTGTTACAGCCAATTTTTTTATCCAGATGTGCGTTGCATCTCCTTTGTCCCGGTGCTTTTTAGATATAAGCCAAACCTTATTTATCTGCGTGAAATATTTTCATAGCTATATGAATTTATTGCAGGGTGTGGTGTAGCCAATTTTACTAGTTGATGCTCTGTTTTCCGGTTACATAATTAACAAATTTCATCTATATACATTAGAGAGGATCAAATTTTTTTTCCACTTACTATCATTCAGTTTCGGATTCTCCGTTAAAATCTAAGTGAAAAACTCCTTGGGACCATATATCTGCGGTGAATTTCGACTCAGCCAAAAATCGTTTGAAGTTTTGGGTTTCTTTCGCTGTTGCGAGATTGTCTTTGATAATTTATAAATTCCGAAAAACTTGTTGTATTGCTATGATTTTAGCACCATTAGAAAGGTGTTGTTGCGTAGTAAGAACGCTTTGCCTAATTTATTGAAAAAAGTTATCTGGTTCAAAAGTTATGAGATTTTGAATGAAAATATATAAAAACTTTATACAAAATGTACCAAAAATTTCATCTTTTTTTAAAAAAAAATACACTTTTAAATTTTTTTTATAGTGTATAAAAAGATCTATCTAAAGAGGGTCTATTCATCCAGATACGGCTAATCATTTCAAAGTTATGACCGTTTGAATGAAGACAGATAAAAACTTCATACGAAGTATATTAGAAATTTTATCTTACAAAAACAAAAAAACCGTTATTTTTGAATTTTTTTCTATAGCTCATAAAAACGCCTTTCCAACGTAGTCCTGTTCTTTAAGATACGGCTAGCAATTCCAAAATTATGACATTTTGAATCAAAGCATACATTTTCCCTATAATACTTGATTTTTCGAACTTTGAGCCATTATAGCACCGCTTAGTGACCCAACTTTAAAAAATCCTTTGGCGGTTTTTTACTACTAATTAATGGTAATCGAAAGTACTACACAAGAACTCATAAAAACAAAAAAATTTTTTTTTTGTTCAACTTTGTATTAAATATTTTTTCACTCAACAGTTCTCATCTGCTCTCATTCAAAATGTCATAACTTTAGAATTGCTAGCCGTATCTTAAAGAACAGGACTACGTTGGAGAAGCGTTTTTATGAGCTATAGAAAAAAATTCAAAAATAACGGTTTTTTTGTTTTTGGAAGATTAAATTTCTAATATACTTCGTATGAAGATTTTATCTGTCTTCATTCAAACGGTCATAACTTTGAAATGACTAGCCGTATCTGGATGAATAGACCCTCTCTAGATAGTTCTTTTTATATACTATAAAAAAAATTTAAAAGTATATTTTTTTTTTTTAAAAAGATGAAATTTTTGGTGCATTTTGTATAAAGTTTTTATATATTTTCATTCAAAAGGTCATAACTTTTGAACCAGATAACTTTTTTCAATAAATAAGCCAAAGCGTTCTTACTACGCAATAACACCTTTCTAATGGTGCTAAAACCATAGCAATACAACAAGTTGTTCGGAAGTTATAAATTATCAAAGACAGTCTCGCAACAGCGAAAGAAACCCAAAACTTCAAACGATTTTTGGCTGAGTCGAAATTCACCGCAGATATATGGCCCCAAGGAGTTTTTAACTTAGATTTTAACGGAGAATCCGAAACTGAATGAAAGTAAGTGGAAAAATTTGGCTTGGAACAAATTGATCCTCTCTAATATACATAGACCAGTTTCTGTGATATGTCGAATTTTGCCTTTTAAGGGCGTGGCACCGCTCACTTTCTAATTGAGTGTTGTTTGGCTTAGTGCTCTGTACATATTTGCCAAATATCATTGCTATGCATCAAACAGTTTCTGAGATATGTTGAATATGGTTATTTGGGGGAGTGGCACCGCCTATTTTTCTAATGAATGTAATTTTGCTTAGTGTTCCTTACATATGTGCTGAATTTCATTCCTTTGTGTCAAACAGTTTCTAAGACATGTCGAATTTTATTTTATGGGGGAGTGGCACCACCCATATAACTTTCCCTGATCTGCACTAACATAACCTGAAAATTTCATCCAAATCGGTCAAACCAACAAACTTAAATTTTTATGTATTGAATGAAAAAATGCAGAAAATCTGAATTCAGGCCAATTTAGAAAGCATTTAAGTACGTACAGATGGTATAGTTTTAATATTTTAAGCAAAGTGAAAAGCGTCTGCGTGCATCCGCCCATATTTTTCATATTTATCTAAAAATGCTGTATTTATGTAAAAATCACCAACTTTCTAACGTTTACACCCTTAAAGTGTGCAATTTCTTTCAACTGTTTCTGTTTTAGTTTATGTTGTCTTTTTGTAGCATACTTTTACGTGCTAAGGGAGTATGAATTTTAGTGAAGAATTTCGAGAAGGTACCAAAACAAAACAACACTTCAAAAACAAGATCCACTCCAATAAACATGCATATTTAAAGCACAGATAAACTAAAGGTGGAGATATTTTTTTTGTGAAAATTGCATTTTCACATGATTTACATTTCCATGTCCGATCCGTATGCTTACAACGAATACACAAATGTCAAACACAGCAACAGCAGCAGTAACCAAACTCAATTTCAACTCTTTTTTCTTTCTACTTTTTACTCCTTCAAATTTTGTTTGTGCTTCATTGCAATTGAAAAAGCGCACAAAAAATGAGGAAACCAAATATATGTTAGAGGATAAGATGAAAAAAATTTAAAACATATTTGCTCGTTTTTCATAACAAATAATAGAAAAAAAAAATTCTAAAAAAATGTCGCGATGGGCGCACTGTTGAACTCGCAAATATTTGTATTTTCACCTGAAATGCTGGCAACTACACACGGGAAGCGAGAGCAACAGAGGCAAATGGCCTAAAACTATACTACAGACATACGTATCCGTATGTATGACGTGCATTAAAAAGCAATGAAGTAAGCAAGCATGATGTACTGAGCGCGCCGCGCACGGTACTGATAGTTGCCCCGGCTTGTGGGGTTGTGTTCGGAGGGAGGATGCTCTTCATATGTCCTTAAAAAAATGTTAACAATTTGCATGCATGCAAAAGTAGCAGCAGCAATAGCAAAGCAAACAAAAAGGTAGGGTAAGCACGCTGTACCATATGTATGTAGTAAAAAGTAGAGGGCGTTGAAAACTGACACGAATTAAAAGAAGCGAAAAGAAATCAAAGAAATACCAAAATGCAAAATTTCAGTTGTTGGTTTTAAATTAAAGAGATTCTGTTTTTTTTTGCTTTAAGCAATGAAATCTGGTCGGTAGCGTATGTAAAGTGATGTTAAAGGTGCCTATAGTATTAATTGTTGCCAGAACTGTGTTTTATTAAGTACGAAAAGAGGAAGTGTGGGTATTTAGTAGTGTTGAGGTATCTTTTCTTGTAAGGTAAATAACATTGAGTCAAAATTGAAAATAAAGAGCAAAGAAAATAGTTAGCTCAGTCAATGTATACTCACCAAGAGGATAGCCGCTGGCAGTTAAGATCCATTCCTGTAGGGAACGAGTCGCAATCCTTGTCACGTTTTTCCCAAATTTTGACTGATCAAAGATACTACCTACAGCTGAGGTTAGTTATCACTTGAAGGCGCCGGTCTATTTCAAGCAAAGACAAACTTGACTCTATTAATTTCCTAAAATCATTCCAAATTCCCCTGCCAGCTCCAAATCTAAGCCGACAACCTTTTGAGCCAACTCAAAAAGATATTGCGATGGCAAATACTTTGAACTTGATATCACATTAAGGTCAGAATAATTCTGTGTTTGACTCGAGCGCCGGGATAAGCCTATTTATGTGTAAATCTCCGAAAAATGTACCAAAACATGCCTTACTTTGTCTCCAGCACATTTGAAGATACAGAAAATGATGCCCCTAACTTCTGGAACCTTTTTGGAAAATTAAGTAAGAATCTTTTTTTTGAAAATTTTGTTTAAACCTTACTTTTTTTTGACTAAATTTAATTTTTTAACGGAAACCGAAATTAAGTTTAAGCAAAACTACCAAATAATAAAAAACGAGTGGCAGCACCGAAAGTTTTTGTATAACTTTGAAAAAGTTTGTCTGAACGTTTCTGAACCCAAAAATTTTAATTTACTTAGTAAAAAAAAAGAAAGAATTAAATAAGATTTTCGAAAATAAACAGGTGCCAAAAGTTATGTTGGATCGTCACGAGGCTTAATAATAAAAAAGAAAATTAGTTTAACAAGTCTAATGGTTCAATCAATAAATAACAATCTCTTGTAAGAGAACTATTCTCCAGCAGTAGATTTGACGGGAGAATGACTAAATGGAAGAATGACAAAATGTTGAAAAAACAGTAATATCACAATGAAAACAGCAATTATTTTTTAAAAACCTAAAACTGATGGATAGCAATTCTGATTGTTTCATGATTAAATTAACTAAAGATTGAAAGATATGTATAGTAATATAAAAAAACTTGCTGCGAGAATACACACGCTTGCGTTTTTTAAAAAATTTTTAAACTAAAAAAAAACACAATAACACTTACTTTTGAAAAATCAAAACTGAATGAGCTGAAAAAGAATTGAGTCTCCTATATCTCTATTTTAAAAATTTACAGTAAGAAAAACTGAGCGGAGATAGTCTTAAATGAGGCACCAACTTCTTTGTACAAACAATGTCGTTAAAGGTTTTTTTTTTTAGAAAATAACGTAATATGCGAAACGGGCAAATTAAGTGCACTAAGAAGCGGTTCGGGACAGCAGGAGAATGACTTTTTAACATGGTTAAATATTTACAATTGTTATTATAAATTTTTCGAAGAATCACCCATATACATATGTATATGTTAATCTAATGCATTGGAAAATGCTTTGTCAAATGTTAAAAATGTTAATTCATTTTATCCCACAAAGTAATTGACGCAGATAGTTGAAATTTGTTGCATTCTTAAAATGCGTCGGGATAAAAAAATCCTTGAAAAAAATTGGCAGTGGTATGTTACGATGAAAATAACCAGTACTGTTCCCGAACCTATTTAGAAAGGGGCTCGGTATAAATCTTCGTTTTAAAGATATTCGAAGGCGAAATAAATTATATAGAACTTAACAAAAACAAGAATGGTAACTGAAACTATCTAGAAAGAAAATAAAGACTCCGTGTGCAAAGCCATATGCAACAGCTCATGGTCAAATTAGAGTCCCAAAAATGAAAAATGGTATCAAAAGTCTTAATGTGAAGCAAAAAAAAACTTCGGAAAAATTGTTAATTTTGTGCTTAAGTCAAATAATACACTTAAACAAACAAGAAACAATCAAGGAAAGAAATTAAAAAAGGAAACCACAAAAACATAAAAACACAAAAGGCAATTCAATGCTGAAAAAAGAGGACAACACTGAATTGCACTGTGCTGTATACCAAAAAATGAACAAAGCAGGAAAAAAAGTTGCGCGCACCCAGGTGAACTGAATGACTTTTTCTTTCAAATGCGCGTTGCTGTGGCTGCAAATTTTTTGTTTTCTTTTGCCATTTTTTTACTGCTTTTTCGTGCTACACCCCTTTCTTTCACCTGGGTACACAATTTGACTGGTATGTTGCTGCTGCAGATTTGACTTGATTTTTTGTTTTCACAATTTTTGTTGTCATTTTGGCACACTGAGAAAATTGTATCAGTTTCGGTCAAACAAATTCATTTACTTAGTTGGAAATTTTTTCGAAAATATTTACTAACAATTAACAAATTTGGATTCTATAGGGCCAAAAATTATATTTGTTCGAGTATACTGTTCATATTTGGTTGGGTCGAATAAAACTTGATGGTCAAGTTTGATTTAACTTCACTTAGGCTATGATTCTCAAAATATTTATTAAATCTCAACTTAGCTTAGTATAGAGTTACGAGAATCAAATGCATGGTTTAGTAATTGTAAGCAAATGAGTGTTTGCGACAAATATATCTGGTTGAATCAAAACAGAATTTGATAACTATTAGCAACTAAACAATAATTCCTATAAAATTGTTAAAATATGCTGAATGTTAAATAATAACATCAAATTTTTCATTTTAAAAATGAAATATATCATTCAATAACTATTACCAAATTTTGATATATACGTATATATAACATTTAAGTTTGAGTAGACTTTTCCTCGTGTGTGTGTTTTGTGTTTTCTATACGTACATATATTCGTATTTCAACTGTGTTTTAAGGGGTACATTGTTCAATTATTATTGAGTTTTTTTTTTTAATATTTTTTTATTTTTTTCTAAAACAAAAGCATTTTCTACACAACATTTAATTCTGCAAATCTTTGATTGATGTTTTATTTGCTTGAACAAATTTTATTCATTTGCCAAAGAATTTGTGTTCAAAACTAATTTTAGATTACAAATAAAAAGTACACTTGTTTTACCTAACTTAATCATGTACAAAAATCTTTTTTCAATTTAGTTTTAATGAAAAACTAATAGTTTTATTAGAAAAGAAAAACGTTTATTCCAGAGAAGAATTAAAAATTGAATGAAAATTTTCTATATGACAGAAAACAATAGAACATAAGTTGAATACATAAAATACTATACAAGTAGAAATCAGTAGCAGGTTATAATTTTAACTAATTTCAATACTCCCATCAAATTAAAACCTTACTGCATTTCAATTTTATGTAAAGTACATAATATAATTTGAATGAATATTTACTTGTTGATACATTTAATTGGGAAACAAATGTACACCCAATTTTCTTCTTAAGTACTGCAACCTGTCTTTTGGAAGAGCTTTTGTAAATATATCAGCATATTGCTCCTTAGTGCAAACATAACTTAGATCTATTTCTTTTTCTTGAAATTTTTCTTTGACAAATTTATATTTTATGTCAATATGCTTGCATCGCTTGTGGTAGTCTATATTTTTGATGACTGCAATCGCACTTTGATTGTCGACGTTTAAGCATATTGAGTTTTGATTATATTCACTTATGTTCAGTATAAGTATTCGGTATGTCAGAATGATCTTGATCTTTTTGCTGACACAAAAAAGAATTTGGTTCAAGTATTAACTTTCTGGTTTTAGATCTGGTATTATAGCCACTTTGAACTGCTTCGTTTTTTCTTTCAGGAATATCCGCAGAACCATCATCAGAATGAAAAGAATCATCACTTTCGCTAGCATCAGACATATTATTTATATTACTTTCTTCATTGATTTGTACATCTGAACTAGATGATTCTGTCTGCGTATTTATGTCCACATTTTCAATTTTACCATCGGGATTATTTGACAGTGGTACCGTTACATACTTCCTTTTCAATGAATTTTCAAGAAATATAACATCTCTACTTATAACTATTTTCTTTGATGTTGGATTGAAAAGTCTGTAACCTTTGGTATTCTCACAATAACCAATAAAAATAAATTTACTTGCCTTACGGTCCAATTTCTGACGTTTTTCTTTTGGCGTATGGACCATAGCGTCACATCCAAAAATTTTAAAATGTCCAATATCAGGTTTTCTTCCAGACCATTTCTCTTCAGGCGTTAAATATGACAGTGCACTTGTTGGACAACGGTTAGTAATGTATGCAGCTGTAGATACGGCTTCTGCCCAATAATGTTTCTGTAAATTGGCATTAATTAGCATACAGCGTGCTCTTTCCATCAACGTGCGATTCATAAAATCAACTCCTTTGGTGCATTCTGTTAGTTTATTTAAGTCTTGCAGATTCAAATGTGCCATTCGCTGATGCCATGTGTAATAATCAGACTCATTTGATTTACAGATGTATGCTGGTATACTATGCGTAACAAGCCGGTACATATTCTTAATGAGTTTTGCTGCAGCAACTTCTTGATTATCTTTATTGAATATTTTACAGCCACTATTATTAAACTGTACAGAACATCCATTATTAATCATCTGACTAACAGATAAAAGATTGTTTGTCAATTCTGGTACATATAAGACATTTTTAACCTGAATGGTTGTATATTACCATCTATTCCAACAACATTTATGTTTACTTTGCCCACACTTTTAACCGGAAGCATTTTATCATTGGCAATTCTAATACTTGCAATCGGAGGTGATGATTCATCATAGAGCCAGTCATGTTTCATTGTCATGTGCATGGATGCCCCTGAATCAATATACCAGCCACCATCATTGCTGGTTGTCGCTGAAAACACTGCAACGTATCCAGATTCCTTACTGGAACTTTGTTCCTTCTTGGATTTGCAGTTCTTAGATATATGCCCATGTTTATTGCACTTGAAACACCGTGGGCCTTTGTACACTTTTTCAGTTTTCGGAGAACCATCTTTTACTTTGTTGCCATAATTTTTATTCACATAGAACGCAGCAGACCCGGAGCTCTTGACATCTTGCAGGAGCTTAGTCTTGATTGCATCAGAGGTTATAGGTACACCAGAACTTTCTAACGCCATTATCATAGGCTTATAAACTTCGGATAAGCCAGCTAAAAGTAGCGTACCTAGCCACTCATCATTTACAGCGAATGATATGTTTCTTAGTTTGTGTGCCGTTGACATGATTTTGTTCACATATTCCTCTATATTTTGGCAATTTTCTAATGTGGTAGTAATTAAGTCTTTCAACAAACCAACTCTGCGTGTTAATCCTTTATCATCGAACGCCTTGGCTAGATTTTCCCACACTTCCTTAGATGTTTTGGCTTCTTGTACATGCACATAATTGATGGGATCTATAAGTAGAATAATTTTCGCCTTGGCCTTCATGTTGAGCTTAGCATCAACATTCCCGATTCCCTCAACACAACTCCATAATTCTTCGTGTTGGAGATATGTCTGAATGGCAAACTTCCACGTGTTGTAGTTATCCCTTCCGATCAATTTTTCAATTATTGCTAGTGCATTGCTTGAAGACATTTTCTTTTTTTTTTTTAAACTGAACTGAACTGAAGCTGAAACAAGATTTATTCTTCTTGAATAAGTTTTTAGATTGTTCTTCTAATACGTGATGGCCTTTTTTAATAATTGAGCAGATTGAAGTCTGGGCCCATAACCTAATGAAAAACTAATAGTTTTATTAGAAAAGAAAAACGTTTATTCCAGAGAAGAATTAAAAATTGAATGAAAATTTTCTATATGACAGAAAACAATAGAACATAAGTTGAATACATAAAATACTATACAAGTAGAAATCAGTAGCAGGTTATAATTTTAACTAATTTCAATAAGTTTATGGTCAATTCAGAATCATAGATTATTATTTCTTTTGTTCAATTTGCACAGAGAAGTTTGTTCGATCATTCATAAAAGGCAAAAACGAATATTCTGTGCTTGAATGCTTAAAATATGTGTCTGTCGTACAATAGGGGCGTATTGATTTTGTAAACAACTTTTGAAGAGTTGGCAGTAATACTACTAATTAAAAAGTCAGAGCAAGACTGGAGTCTGCACCTTATGGTGATACTAGATAAGACGTTCATAGTGGAAAAACAAAATAAAAAGCATTTTCAAGGACAAAGAACTTAACATAAATGCAACCTTTTATCTCAAAACGATTTTCGAAATAATTCAAAGAGTTTGACTTATAGCCTTATCATGTATGACGAAATTAAGAAATTAAGAAATGAAGAAATGAAAAAATGAAAAAATTAAGAAATGAAGAAATGAAGAAATGGAGAAATGAAGAAATGAAGAAATGAAGAAATGAAGAAATGAAGAAATGAAGAAATGAAGAAATGAAGAAATGAAGAAATGAAGAAATGAAGAAATGAAGAAATGAAGAAATGAAGAAATGAAGAAATGAAGAAATCAAAAAATTAAGAATTGAGGAAATGAAGAAATGAAGAAATGAAGAAATGAAGAAATGAAGAAATGAAGAAATGAAGAAATGAATAAATGAAGAAATAAAGAAATAAAGAAATGAAGAAATGAAGAAATGAAGAAATGAAGAAATGAAGAAATGAAGAAATGAAGAAATGAAGAAATGAAGAAATGAAGAAATGAAGAAATGAAGAAATGAAGAAATGAAGAAATGAAGAAATGAAGAAATGAAGAAATGAAGAAATGAAGAAATGAAGAAATGAAGAAATGAAGAAATGAAGAAATGAAGAAATGAAGAAATGAAGAAATGAAGAAATGAAGAAATGAAGAAGTGAAGAAATGAAGAAATGAAGAAATGAAGAAATGAAGAAATGAAGAAATGAAGAAATGAAGAAATGAAGAAATGAAGAAATGAAGAAATGAAGAAATGAAGAAGTGAAGAAATGAAGAAATGAAGAAATGAAGAAATGAAGAAATGAAGAAATGAAGAAATGAAGAAATGAAGAAATGAAGAAATGAAGAAATGAAGAAATGAAGAAATGAAGAAATGAAGAAATGAAGAAATAAAGAAATAAAGAAATAAAGAAATAAAGAAATGAAGAAATGAAGAAATGAAGAAATGAAGAAATGAAGAAATGAAGAAATGAAGAAATGAAGAAATGAAGAAATGAAGAAATGAAGAAATGAAGAAATGAAGAAATGAAGAAATGAAGAAATGAAGAAATGAAGAAATGAAGAAATGAAGAAATGAAGAAATGAAGAAATGAAGAAATGAAGAAATGAAGAAGTGAAGAAATGAAGAAATGAAGAAATGAAGAAATGAAGAAATGAAGAAATGAAGAAATGAAGAAATGAAGAAATGAAGAAATGAAGAAATGAAGAAATGAAGAAATGAAGAAATGAAGAAATGAAGAAATGAAGAAATGAAGAAATGAAGAAATGAAGAAATGAAGAAATGAAGAAATGAAGAAATGAAGAAATGAAGAAATGAAGAAGTGAAGAAGTGAAGAAGTGAAGAAGTGAAGAAATGAAAAAATTAAAAAATGAAGAAATAATTCGGTGTACTAATTTATGCACCTTCAAATAGCCGGCATAAAAATCAAAAATTCAAAACTTTAAACTTTCCGATTTAAAAAAATGCTAGCTCACAGGATATAAACCCCCAAAAAACAAAAACAAAATAACAAAAAAAAAATATTTTCATATAAATTTGGGCGATAATAATTTTGGAAATAACGCTAAAAATTTGGGCTTAAGTTAGTTTTTTTTTTTGTTTGGGATATAACTTTTTTTTTTTAAACGATATATCGCAAAAAAAAAAGAAAACGATATAACGTCTAAAAAATTAAATGACGTAATAACGACCAAAATAAAAACGAAATATTGGGCATTATATCGTTTTTTTGGCGTTATTTCCTAACGCCAAGACAAACTACAAAACCAAAAGAAATAGCCTGATGCCTTTGGAGTTGGAAGAACTAGTTTGTTTCAATGTTCTCCCTACACGTATTGGTTGAGAAAGACATAGAGTAAAAATGTAAATAGACTTATTTAAAAAATTTCCAATTTCAATGTCATATAATCAACATCTTGTGCTCATTTTCCACATACAGCAATAGCACTAAACAGATTTTCTGTGATTGCAAGTGCAACGTTGCAAGAACCACATAAGACAAGAGTAAAAAAAAATAATAATTTTGGCATTACAACAGCAGCAGTACGAAATTTATGCTGCTGTTGCCAATTTTTGCATTACAATTCATGTAAGTTGGGAGGGCGCGGGGGTTGCCCTGTGTAGAAAACAAACATGCAATGCATAGCAACAAACGCATACTGAATTCTTATGATTGTATTTTCTTACATACATGCATTTAAACATATTTGTATGTGGTATAGGGTGGTTATCATGAAAAAATTTTAGAAGAATTTTTTTCTTTCTTTTCTTGACTAGCATGGGTCACCCTATAATTATGTATGATTTTTATAACCCAAATATCCCTCATGTGGGTAGTCAGTCAAAAACTCTCGAGTGGTTGTCAAGTGGTTGTGTTCTACACACACACACACACAAATATTAATGTATTCTTGCTTTTTTGAAACAAAAAATATATGATACCAAAATAAAGTGGTATCAAAAAGACGAATGTCTGCTGAAGCCATAAGAAATGAATGATTCAGAGAACGATTTGTGTTTTTCTTTGACTTCAAATTATATGAATTATACCCACATATACACGTAGAAATCAAAAATAATCGTATGAAAAAAAAAAGAAAAAAGTAAAGTCAAAAAAAGGATAACGATGTGGCTCGTGTAGACTTCATGATTGTCGTAAAAGTTCTTGCAAAAATTTCACAAGAGCACACACAGCGCTGTTTTTCGAAGTCTCGTTAATAATTAATTCGACGAGTCCCATAAAAATTTGCCCTCTAAGCTGCATGTTTAATATCAACGTCGCACGCATGCCATACAAACTTTTAATCCACCAGCCCCACTCCTCCATACATTATTATCTAAGCCTCTTTCTCACAATTTGTTGTAATTTTTTGTTTGTTTTTTTTTATTTATATATTTTGTTATAGCCTTTTTTTGACATTCTATGGTTCTTTTTTTTTTTTTTTTTTTTTTGATTTTTAGGTTTTGACTCAATTTTTATTTGCCATTAAAATAAGCGATTTTCTGGTAGAATGCGCGTATATTGGTGCTGCTTGGCACCATCGGTACATTTACAAACACACGCATTACATTTGTTCATACATATATGTACGATATTTTCGTTTGGTTTGTTGCTTTTGTGCCGATTTTCTGTTTGCATTCCTTTTTGTCTTTATACATACTTCCGTTAATTTATCTCTTCACTGAGCAGCTGAAAACTCTTTCACTCGATGAATCATAAAATTGGAAATTCTCGAAATTAAATTCATTGAGAAATCAATGTTGCCATAAATCTTAATTTCAGCAGCATTTGCCAGAAAGGATATACAAACACACACACATACACATGTACATATATTTCTGTTATTTTTGTTCAAGGAAGTTTATGTTGTAACCTCGTTAGGATTCAATTTTATTTGTTTTAGAGTCAGTTGTGAATTAGCGTTTGTTGTCAGGGTAAATACGACGTATGTGCAGCAATTGGTTAGAAGTTTTAATTGACAGTTACTTTTGAGAAAGTAGGGGAGAGAAAAGGGGGTTCCATCGCTCCGAAATACTTAGGTGAAAAATTTTTATTGATAAAAAAACTTTAATTTTGCCCTTTTCCTTTAATATTTACCTACAAATGTGATTCCTTGAATCAGTATAATGACTTTGATTAACACATTTCTCACCATAATTTTTTTAATTATTTAATTTGTTACTTATTTTTCCACGTTTTTTCCAATTTCATCCTCTTTGTTTATATTGGGATCAAAATTTCGTTTTTTAATCCCTGCAACAAAATATGCAACACAATATTACAAATGAAGAATGCATTCTTTTGGAAAAAAGCGGGTTATTTGGAAAAAAAACAATTTTCCAGACGTTCAATCCTTAATGGGAAATATCGTTTGATATAAAAATTACTATTATTGATGCCGGCGGTATAGGAATATCGAAAATCAATATTGGGAACCCTGAAATAAGAGCATCCCTAACATTTTGATGGATAACAAAGGATAGAAAAATGTGAAAATTTCTAAAAAAGTGTTTGAAGATCATTTTGTGTTCTAGTGATTAAATTTCATTATATTGGATAAATGATGCGAGGGTTGGAAAGCTTCATCTACCATTTTTGGAGTAATGAAGAATGTGCCGGATGTGAAAGTGACTTATTTTCCAAATGAATACATGGGGCACTTTTTTCTCTTTGTTTTTGAGTATTTTTAGTTTATTAATTTTTATTTTTTTTTTTTTCTTATTCTGATGAGTTATTGATCTAAGAGTGAATCAGAATAAAGACGAACTGTTTTGTTTTATGCATTTTAACTTTTTATTGTTGTTTTGACACAAAAATTTCGCGAAAATAAAATACCGAAAAATATGTTGAGTCAAGAATATATAAAAATTAACGTCACTTCAATGTCAGGGATGTTTAATACGCGGAAACAATAATGAAAAATTGGTCTGTTTTGCGTAACAGCGATGACAGATATATCTATTTCTCCGAACCAACAATAGAAGAAGCTGCTTCCACGCAGAAAACGATTTCCGACAGTGCGTAACGAAATCAAAAATAGCACCCGTCGCTATGTAAGTGAAAGCACTTAGTCAGTTTTCACGAGTTTTGAGTTATTTGGTATTTCTGGTCTAAAATATTATGGTCTTTAGTTTGATGAGATCCATTAAGCCATATCTCTGTTAAAAAGTGGTTATTTTTATAATAAAATAAAAGCAAAACAACAATTTCTATACAAAAAAACAAAATTAAATTTTTTGTACATCAAATATTTCAAAACTTGAAAAACTGATTTAGTACTTTTCACATGCATAGGGACGATATCTCAAAACTAAATAAACTGACTAAGTGACACTTGCATAGCTACATAAGCTAAAGCTACATATTTTTTCCAACTGTTTAAAACGTCAAAACATTAATAACAAATATTTTTATCAGATTTAGAGACTTTCAGCCTGAAAACACCCCGGCCGTCACTATCATCACCCATAATTTTTCAAAATTATGTCTTTAGTAGGGTAAGGGAGGGAAATATGGACCACCCATCTTTCTTTTTTAAATAAAACCCAAAATACATAAAACAAAACAATTAATTTTATGTCATTCAGTAAAGGAAACAATTTGCCTTTATTCTGATGCACTTTTAGATAACTATCTCATCAGGATAAAGAAAAAAAATTAAAAAACTGTAAAAACTCAAAATGAAGATAAAAAAAAGTGTAGTGTAATATGGACCATATAGTCCATTTGGTACAGAAGTTGCATATAAAATGTCACTTCCACATTCGGCACATTTTTCATTACTCCAAGAATGTCAGATTACACATTCAACCCAAAATTCGCCACGTCGATCTTCTGAGTAAAGGGTATTACATTATATGCATTTTTTATCATTTTTTTCCTTTGTAGTTAACGAATTACATATAATGACCATTAGAGTCGTTATGAAAACTGCAACTAGATTCCCCATCTGAAAAAGATGATAAATACATTTGTTTTTGAGGCTTTTTTCTTTGGTGGTCCATATTACCCACAGCACGTGTTGGTGAAATAAATGCTTTTTTATCAAAAACTCTTTTGGTTAATGAACTTATTTGTACTAATAAATTATAAATGGTATTCACTGACTTTATATAATTAACCATTTATTTAAAAACGCGATGTCTTTAAAGTGAAATAATGAAATATACTCACTAGAAAAAAAATTATCACTGATCTCTTTTTTAGAAAAATCAACTTTACAGAAACATGCGACTTCACCGAACGCTAAAATCGCCCTATTATAAGCTTTAGGTATTAGCGTTAAGTTAGAACATGAATAACGGTAAATCCTATGTTTCCAGTGGGAAATAACCGTGTGGTCCATATTACCCACGTAGTCCATATTTCCCTCCCTTATCCTACTGTTATTGTCTTATTTACAAATCAAAAAAAAAAAAAAATCAAAAATACAAAAGATAGAAGGAAATTCGTCTAGTAACAAATTAATTAAAAAATTAAGAAACATAAATATTTTTATTGTTGTTATTTTATTCTCTTTTTCTATTTGTAAATTTTATTTGCACCATGCAATTTATATGTAAATGCAAATGTTTGATTTAGCAAAACTACTAGGCAAGAAGACTATAAATAAATCCAACGATTGCAGCGGCTATCGACCGTCGGCGGTCATGGTCACATACAAAAATTTCGTGGGACGCACATGGGGCGAATATTTCAAAAAGAAATTTAAGCAAAATGCGAAAATGTATAAGAAGAGGAAAAGTGAATTTTTTTTTAAAACAAATTTTAGAAGCGAATGAGACACAAAAATTAAATTTGATTCTATTTTTTCGCCACTACTGTTAAAATGCATTTTTAATTCATCAAAATATTACTTACGTATTTATGTGAGATAAATTTTCGTGTACTTAAGCAAATACATAATATAAAATTTTTATTGTACATCTCATCCAAGAATTTTAATGATAATCAACAAGAATGAGATACAAAAAATTAGATCAACTTGTGTTTGGCTGGCGTCAGTGACATCGATGTTTTTACATATTTTTAATACCCTACAAATAGGGTATATTGATTTTGTAACAGATGGCAGTAGACGTGGCGGCTATGGGAAGTGTATAGTGTATATACTTGATCTCGGCAATGCATCCAAAAAAGATATTGTCATGTTCGTGAAAATTAAGAAGACGAAAATACGACGTGAGATCCTTTAATGAAATTTTTTTACAATGCATACGTCGTCAACGTAAACTTGAAATGAATGAAAATTTGAATCTAACATGTTAAAATTTTAATTTAACATGCAAAAACGGTTGATATAAGATGTTGACTTAATATAAAAATGTTAGTTTAATAATGCAAATGTTAATTTGAAACAAAAATGTTAGTTAAACATGAAAATGTTATTATAACATCAAAATGTTAGTTTAAAATGAAAATGTAAAAAAACATAAAAAGATTAATATAACATTAAAATGTTAGCTTAACATGATATGTTAATTTATCATGAAAAGTTAATTTAAAGCTAGTTTAAAATAAAAATATACATATATACATAAAATTATATGATAAAAAATAATATTGTCCCTGAAGATGGTGGAAACACCCCGAAAAGTCGGACGATAATAATGAAATAAACTTGTTTTTATTTCCATTAAAAATTTATGGACACAAAAAGCCTAACAACAAAAATTTTTCGCAAAAATTCATACTTAGTCGAAGTTAAACAAAATATAAAAAAAATGCTAATTTAAAATTTGATTTTTTGTGTTTCATCAATAAAGAAATAACCAATGATTTTTTTTTAAATCTTGTGTTTTTATTTATTAATAGTAGTACGTAGGGTATACGTTCTATTTATATTTCGGGAACTGGCCACACTTAAGTCAATAGCTAAAATCTGGCAACACCATAATAAATATTGGCATTTTTATACCCTACACCCAGGGTATATTCACTTTGTCCTTCCGTTTGTAACGCAGAGAAAGAGACGTGGCAGATATAGAAAAGTATATATATTCTTGATCAGCGTCACCTCTTGAGTCGATATAGCCATGTCCGTCTGTCTGGCTGGCTGGCTGTGCGTGGAAATATTTTTTACAGGAACACTAACCATGATAATTCAATAAAATTTGGTGTGTTGGCTTTGTCGTTAAAGTTAGCTCGTGGAATTGAAAATG
The DNA here is from genome assembly GCA_951812925.1 of Calliopum simillimum. Taxonomy (NCBI): domain Eukaryota; kingdom Metazoa; phylum Arthropoda; class Insecta; order Diptera; family Lauxaniidae; genus Calliopum; species Calliopum simillimum. The sequence goes on along the minus strand of OX638371.1, from coordinate 16,544,132 downwards.
AGCGAAATCAGGCAACGGAAACGCCTACAGCCCATACAAAAAATATATTCATAATGCAACTTTAAGAGTATTTTTCGCAACAATTCAACCAAAATACACTTAAAAACTATAAATTATTAGCGCAAGCTTTGAGCAAAAACTGGATGGATTCGGACAAGAGGGCGTGCCACCTTTTATATAAGCAAAAGCTCTAAAACGCTATACTAAAAGCTTTTTTTGAGGTAATCAAACTTAATTTTACTCAGACACTAAGAACTATAAATGCAAGCTCTCAACAAAAACTGGGTGAAATCGGACAAGACGGCGTGGCACCTTTTAAAGCAAAAGCTTTAAAACGTTATACTGAAAGAGTTTTTTGAGATAATGCAACCGAATTTCACTCAGATACTAAGAACTATAAATGCACGCTCTGAGCAAAAACTGGGTGAACTCAAACAAAAGGGTGTGGCACCTTTCATACAAGCAAAATTTTCAAAATACTGCAGTGTAGGGTATTTAATTTTTGGCCGGGCCAAATGTTACACCCCTACTAGTTTAAATCAATTTCCCATTGATAAATTACGGAGTTTCCAACGAGAACAAACGTTTTGTACAACTAAGTGTTCATGCAAAATCGAATGTATTGAAATGGAACTAATGTGCAAGGATGCCTCTATCTCACAATATGCCGCATGACGATCTTGCATTATCAGGTCATGCACTGTATCGATGTTTTATGGCAAAGCACCCGATTTTGGACGACCTTCACGAAATTTGTCGGCGACCAAATTACGACCACGATTGAATTCACTATACCAGCCATATACTGTGGTTTTTGATAATGCTTTATAGCCGTACAAAGAACTGAGTTCATCGACACATTCTTGTTGACATAATCCACTTTGAAAGTTGTAAACAATAATCCAACGAAAACCTTTTCTTGAAATTTCCATTTTTTAACCAAATTGATTTTCTTAACTCACTGTAAATAAAACAAATAGCACTTGTACATCAAGACGTTGTGAGTACGCTTATGCTAAAAAATATCAAACTTTATTATGGTGTTGCCAGATTTTAGCTATTGACATTAGTCAATAAATTTTTTGCAGTACATTTACTCTTCTGAAGGTCTGATTTCATAAGAGCCCAATATCTCTCAACAGGTCGAAGCTCTGGTCGCCTTTTTGGTAACAAACTTTACATTATTGCTATTGCACCATTCTATGGTGGCTCCAGAGTAGTGAGAGGTTGCTAAATCAAGCCAGCATAACAGTTGAACAACTGAATTAACAGAATTTAACATCATGATACATTAACATTTAGCATGTCTAAGGTGATATGTGTTGTTCCACAGGATAGGGATCTTAACTTTTAAAAATCATAATTAAAGTGTAGAATATTTAGAACATGCCTTAGCAATGAATCCAACCTTAACTTGACAATCGATAAAATGCAGCCTTCCCCTTATGTTTAGCTCTTTTGTAAAATTTTGTAATAAAAGATAAGGCGCTTTTCTTGTCGAACATCGCATACATTAGGTTTTTATTTTTTGGGTGTAGCAGTGGCCAAAAAATAAACGTATTTTGCCAAGAGGCGTCTAGCAAAAGTAATGTCATAATTTGAATGTGTCGTAATTTTTGCAAATAACATCAAATGTCATTGTGCTTTGACATTTACATTGTAGATAGATAGATAATTAGTTAAAACTAATCAAAAACTTCGTCCTGAAAACCAAGAAATCACCAATTGAGAATAAAATTAATTATTTGAATTTTTTGTGAATTTCACGCGAACTTTTATTACTCAAACGTTGTATAGGGTGTTTAATTTTTGGCAAGAACAAAGATAACAGCTTCACTATTGTTGTATTTTCTTTTCACTCTGATATCCGAGAGTGAATAAATAAAATAAAATTAGTTCATTTATTTTTATTGTTTTTGTTTTCGCCAAATAAAAAAAAAGTGACATAAAATTAGCAAATAAATTCATGGGTGCATGTTTTTGTTGGTTTTCGTTGCCATTGCTGTTGTAGTTTATTGTTGTTTTTGTTGTTTTATTTATTTGGCTTATTCTTGTACAATTTCGACCTACATACATACGTAGTGAACCACTTTGTTGGATGGATGGTGGTGGCTTCATTACAAATTTTGTATTCAAAACATGTCTCATGCTAACGTTGCGCTATTGAAGAAAGATGCTACGTGGAGAATAAGTATTTTCGGTACAAAAACTGCATAAGTAAAACAGTGGCAAAGGAATTGATTAAGGAGAGTAAATATTATAATTTTGCCTTAATTTTCGCTATGCTTTTTAAAATAAAGCCGGCAAGATGATAAACATATGAATTTATTATTAATAGAAACAAATGTATAAATTAATTTTGGTACTTTTAGGACAAATAGTACTTTTTTGCTATTTGGTACAAAATTGAAAAGCTCATTTATCATCCCTGGTATTATGACAAATGTAAAATGTAAACAAAACAAAAAACACGAACAGTGCTACGGTTTTTCTTTCCCTCTTTGTGCTTTATCCTCTTTTCAGCTCGTATTTTCTTGTTGTTAATATGAAAAAATTTGTATTTAATTTTGGCAGACTTAAAAGTAACAAAGTAAAATAATTTTAACTTTGTGCACATCTACACACAAATACCTTTCTAATAGTGTATAATTCAAAGTCGTACTCCATTTCTAACATAGTGAAAAAGGAGGACAAATTTTTGTCTTGCTTATTAGTATATAGATTTCAAAGGCTTTTTCCCTATAAAAGTCTAAGGCTATTTATATCGGTACAGGTTGATAATTAATTTTGTTTAAGTAACTAAGATCTAGAACCCCGTCGCCTAGGTACTTAATTCTGTGACTATAAGACTCAACATCTATAACTAGGTGTATTTGAGTTTCTTATTATCGCGGGGGTTCAAAACATTTTTTAACCCTCAAGTTGCATCACTCGGAAAGTTTTTATATTTTCGTAATCAGGGTACTTTCCATATCACATAAAAAAAAATTAAGAAAATCCGTCGGGCGCTTTTTTTTTAAATCGAATTTTCCGTTTTTGGCAAAGTTGAGTTAAGTAAAAATAACATGCGAAAACTAAAATCAATAAAAAGGAACACAAATAGTCATTTCTAACTAACTTTTGGATGCTGAATTCAAATCCGTTAACAAAATCGATCCATCGGTACAGAATTTTGAGATATCCTAACCCAAAAATTACCAAAACATAAGATTTTTCGGGATTTTTTCCTACTTTTGAGGTTATGTAACACGACAGTGTAATACTTTGTCATAAAACCTGTTATGTTAGTCAAAAACACATACCTTTGCGTACAAAACTCTTTTTAAATTATATGAATATCTTCTTTTTTCTTGGAGTTATCCTAACCTAAAAATTTAAAAAGAAACAAAATCAAGATTTTCGACTACGTTGGAGGGTACATAGAGAACGCACGAAATTTTTTTGGTCTTTTATACTAACTGAATTACTTACTACAATCCCTCGTCTTCAAAATCAGCCATCGAGTGGTCACCTACGAATTTTCCCTTCTTTGTCACAACAATTTTAATCAAACTAACTTTTTAGCTTCAGTGTATTACTTGTTTTGGCATAACGTTTTTGTGTTCCTTGATGTCGTATTAAAGAGCTTTGTATAGAAAAATCGTAGATGACTACTTGATAGCTCATTTTGAAGACAATAAATGATTATAAGTGATGCAGTTTGTATAAAAGACCAAAATAATTTCGTGCGTTCTCTATGTAGCCTCCAACGTAGTCGAAAATCTTGTTTTTGTTTCTTTTTAAACTTTTATGTTAGGATAACTCCAAGAAAAAAAAAGATATTGATATAATTTAAAAAGAATTTTGTACGCAAAGATATGTGCTTTTGACTAACATAACAGGTTTTATGACAAAGTATTACACTGTCGTGTTACATAACTTCAAGAGTAGGAAAAAATCACGAAAAATCTTATATTTTGGTAATTTTTGGGTTAGGATATCTCAAAATTCTGTACCGATAGATCAATTTTGTTAACGGATTTGAATTCAGCATCCAAAAGTTAGTTAGAAATGACTATTCGTGTTCCTTTTTATTGATTTTAGTTTTCGCATGTTATTTTTACTTAACTCAACTTTGCCAAAAACGGAAAATTCGATTTAAAAAAAAAAAGCGCCCGACGGATTTTCTTAATTTTTTTTTTATGTGATAAGAAAAGTACTCTGAACACGAAAATATAAAAACTTTCCGAGTGATGCAATTTGAGGGTTAAAAAATGTTTTGAACCCCCGTGTTATTTAGTAAATACCTTTTTCTGCTGATGTTTAAAATTATTTCCGCTCTATTATGTCCAATGCAACTAAATGTGCCCAATTCAATTTCCTAAGTCATTGAAGATTTGGATTCATATGAAAAACAGTTGTGTCTTCTTTCCAGAAAAGTATTTGGGAAGATCAAAAAATTAAGCAATGAAGTGTTTTTAATTATATTAGTACTAAAAGAGTATTCAAAATAGGAGTTTTCTCTCAAATTGCGGAAAACTTTAGAATCGGAAAAGGGTTGAGATCCAATCGCCAAATGTAACCGCGGCCTATTGTAACATTTTTATTGATATTTTTCTAACCTTGATAAGACTGAATTAGACGTCATTTCAAAGGTGCATAGCATTAATGAATGCCAGTACGTAGAGGGGTTCGCGATGGAGAAGAAATGAAATCTGTGTCTTGCTAGACAATCACAGTGACATGGAATATGTTCTCTCTTCTTCTTTACAGAATCTACAAAATTCATTCTGGACTAGAATGTTGTTGGAGTTGGAGAGTTGGAGAGAATGTTGTTGAAGAGATGTTTCCTAACTGGACAGTGTCCCGTGAGAAATCTAGTAACAGTCCGTATGCCTTTCCTGTTCAACATAAGTAACGTTTTGTTCTTTGGCTTTGAAACTCTTCGTATCGAAGGATTTTGCTTGTCTGTTGCCCAGGGTGTCGTCCCAGCCATCTTGAACTTTTCTTTCCAGCTAATTGCTTATGTTAAATTTTATGAAACTCCAAGCCGGGCCGCATAATGAAGTTGTTTAACAAATTTTACTGAAAATGCTTTCCTAGCAGGCTTCACCACCAGTTTTATTGCCCTCAATTCCTCTAGGCCCATGTACCCAAATTAGGTGAACCTTATTTAGGGATGTGAGTGTGATTAGTACTTGAAGACACTCCCAAGATAACGTCGATGTAATTTTGAAGGAGTTTGAAGCTTTAAGTGCCGCTTTGTCATCTGATAGAATATAGATATTTATTCCACTGCAAAGCCTTCTTACATATTTCCTGAGGCAAAGCTATATTGCATGTATTTTTGGCTGAAACACTGAGTTTTCTTGGATCATGCATGAAAATATATTCTTTCTTGGACTGTCACCAGATCCAACTTCCACATTCGTTTTGTAGCCGTTTGCGTACCTTAGATGGTAATTACCAACGAACTGAGGTCGTTCCTTTCCCCAGGCATTTCTGCTGGGGAATGTAAGTTGGAAGTTGTCCAGAATAGTAGAAAATTTACTTCTTACTTATAACCCGATTCACTATAATTCTGGCAAATGTCAGAGCAAGAACGATGCTATCTCGATTTTGTTTTCGTATGAAAATAAATATTGTTATCTTTCCACGAAAAATATTTTGAAAATGTTCTCAAAAGTAGTACCTTTTTTTCTAATCTAAGTACTCGTTCTAAAAAAGTATTAACAATTGTACTCTTTGTCAGATACCAAAAAACTTAACCAGTACTTAAAGTCTGTTATATCACCTTTCCAAAATAGGTCAGAACAGTAAAATCGGTTTGGAATTTGTCAAGTTATGGACTGTTTTGTGAAGCAATAACTCCCAAAATTATATAGAAAACGAAATCTTTTTACAATATGCATAAAATTGTTGTTTATAGATTCTAACAGTTAGTCAAAATTGGACATACATATATACTTCATATCCTTCGATATGCCTACATACCATATATTGTGGGTGGATTTAATTCTACAGCGTGTGGAACGGAGTGAGTGGTGAAGTTTGCGGTTGAAAGTCCCTCCTTTGTATTGACACAATCGCGTCGTGTATTCTGCATTAACCGCATTTGTCTTCAAGGTTAACCATCACAATACTACACACATACTTATGTAGTTTGCGTTTGGAGGAGTTACTACACATTTCACGAATGTGCATAAATTAGCCAGAAAAAATTAAAATAATGAATGAATGAAATCAGGGTATATGCGCGCACGTGCTGAGAACATTTGCCTACCCAAAGAAGGAGGAGAAAAATGAAAACTCATTTTCAAATCAACAAAAATGTTGAGAAAAATAAAGGAAAAATCAATAGTAACAACAATTTCTCTGTTGTTAGTCACGAAAATTTTGTATCTTCCTTCATGACAGAAATAAAAAACAAAAACTAACAAATAAAACTAAAACCGTTAGAACTCACAAAAAATAGCAAGTTGTACGGACAAGGTCAAATTAAGGTGCAATAACAATAAAAGTACGTATGTAACTAAACGGGAATGAATAAGGTTGAATACATTAATGGAAGTAATGATAATGATTTTGCTTCAACTACCATTTGAAATCAAAGGTTATGAACTTCAATTTACGATTTTTTATTATCAATTTCTATAGATTTTGTGGACATGCATTATAAAAAAACAGCGCTACTCTCAAGCTAAAAAACTAAATTGAAAAGTGAAGGTTTCATGTGGATAGCCTCGTACTTGTTGTTCTGTAAGTTGAAATCAAATCTGGCCTCAGAATTGCTCTATCAAGTATCGTTTTGGAGATATATTAACCTGAATGTTAAAAAACACGGTTTTTTTGCTATATTTGAGGTTATACGAAAAGACAAGGTAATTCTGGATTTAAAACCTGATATAATAGTTTAAAGCACTATTCACTCGAATGCCTAAAGTCAAAACGAAGAGTATCAAGGTTTACTAAAGGCAAAACATCTAAGACGTACAGTCAACAAGTCTTTATTGAATGCTTCCTAGGACACTCGAATGTTTCTGAAGGATTTATGGTCAAAACGAAGAATATCTATGTATACTAGAAGGAAAACATCTATACTATTATTATCATTATGATTTTAGTTGAAACAAAGTATATCAAGGCATACTAGAGTAAAAACATCTATAGCCGACTATCAATAAGCTTTAAATCTGATAAAGTAGTTTAAAGCGGACCATCAACCATCAGCAAGTCTCGATTGAATGTTTCCTAGGACAATCGAATGTTCCCGAAGGTCACGCAAATGCTCATAGTCGAAGGGAAGAATATCTAGGTACACTAGAGGGAAAATATCTTTGGTGGTATGTCAACAAGCCTTAATTGATAGTTTTCTGGGAAAACCGAAGGTCACCTGAATGCTCATAGTCAAAACGACGTATATCAAGATATACTAGAAGCAAAATATCTAATGCAAACTATCAAAAAGTCTTAACTGCATGTTTTCTAGGACACTCGAATGATCCTGAATGATTTATTGTCAAAACGAAGAATATCTAGGTATATTAGAGGGAAAACATCTTTATTAGTATCATTATTATGATCATAGTCGAAACGAAGTATATCAAGGTATACTAGAGAGAAAACATTGTTTATACATACCATTAACAAGCTTTAAAACTAATATCGAATTGGAAGCGGACTACCAACTACAAAAAATTTTAAATGAATGTTTTCTAAGACATTCGAATGTTCCCGATGGCAGTTGTAAAAAGGAAGAATAAATAGATATACTAGATGTAAAATATCTTTGGCGGTGTATACGTATCAACAAGCCTTAATTAATAGTTTTCTGGGAAAATCGAGGATCACTCGAAGGCTTCATAGTCAAAACGAAGAATACCTAGGCATACTAAAGGGAAAACATCTATGGCAGACTATCTACTTTCTACAGACTATCTACTATAAACAAGTCTTAATTGAATGTTTACTAAAACATTCGAAGGTTTCCAAAGGTTATTGTAAAATACAAGATCCAACATATTGAGTGTTATGGAAATCAACACCTCGCCCTGAAATGCCCTCTACGAAATTTTTGGTGGAGAAAGTTTTTCAGCTTTTCCCAAGAATTCTCCGTTTTTCCCTGAAAAAATCTTTTCTAAAAGATTCTGTTTACTCACATTAGTTTTTTTTATAAATCAAACTTGAGATTAAAATTGAGAGATTCACTTACTTTCTAACGTAGGTACATTAAGCAAATCATTGAATACAATTCTCGAAAATAGTGCCACAGGTTAAAATATCAGAAATTTAAAATGCATAGTGTTACCTTTGCCCTGGCCAAAAAATAGGAGGTGCCACGTCCTCTTCTCCGAGCTTACCTAGTTTTTGCTCAGAGCTTGTACCTACTAAAAATGGGGACTTCAACCAAGAATGGTTCTTTGGATGTACACAGCCGTAGTACGTCCAATTCTTACTTATGGCTCCCTAGTTTGGTGGCCAGCTAGCAAGGGCTACAATCAGACAAAACTAGAGAGCGTGCAAAGGACCGCCTGTGTCGGTGTAACGGGGGCACTGAGGTCATGCCCTACCGCAGCTCTTAATGTCATTTTACACCTGTTGCCTCCTACCTCTTTTATTGAAGCTTCTGCTTCATGCAGTGCAGTCAGACTCAGGGAATCTGGCTGTTGGGTGCCAAAGCAGTATGGCTATTCTTCCATTCTCGAAAAACTGCAAACCGAACTTACCTGCTCAACAGATTACACCTGCCCCATACTCAGTTTTGATAACAATTTTCGGATATGGCTTCCAGAGAGAGCTCAGTGGGAAGATGGCACTGTTAACCTAAACTTTGAAACCACCATATACACCGATGGCTCCAAGATGGGGTGTGGTGTAGGTGCGGGAGTGTTCTCAAAAGAGCTGAAATTATCCCACTCATTTCGCTTGCCTGATTCAGCCAGCGTTTTTCAGGCAGAAGTTTTTGCCTTCCTCGAAGCCTGCATATCATTAGAGAATATCAATACCTTTTCCGGAAAGGTGGCAATCCTCTCGGATAGTCAGGCTGCCATCAAAGCACTCAATTCAACAATAATAAAATCTAAATTAGTAGCGGATTGCAAGGAAAAATTAGTCAGACTAGGGCGTCGGCTTGATCTTGCGCTCGTTTGGGTCCCAGGCCATAGGGACATCGAAGGCAACGAAAAAGCTGATGAACTGGCAAGGAACGGCTCCTCTCTGAATGTCACAAGCGCGGTGCGAGTTCATACCCCGCTAAGTCTAGTAAAAAAGCGGATATTCTCATACTACTTAACCGAGGCGAATACTAATTGGAAAGCATTGACTACATGTAGGATATCAAGGTCAATCTGGCCTTCATGTAACAGTTCAAGAACTACTTATTTACTAGCTAATAACCGCATTAATATAGCAAGATTTACAGCAGTTTGCACTGGACACTGGACCATCGGCAAGCATGCTGAAAAACTAGGCATCCCTTTCTACTCCTTTTGTCGGAGTTGCTTAGATGCAAACGAGCAAGAATCTCTTGAACATTTTCTCTGTGACTGCCCAGCTCTGGCTAGAGCTAGACTTAAATCACTAAGAAAACCTTTCTTCAATACACTCAGCGAAATCGCCAACATCGAAATTGGCTCGCTGCTCAATTACCTTAATAGAACTAACTGGATATGGATATCGTTAGTTAGGTGATTAAAATTTTCACATACACTTATACCAGTCTGTTGAGTCACTTTTGTGGTATTATAATGGCACTTTTAGTGCTACTTAGGTTTTAGCTTGCATCGCTAAACCGCCACTCTAACCTAACCTAACCTGTACCTACTATCCTTAGTATTTATGTATATTTTTCTTGCATTATTGCAAATAATGATCTTATTATTAAATTTTGAATTTATTTTTTGTATGGGCTGTAGTCGTGTCCGTTCACCGATTATGCTCATTTTCAATCCCATGAGCTAACTTTTCCGACAGTCCTTGAACCATATTTTATCGAATTATCTTGATTGGTTTTCCCGTAAAAAATACTTCCACACAAAGCCCGCCAGCCAGACGGACATGGATATATCGACAAAGGAGGTGACGCTTATCAAAAATATATATACGGAAGGATAAAGTGAATACACCCTTGGTGTAGGGTATAAAAAAACAGACTCATAAAAATGGCGATTTTTTAAAATTTCTGTGATTTCAAAATCGTAACGGTATGTTCCTCACATTGAATGGGAACTTTGATCCATTGTGAATGGATTCATTTCATGAGCATTAACTGTACAGATATTCAATTCCTCTCTATCTCTCTCTTAATGTAGAGAACAGAATCAAATCCATTTGATACAGAGCATCATAAGCCTCAAAACATCGATTTTTGCACTTTGAAACAAGGATATATCGAAATTCTGAACAGATAGACCAAGTCTGATTTCGGATTCTTGTTCAGCGGCAAAAAAGTATTTCAGTAATTTTTTTTTTTTTTCGTATTCATGCCATTAAATATTGTTACATTTACCTTATACTATTTTGATACAATACAGTGAAAAAATAAAGCACTTAATTTTTGATATTTTTTTTTTTTTTTAATTTTCGTTTGAATTAACTTTGAGTGCCTAGGGGGGTAATCATCAACGAAAAATTAAAAATAAATATTTAAAAGTTACAGAGTAAAAAACTAAATTTAATAAAAACACACTGAAGCATGGACTTTCGCAAATATTGATTTGTTGTCATTTGCACAATCGGCCAAGTGGAAGAAAGTTCATAAGGATACAGATGTTTTTAAACACAAATATCTTGCCAGTTCTGCAAAAAAATAAAAATAAAAAGTCTTTATGGTAAGCAAAATGTTAACGTATTTTTATACATATGTATCAATATACAATGTGCTACAATGTGTAATTCTTTCAAAGTTTATGCATAACACGTACTAAATGAGGCATGCCGGTAAAAAAAAGTATTTGTACACTTTCTTGCAACTTTCTTGACAAACACAAATAAAGTTTTATTATTGAAAAATCATAACAAAGTCATAAATTTTCAATATTATCGTATAAACACGTAATAGGGATGAAATTTCGCACAACTTTGTATACGTAGCAATATTTTTAGAGGACTTATTTTGTGTATTTTTAGCTGCTTCAAGCCATTTCCATGGCGTTTACACTTATCAATTAATATAAAAGAAAAATAATTAAAATTGTTTACTCTTTCACAACTTAATTGACTTTTTTTCGTTTTTTCTTTGTTAAGTTTCAAAACATTTGTAGTGTTCAATTCAGTTCGGTTCTGCTTTGTGCAATAAAAAGTTTGACAGCGTAGTAATTAAGTAAATAAATTTTAAAAGCTTGCAACCGACACTTTCATAGCAAAGAGAGTTTTACTTAAGTAAAAACTTTATGATAAAAGTTGCAGTTTATGCGCAACAAAAAGCAACATTGTTGTTGCAAGAATGTTGCTTTCAGTAGCTCAGTAGGTACCTATCAGAAAAAAACCATTTTTGTAAATGTGATGCGGCAGGGCGAAAGGGATTTTATCTTACCAAAGTACAATGTTTAGCATAGACCAAAATATGAGTTTAGTTTAAAATTTTATAACGTCATAACTTCATTAATTTTCAATATTGCTTGCAAAATTTTGGTGCTATTTGCTTCATAGTACAATCATTAGGTAGAATAAAATGATGTTACCTGGAAAGCTTTGCGGGATTTTTGCAAATGAGTTGTTTCATAGATTTCGATGTGCTCTTTCAGAAGTTCAACTTTGCTACCTCTAATCGTTTTCGCTCGCAACGCCATTTTGAATAAATGGCGCCCAAAATCAGTTTTTTTAAATGTCTCTTTAACGGTTACATTTAGAGAAAAATATTGTGGAGCAATATTTTAGCTTACAGAATTTTCTATATATATATAAATGACCTTTTAATTGTTTTCGTACGATTTATAACTCAAGAGATATCCTTATCCAAAATTTGAAAAAAATTAGTAAATTGTGCATGCCGCTTATAAATAGGCACAGTGATGTGTTGAGCTTAAAATTGCGATAACTCATGAACGGTGAGCTACACGCTTAAAGTAAAAATATCGGCTTATAATAATAGAACCGAAATGTCGAAACATTTTGAAAAGGCCAACAAATTTCAATAATAATAAACGGAAAGTTTGTAAAACTTTAGAAAAGTTTAAAAATGTCGAAAATTCTGCCAAAATTTTAAATTATTGAAAGTTCGAATAGTCAAATAATAAAATCGAAAATTTTGAGGAATATGCATAGGAATCTCTTGCTTCATTGGTCGAATACTGTAAGATGAATTTCATTATCGATCTTTTCAGTATAACTTGCATCTTTGCATTCAATAAACAATAGATTTTCTTCTCCGAAATTATGTGTAACTTCACCATTTCTTAAATCTATGTTTGCATTGATCTGATTTAGAAGTTCAAGAACAGGCATGTCAAACTCAATTTCGAACTGGGCCAAACGATAGAAGTTTATTGTTTTGATTGGCCGCAAAAATTACGAATTTATAATAATAAAATTGTAATAAAATATTCTTACATTAGTTTCTATATCGAGGAAAATCGAGTTCGCCGATATTACTTTCAATATTGACCCGAGATGATAACACAGGCTTACAAAAAAAAATGTCATGGCGTTTTGACCAGACCATGTGTTTCCTAGGGACTTTGACGTCCTGAATCCGAATCCGGGGTCCGTTTTTTTCCAGAACGTCTGAGAAAAAAGGTTTCAAGGTCATATGGAGGTAAAAATGGGGTTCATGTGTCGTTTAGTGATAAATTCGCTAAAATTCTGAAACTAGTTCTTTATCATTGAATTCTTAGTCCTTAAAAAGAATATGTGATCAAAAAGGGTATCTTGGACCTAGTTTCGGAGATATAGCCATCGTAAGATCCGGATATAACTTCTATGAAAACCGCTATGAGTTGGGAACCCCTGGATGGATTTGTAAAATACTGATGTCATATGAATGGTATTTTGACAGCCTATAAAAATATTCATAGTTTTCGAGATATGACTTTTTTTGAAATTTTGTGAAATTTTTCAATTACAACAACGAATAAATCAGCAACAACAACGAAATACCTTTCATATGACACCAATATTTTACAAATCCATCCATCCCAACTCATAGCGGTTTTCATAGAAGTTATATACGGATCTTACGATGGCTATATCTCCGAAACTAGGTCCGAGATACCCATTTTGATCACATATTCTTTTTAAGGACTAAGAATTCAATGATAAAGAACTAGTTTCAGTGCGGACGAAATTTGTCTGCTTTTTTTTACTAACCGAATCATTTAATAACATTCTTTCATTCACATTCGATATGAGCTACGAAGTGGTCTCTTGTGATTTTTTCCTACAAAGCTATGATTATTTAAAAATTACTGAAACATAGTGTACGAGTATTCCTTATATTGCTGCAGCATGTCGTCTTAAAATAATCATAACTTTGTAGAAAACAATCACTGGAGACCACTTGTTAGCTCATTTTGAAGGAAAAGAATGGTTTGAAATGTGTCAGTTGGTAAAAAAATAGCAGACGAATTCTGTCTGTACTGTATACAACCTCAAATATAGCCAAAAACCGAGATTTTTCACTTTGAGTTTCATGGTCTTTCAAGTCTTTCCATCCGTTACTTCTAAAGACAATTTTTCCAAAAGTAAATTATATTTTTGAACGTCACGAATATCTGTACTCTCGTCATGTGCCAAAAAAAATGCTTTCACTTTGATCTAATTTCTCGAATTTTCAGCTAAATTAGTCACTCTTTCAGCAACAGTGCTGCGCGAAAGCGAAATTCCTTGAAAAGCCTTGATGCTTCCAGGACAAACAATTTTAACAACTTGAATCGGACACTGTTTAACAAAATCTCCTTGTGTGAACTCCTATTAGTTTAGGTAAATGCGTAATCATTACTTGTTAATTTCGATCTAAGCTCTTTTTAAGTAGGATCAGATGACATTGATGGTTTGAGCATGGTTTGAGCTTACTATTCAATGTGTTTAAGTATGTAAAATACCAACAAAATTACAAAAAGAAAGCGAAATGCATAAAACAAAAACAAAAACTTTATTGAAAGTCTGGTTTGCTTTAGATGTTTCGGGACCCACCTTTGGTCAAAACCTCAGAAGACGCATTTGCCGGTAGTGATATAGATTTGTTGAGAAACACAGCAAAAAGAAAAATGCGTTACATGCAAAAATTGTATTTTTTTTTTTTTTTTTTGTAACTTTGTTGCGGTTTTACATATTGAACATTGAGCTCAAACCAATAATGTCATCTAATCCATGCTTTTTTGGTGACAAATAATGTGGATCATTTTATTTTGCAAGGTACAATTAAAATGTTAAATGTTTAAAATCAAAGAAATTTGAATAATCTAAGAAAGTTTGGAAAAATTGAAATAATTTCGAAAAAGTTTGAAAATGTCAAAAAATGTTAAATGACTCAAAAAATAGGTAGTTTGAAATACGACGGAAAGTATAGTATGTTGAAAAATAATGTTAAAAAGTCAAAAAATTTAAAAAAAAAGAAAGCAACAAAAAAAAAAAGTGAAAAATTGAATAAAATATTAAAAACTTTTTAAAATTTGTAAAATGTTGAAAAAATCATCAGTATCAAACAAAGTTTAAAAAACTACAATATAAAATCAAAAAACTCCAAAAAGCTGAGAATAGAAGACAAATTTTGTTAAAGTCAAATACGAAAAAAGTAGAATTCAAAAAATAGTTTAAATATTTTGAAAAAATTATGAAAAAGAACGAGGAAAAAATCATGCTAAAAAATCAAAAAAAAAAATTTAAAATTAACAATGTTTACATATCAAAACAAGTACGAAAATCTTTAATAATAAACATTTTTACTAAGGCGATTACCTATATCTCATTAATTCCCAGCTGGGTTGCTGCCTCAACTATGCACCTGTAACAATGTTATGCGTATAAACATGCAGGCAGCTGCTTTAAAGTTTAACATTTTTAAATGGTTTTTTCTTTCTTCTGTTCTAAGTTTTTCTTCACTGTGATACTCAAAGTGTTGCGCAGTGCATTTTTCTTGAAAAAAAAAAAAAAATAAATTTCTTTAGAGAATTTTAGCATTTTCACTTAAGTTCCCACTCAAAGTTTGTAAAACAATTCTTGAAGTTGCCGCCGCGCTCGGCGTTAATGCTTTTCGTTCGTACTATTTGACTTTGCATCCATCTACAGTATGCTTTTGTGTCTTTGTGCCGATGAGGCGGGTACTCGAAACTAAAAGATTGTTTTTCTTTTATTTTTCCTGCTATAAAAGTTTCTCGAAGGTAAAATATTTAAAACTTGTATACGTATTAAGTTTCCGGTTAGCACATAAGTTCCAGTTTATTTGACAAAGAAAGAAAAAAACTTTTTTACTTTAAATATAGATTTTACCTAAAAGATGAAAGTTTTTATGAGGTTCAAGAAATGACCTTCACCCTAATGTTGCGAAATTTTTTAAAGAAAGAATTAGAAGGATTTTCTGCAATATTTACAAAATAATTCCAGAGAAATTGCAACTTAACATCATGAGAAAAAGAATTTTGTCATCATTTTGCTAAAGTCATCACATATGTGTTTAAATACATATAAGTTTTACTGCCACTGATACGGATATGACTGTCAAATGTCAAAAATACATATTATGATTTTTTATTTTTCTTTTGGATTAGTTCAAAGTTGCATGCAACTTTTTTTTCTGAATTCGTTTTGTCATCTCTGTGAGCTCATTTTCTATTCAAGGTGAAACGCATTTTGTTTTCCTTGTACATATGTACATCCTTCCACTTTCTGTCTGAAAGTACAGTAATCCCCAATTAATTTTGACAGCTTTATTTAGCGGTTTTCCAACATTTCTGACTTTTGGGTAATTTCTCATGCTCTATTTTCTTTTCGAGTATTCTTACATTTTTTGGCTTTTTAACATTTTTGACTTTGAGTCAGTGGTCCCAAATTACTCACTTAATTGCGCGAAAGGAGCTTATGTCTATCAAAAATATCGGTGACCTACTCTGAACAAGCAAAGCTGCTCTGATTTCCATAGCATTAGTTATTCCCAGAGTTCAAATCAGACGTATTGAAATAAAGAAACATTGAGACACTGCTGTACGAGTAATAATATGATAACCAGTCATCCATAAAGTATTTCTACCGCAGGGAGGCTGAAGGAGATATGTAAAATCTGGAGATAAGTTTGTTGGGAGATTCTGTTCATATTCGAAATTCCAATTTTTTAAAGCATTCCCTTAGTTTTAACTTGAATTCGTAGGTGAGAATCTGAAATTTGTTCAAAATCATATTAACATGAAGAGATGAAGCTTGATATGCGTGAAATTCGGTCCTGTACTATATGGAGAATTATAATCAAATTGGATGAAAATTTTATGGTAAAAGACAAATTGAATTTTTTTTTTTTTTTTTTTTTTCAAAGAAACAATCAATCAGTATTGTTTTTATACGGACTCTTAGCATATATCTAGTACTATATATTGCGATTTCCACATTTAGTAAGTAATTGTATGAGAATTAAGGGTCTGCACAAGACATCTTGAATTAAAGTGAACTTTTTTTGCTCGGAGATTTTACACTGAACTGAAGTATTTTATCTAAAAAATTCTAGATTCAATTCTTAGGTCTACACTGTTTTCATTTTGACACTGAAGTACACTGTGTCAAGCAAAAATCGTTTTCTAGCAAATACATCAGTGTACTGTATTTTATACAAGCAAGTACTTCAGATCAGTGTCAAACGTGGAAGTAGAAAAACTATAGCAAAATTTGTAACTCAGTGATAAATCAGGTTTGTGGTGAACTGAAGCAAATCAAAGTAAAAAAAAAACAGATCTGTGCAGTATTTGGTTTTTCTTATTTCAAAACCAAGTACTGCCACACTTTCCGGAAACCACACATCGAAGCTTGTCGCCAGGCTCTTGAGTGGAATACCCAAGGCAGTAAAAGACGTGGTAGACCAAAAACCAACTGGAAAAGGTCGCTGGAAAAGGAAATACAAGAATCGAGAAAGTCGTGGCAAGAGATCAAAGTCATCGCAACAAATGGAAACGTTTCATATTGGCCCTATTCTCCTCCTAGGAGTTAGAGGAGAATACAAACATACACACATACAAGTACTGTCAAGGCATTGCACGCGACAGTGAATTGAAGTATTTGATACATAAAAGGCGGGTGCAAGACATAACGTACCTTGGAACAAAATGTCTTAAAACTCTAACTAGACGTCTTGTGCAGAACTCTTATAATGATCACTACTTTTTTTTGAACCGACAAAGCCGTTTGCCTTATTGGTTATTAGTTATGTTGATTATATATAGATTTTTCAATATTATTGATTTTTTTTAAAATTTTTTAGTTTTTCAACGTTTTCGAACATTCACGGACTTATTCAAAACTGTGGGATTTATTTCACATCAAACTTTTAAACATCTTTCGACTTTTTTTAGATTTTGTAAAAATTTTTGACTTTAACAACAGTTTTTAATATATTTTAACTATTTTTTTAATTTCTCAATATTTTACTTTTTCCTAATTTTTGTTTATTTCAATATTTTTCAGTTTTTTCAGTATCCAAATACTATTAAGCAAGTTCCAATTAATCAGGAATTACTGTACTATTTGAGTACTCTGCATTGGCGATGCATTGACTCACATGCTCCATTTTCTAAACTAAGCATTTTTTTGCTTATCTTTTCTGTAGCGTGTTTTCCCACTCAAATTTTAAGCCATGAACTAAAAAATTCTTTTTATCAGCTCGAGTTTTATGTATATCTTCTTTCTATATCTTATTTTGTTCGCTTAATGTTGTCAAGATTACAAAAAGGATATCCTAGTTTATATACGAGTATACTATACACATTTTTACGTATATATGTAGCATCCATATCGCTTTATTTGCACAACTGTATGGTGGATATTTGCATTTTTTATTATCCTGCATTAAAGGATAAGAAAAAATAGCGAGAATGTTTCTTAAATTTGAAATTTTTTCTTTTTTCGTGTCGAAACATTCAAAGTTAGTTTTCTCAAAAGTGATGGGTGTGTACATAGACTCCTGGGTCGCAAGTTATCTGTTCCAAAAAACAATCAAAATTATAAAACCCGCATAATAAGAGAAAAAGAAAATATAAGAACTTTTGCGTCTGTTTTATCTTCCTTTTGCTGTAATTCTCGACAAATCTAAATATAAGTAGTATGCTTGTAAGTTTTTCTGAATACCGGCTAATGCGTCTGATGAAGTTGACTTTTGTTGGATCCCGAAACGCGTAACACAAACCAGCACTCCACATTTTTGGTTTTTCTTTTATGCATTTTGTATTTTTTTGTAATTTAGTTGGGGTTTTACATAAAAACACTGAACAAAATAATAAAGGTAGCAATTTAAGCAAGACCGTCATAACTCAAAAAACTGAAATTTGAAGAAAAATGCTTTTAACTGCAAGTACTTCAAAAAAATTAGATAGAAACTGAATTTCTGTTGCAACAATGAAAACATTATTATATTGGGTGTACAACTTAAAAATCGGAATTTTTTAGCGAAATTTGATGCTTTATTGTGGAAAAATGTTACAATATATTTTATTCAAAGTATTGTCCATTGGAAGCTACAACATTTCCCCATCTTTCAGGCAATTTATGAATTCCATCCCAAAAAAATTGCGCCGGCTTGGCGGCCAAAAATGAATCTATCCAATTTCGGATGCCTTGCTCTGATGTGAAGCGTATTCCGGTGAGGGCGTTTTGCATCGAGCGAAATAAATGAAAGTCAGACGGGGCAAGGTCCGGACTATAAGGCGGGTGAGCCAAAACTTCCCATCCACTATTTTCCAAATAGTTTTTCACGGGTCTTGCAACATGCGGACGAGCGTTGTCATGATGAAAAATTATTGCTTCGTGTCTGGTCGCATTTTCCGGGCGTTAATCGATGATGGCACGCTTCAAACGTATTAATTGTGTTCGGTACAAGTCACCTGTGATTGTCTGGCCCGATTTCAACAACTCATAATATAACGGCCCCTTCTGATCCCACCAAATACACAGCATAACCTTGGCGTCATGGATATTTGGCTTCAAGGTTGATTTGGCTGGTTGGCCGGGTTTCACGTATGACTTTTTGCGCTTGGGATTGTCATAATGGATCCATTTTTCATCCCCAGTCACAATCCGATGCAAAAACGATTTGTTTTTATGGCGCTCAAGCAGCATTTCAGACATACAGAAGCGCAGTTCAACGTCTCTCGGCTTCAACTCATAGGGGACCCAATTACCTTGCTTCTGAATGTATCTGGCGGCTTTCAAATGTTTCGAAATGGCTTGCTGAGTCACTCCCAACGATTTGGCAAGCTCGTCTTGTGTTTGACATGAATCCTCATCGAGTAGCTTCTCTAATTCTTCGTCTTCATACTTTTTTGGCTTTCCTGGGCGTTCTTTGTCTTTGATGTCAAAATCGGCACTTTTGAAGCGTTTAAACCATTCAAAACACTTCAAAACTTCTACAAGCAAACTCTGACTTTCCGCAGCAGTTTTCTTTGCAAAAAAATGACCCAACAGAACCTCCCACAAATGCTGTATTTTTCTCGAATTTTTGAAGTTATTCATCGTGAAAAATAATAATGATGCACACAAGATAAAATTGTTTTGTTGACTGATTTTGATAGCTGTCAAATGTACCTTCAAAATGACATATATATAAAGTTCGAGCTTTCACGATATTTGTTAGTACGGACATCCACCGTCAAATTCCGGGTTTTAAGTTGTACACCCAATATATCATAAAATCTGTGAATTGATCGGACACTCTTTTGGGTAATGATGCTTTTGTGTTGCAAAACTGTCATTACAAACGTTTCAAGTACATCATAAGTAAAAACATGTTGATGTTCCAAATAAGAATGACCAGTTTAATTAACTTATAAAATGCTACCAACACAACAATAATGTCACAACTCAATATTTGTCCCTATTTTGTTATTTGCGTCATTGTGTTATTAATTTAATTGCAACTCTATTTAAATTTTCGTTAACAAATTCTTTTTTATACTTTCAGGTATGTATTAATATTATGGACGTAATTATGTAAGTATTATAAATCAAGAGTCAGAAGAAATTAAGTTTTTGGTTTGTCGCACGTCCGGAAAAAGGCTTTTTGTCCTTTCCCATCAGTGGTTATCGCAAATATAAAGGTATTAATGCATACATATAATTTAAAAATTTGGATCACACTCCCACTAGAGTAAATCACAAATTTTAGTTTTGTCTATGGGCGAAAGGCGTGTACGTTGACTGATTTCGCCCATTTTCCATTCCTCGAGCTAACTATAATGACAAAAGCAATGCATCAAATTTCATCGAAATGTCTTGCTTATTTTTCCCTTGAAAAATATTTCCACTGACACGCAGCCACCCAGCCAGACGTGGTACCTCCAATATAAGCAAAAGTTTCATAATGTTATTCTGGAAGTTTTTTTAATCCAACGATGGGCAACTGGGCTTTTCGAGGCCCATATTGACTTTGAGTTGGCGCCAGCCAAATTTTTTCTTACCTCTGAGCTCCAAACGGTCTCTTGCCAACTACCGCTCATGATTACTAAATGCAACGAAACCAGAAACGTGTCGTTTGCGCTGACTTCATGGAACAAAATTTGACCTGGAGAGGCCCAGCTGTTAAATATATGCAGAATAATGACCGGAACAGAAAAGATGTGCCAACATATCAACTTTGACGTCCGCCCGAAGGTCAGTGATTGGCCAAATCTGAGGTCGATTGTTCAAAGGTTCATTCTACAGGGTCCGGCACTCGAAGTGTAAAGAGCCATAAATTCAGTTTGGAATATTACTTTTATTTATTTCAAAGTATGTGTGAAAATAATACCTACAAAATTCAGAACCAATTCACTTTTGTTCGATATGACCACCTTTTGCCTTGACGGACCAAAAAAATCGTAAGCTGCCCGAATGTGACTTGCCTAAATTTTGGCCCACTCGCGGACAATGGCTGTCTTCAGCGCCTCAAGACTGATGTATCTTTTAGCTCGGACCTTGCTCTGCAAAATGGCATAAAGAGAATTATCCATTGGACTCGCGTCTGGTGAATTCGAAAGCCATTGTGTGGTCGTAATGAAGTTCGGAACGTTGGTTTTCAGCCATTCTTGGTTCACTCGAGTTTTGTGAGACGGTGCCGGGTCCTATTGAAACGTCCATGGTCTGGCTTCAAAGCAGCCTGCAGAATACTTTCCCGATAATATTTCACATTTACCTTGACGTCAGGCACGATAAAAACGATTGGAGAGCACCCATCTGCGGTTAAAGCGGCCCTAACCATTACCTGCGGCGGGCGCTGCCTTCTGGTGGCCAATTGATGACTCAAATTCTTGTATGAACGGTCGGTCAGGTAAATCCTATCATTTTGAGAGTTTACGAGTTGTTCAATTGGAAAAATTTTCTCGTCAGAAAACACAATGTTCGGAAATTTACCGCTTTCGGCCAAGCAAAGCAACTCCTTCGCTCTCTGAAGTCTAATTTGCTGCTTCGGGGTATGATCATCCGACTTTTGGATCTTGTAAGGCCTGATCTTGAGCTCATTTTTGAATATGCGTCGGATGCTACAGTCGGATATTTTCAGATCTTTCACCATTTGATTGGCACTTCATCGGGGATTTTGTTCAAGTCGTTTTTCACTTTTTGAACCATCTCACGTGACGTTGCAGTCTTTAGATGACCACCTCCATGACGTTTTGCGATGCTACCAGTATTATTGTAACGAGTTATTGTGCGATAAACAAAAACTTTATTCACGTTAAGGTGTTTCAGCTCACGAACAATTGCTGGTTGTGATTTTCCAGCTAAATATAAAGCAATCACACTATTATGTTTCAAATCCATCCTCCCCGAACACTTTTTTGCGTTCACTTTTGGCTAAATGCTTTTGTTCGCTTGTAAACAGCACTCCGAACTGTCGTTTAGCAAATTTTTAGACAGTTGATGCCAGTGCATCAGCTGCGCGAACGGTCTGAGGTTGGTTACACTTCGAGTGCCGGATCCTGTAACTAACTTTAACTCTGTTGTTATTTGAGTCCTCAACAAGACAATCTTACAACATTTTCCAGTTTTAATAGCCGATTATGTGGGTTTGAGACCCCCATTAGTGGATTGTGTGTATGCTTAAAGCTAAAAACATTCGGTTTCAGGCAAGCCTTCGACTTATTTTGGTCAAAAGGCGAAAGTGGGGCCGAATGTGCTTTTTCGATAAAACCTGGAAAAACCCAAAGGCTAGTACAATGCTATGGTCGGACACTACTAAACTTATATAAGAGAGGTTAAAATTTACCTGTATCATAAAAACATCTTTTCTTTCTTGCCAATACCCATTTCCCATATCACACATACATAAATATACACACATACTACTCATACATACACAAAAACATAATTATAGCCAGTGGCGGATCTAAGTAATTTGCCGCATTAGGCACTTATTTTTTCGCCGCCCCCCCCCCCCATCAGATTTTTTTTTTTTTAGTACAAGAAGCTTGTAATAAAAACAAATAAATAGGTTACATCAACGCTTTAATGATTTGTATGTTTAAATACATCGTTTATTCATACATTAACAAATTTTTCGTCTAATTTTGTTAAGTGCAAATTGGTGAATAATATCCTTACAATCTAATTCAAGTAAAATATTTTTTTCTATTAATACAGTAAAGTTGTCAAAAAATGTATGAAGACATAGAAAAAATTGCGCACTGGAATTTTTTTTTGTTTAATGTTTTTAGGACCACTATAGAAGCTTAACGTCAAAAAGGTGACCTCCCCACCCTTGCGCATTAGCCGCCATCTTGAAATATGTTTGATTCAATTTATCTCGTTTCCTGTTAGTCGGATAGAAAAAATTTTTAACAAAAATTAGAGGCAATAAAATTCTACGTTTTTTTGATTCCGGATGCGATATCCATAAGTTGATATTTTGAGCGGTAGAGGCCGCCAAAGTTACAAAAAATCAGTTTTTTTTCCATTTGCACCCACTGGGTGTTGATTTTTCAAAAAGTTGTGCAAACCTAATTTTTAGCGTTTGCAAAACCAAGCAAAATATTGTTTAAATTAAGTCATTATCTCAATTGGTTCTCGAGTTATAGTACAGTAAAAATGTCCTAAAATGTACGTAAAAATGTAAAAAAACCTAGAAAAAATTGCGCACTGCAATTTTTTTTTGCCTAGTGTTTTTAGGACCTCTCTAGAGGCCTAAAACCAAACAGATGACCTCGCCCCCTCTGCGCTTCAGCCGCCATCTGGAAATGGTTTTGATTCGATTTATCTCGTTTCCTATTGGTCGCATAGAAAAAAATTACGGGCAATAAAATTTTACGTATTTTTGATCTGGGACGCAGTATCCATAAGTTGATATTCTGAGCGGTATAGGCCGCCAAAGTTTACAAAAAATCGGTTTTTTCCCATTTTGACCCACTGGGTGTTAATTTTTCAAAATGTTGGGACCACTAAATTTTTAGCTCTTGTAAAAGCAAGCAAAATGGATTTTAAATAAAATGATTATCTCAATTGGTTCTCGAGTTATTACAAGTTGAAAATAAAATGCATGAAAAAATTTTTTCTTTATGTTTTATATCTGAACATTGATCACATAATTCTTAATTACTCGAGAACCAATTGAGATAATCACTTCATTTGAACAATATTTTGCTTGTTTTGCAAACGCTACAAATTATGTGTGCACAACTTTTTGAAAAATCAACACTCAGTGGGTGCAAATGGAAAAAAAAACTGATTTTTTGTCCATTTTGCATTTGATAAGAGTTCTTGAGCTTATAGTCCTTTGGTCTTATAGAACAATATCTATTTTAATAACTCATTTTGCCGCCCTCTACAGTCCATTTTGCATTTGATAAGAATTCTTTAGCTTATAGTCTTTTGGTCTTATAGAACAATATCTATTTCAATAACTCATTTTGCCACCCCCTACAGTCCATTTTGCATTTGATAAGAGTTCTTGAGCTTATAGTCCTTTGGTCTTATAGAACAATATCTATTTCAATAACTCATTTTGCCGCCCTTTACAGTCCATTTTGCATTTGATATGAGTTCATGAGCTTATAGTCCTTTGGTCTTATAGAACAATATCTATTTCAATAACTCATTTTGCCGCCCCCTACAGTCCATTTTGCATTTGATAAGAATTCTTTAGCTTATAGTCTTTTGGTCTTATAGAACAATATCTATTTCAATAACTCATTTTGCCACCCCCTACAGTCCATTTTGCATTTGATAAGAGTTCTTGAGCTTATAGTCCTTTGGTCTTATAGAACAATATCTATTTCAATAACTCATTTTGCCGCCCCCTACAGACCATTTTGCATTTGATAAGAGTTCTTGAACTTATAGTCCTTTGGTCTTATAGAACAATATCTATTTCAATCACTCATTTTGCCGCCCTGGGCATTGAGTTAACTTTTCTTAAATATCTTATGTCTTTTTTTTTATCACTCCGTAAATTTGCCGCCCCTCCAAAATCTGCCGCCCTAGGCAGGTGCCTACTGGTGCCTTAGGGTTAATCCGCCACTGATTATAGCTATACACAATATATAAAATCAATTCCAACCACCAGCGGCACGCCTGACTTGACAAAAATGCAGAACACCTGAATAATTTCATATGGGCCTCGCGAGGCCCAGTAGGGTACAATACGACTTTTCAGTTAGTTGCAGATCGTAGGGTTAAGATATGTATGTATTCTCCTTTAACTCCTAGGAGGAGCATAGGGCCAATTAAGTAAAAAGTAAAAATTTTATTGTGTAAAGAACAATGAATGACTATGAACTGAATTATTATGATATGATAGAACCTTTAAAGCAATAAAAGTTGCGTATATGTCGTTTTGATTGCTTCACAATCCAGAGGTCGAACACTTAAAAAAAAGTTTAAAGACAAAATTTCGTATTAAAACCATATTCCATATTTCAATAATTACATATTAAATTATGAATATGTAAAGTGATTAAATCAAAACTATTATAAATCAAAAATTAAAGAAAAAAAAATCATTAAAAAGGAGTTCATTTCAACCCTACAATAACACTTACTTTACACGTATCTCAAATTTCCCACGGTCTAATTCATTTCCATATATATTTATTTTATAATTTTACTTGTATCTACATAAATTATTTAACATCCGATAATTTCCGATTATTTTCTAAAGGAGTTAGTGGCATGACACCTAACCATAGATTATTTCAAAATGTCATTGACAGTCGGACAGACAATTTCTAATTCTAAATTTAGAGTCACTCCATTGAATGACTCAAACAATCGATAAAACGTGGTAAAAAACAAAGAACAGAAAATGAAACATGCACACCACCACAACAGCACCGTCGATTAAATTGGAAAGTTAATATTTGACCTTGGGATACGACACACTTGGAAAAAACGTACCTATTAAATAACATTACTAATTGTTATTGCTTACGAATATAACTGTCATTATTTTGCATAAAAAATTACTTCAAAAATACACATCGCATTGTTTTTAATGTGAGGTTTGAATGGGCAAAAAAAATAAAAAGAAAATGATTTTTTTATGACTTTAAAGTTGGCACCAAAACTGTTTTCACTATTCAGCTGTCATAAAAAAAAATTTTCATATCCTTTTATTTTCCCTTACTAACGCAATAGTAATAATACTATCCAGGCGGAAAAATAATTTAAAGTGACCGCATGAACGTTATTATAAATACTAGAGTTTGCCTTGTGGCTGATATTCGACCATTTCAATTTGGCTTTAAAATGATCACCCTATCTCCTGACCAAATACAGTGGCTTAGCGGTGAGAGCGTTTTTTGCACTTAGGGGCGTGGTACCGACCTTTAAAAAGAAAATCACAGATTTCGCAGGCTACGTGGCAAGAAGTGCCATCTTCAAGCATCAAAGAGTTCATTATCTTAAAACTGTACAAGATGTTCTTCAGCTCATATATGGAAATTTTTATACGCTACACCCAGGGTATATTCACTTTGTCCTTCCGTTTGTAATGCATAAAAGGAGGCGTGGCAGGTATAGAGAAGTATATATATTCTTGATCAGCTTCACTTCTTGAGTCGATATAGCCATGTCCGTCCGTCTGGCTGGCTGTGCGTGGAAATATTTTTTACGGGAAAACTATTCAAGATAATTCAATGAAATTTTGTACTTTGACTTCATTGTTGAAGTTAGATCGTGAGATTGAAAATGAGCGAAATCGGTCTACGGACACGCCTACCGCCCATACAAAAAATATACTAAAGGGCAATAATAAGAGCCATTATATGTTATAACGCAAGCAAAATACACATAAATACTAGAAATAATAAACACAAGTTCTAAGCAAAAATAGGAGAATTAGGACTAGAGGGCGTGGCGCCTCCATATAAGCAAAAGTTTCAAAGGTAATGAAACCAAATTTTATACAGACACAAGCCAAATTTTTAAAATACTGCAGTGTAGGGTATATTATTTTTTGGCCATGCCAAAAGTAACACCCTTACTAGTTTCTTAGTGACATTGTCATTTAGCCAGAAATGGGCTTCATGGCTGTATCAAATTTTGTTCGAAAATAGTGAATCTTCTTCAAGCTTTTCATGAAATGTCATACAATATTGAACAAAAATATTATAACAGTTTAACATGATTCACGCGTGATCCGTCATAAAAATCTATTGAAGAAAGTACCTATAGAAATGATTTTGTCCAGCGAAGCATAAAATCTAAATAAATCTTGACAAAAGGAGGTGCCTCTTAAAAATAATTGAAGAATTTATTGAAGAATTTGTTTGAGCAAACTAAATGAAGAGACTTATTCCCATTCAAACTTATCAAACAGAGTGGCTAAGAAATGCTTTGAACATCGAAAGTCAATGAGTTTTCTACAGGGTATGAACAAGCCTATCATGATTCATTAACAACCAGCAAAAAGACATGAAATCGAATTGGTAGTACCAAAAATAACTTCAATGTTTTATGAATTCACAAAAACTAAACTATCATATTCAATTTGCTGTCAAAACCAAAACGAATTGTGAATGTTATTGCGCCTTGAAGGACAAAATCATACACGAAAAGGATAAAAAGGCTTTAAAAAAAGCGTTGCATATTTATGAGCAAAGAAACAAGAATGAAACACAAGATAACAGAAGAGTAGTACTATTTTTAACATATAAATTCGAAAATTTAGAAGTAACACTGAACTTTCCCTATCATTTTCATTAAGTTTTCTTCATTAAATGTAATACACGAATTACAATCTACCATTTGCTCCAAAAGTATTGCTTAAACAAGAATATCTTCAACAAAAAAGTTTTCTTTAACATTCAACAAATCCCTAAATTTACATAAATGGCATTACAATTATTTAAAGCTAAAAAGATGAATAAGTTCATAACTAAACTAAAGGATTCCTACTGTGGGCTAAAATTCACATCTCAAAATTTTATTAAAAAAAATTTTAAAAAAGTCATTTGACGGTTTTCTTTTCTTGGTTTCAATAACCAATTATAGGTGTATTGAACATTCTATTTAAAAATCTGAACTAAAATGTTTTCTATGACATCAAAATTCTCGCTTCCTTATTAAATAATTTGGGTGATCCTCCGAAAAATGTACCATTCAATGTCCCAGGGCTCAAAACCATATTTAAATTTAGATTTTGATATTTTAACTATTTAATACAGATACTTATCAAGAGCTTCTGTACGAATAGCTTAAAAAAACGTCATTCTCCCTGCTGTCACAAACCGCTTCATAGTGTACTTAATAAGCCCATTTCGCATATTACGTTATTTTCTAAAAAATATTGTTTGTATATACTGTCAGCGTCAAAAGAAGTTGTACACGTTGTTCCTCTATGTTTGCAGTTAAATTATACTCTTTTGCAATTCCCTTTTGTTTTACATTTTTTGTTTTTTTAATAATATATTTTCTCCTCTCTTAATGTACATAATAAAAACAACAACAATATTACAATAACAAAAATTCATAGAACAAAAACAAAAACATCTTCATATTAATAGCGTCAAAAGAAATTGTACAACACGTGCACCAAATATTTTAAAGAATTTTAACGGTAAAAAATTCCCGTTATTTTTAGTGATTTGACTTTTTATCATGTTGTAGGCAATATTAACTAATTATAATAATTATTAATTGACTTGACGTCGTGAGGATCAGTTCAAATCTGAAGATTTTTGAGTAACGAAATTTATTTTCAAAATGGGTAAACAAACCTCCCTGGATGTTCGCGAACTTGTGCTAAAATATTATAAAAAAGGAAAAACATTGCGTGAAATTGGTTTGATGATTGATAGAAGCCATAATACTGTGAAACATATAATTGATAATTACAAAAAGTTCGAAAATTTACAAAATCGTCCCAAATCTGGAAGACCCCGTAAACTAAATGCGACTCAAATATGATCCATTGTGCGACGAGTGAAGCAAAATCCAACTGAAAGTGCTGTTAAAATATCCGAGAACATTTCAGAACGCTCAGGTGTTAACGTTAGCTCCAGTACTATACGTAGAGCACTTCATGCAAATAGACTACGTGGACGAGTTCCAAGAAGCAAACCTTTCATATCAAAAATCAATCAACAGCGACGTCTGAATTTTGCTAAAAAGTATCAAAATAAACCAAATTCATTCTGGAATAATGTGGTCTTTACTGACGAGAGCAAATTTGAAATTTTTGGTAAGAAAACACCAACTAAAATTTGGAGATGCAAAAATTCAGCATTTGCCCAACAAAATGTAATATCTACCGTCAAGCATGGTGGTGGTTCGGTCATGGTATGGGGGTGTATGGCAGCCAGTGGTGTAGGTAACTTGGTTTTCATAGAGAGCACTATGAATAAAACAGATTACCTCACCATTTTGAAAGATAATTTGCAACCTAGTGTCGACAAATTGGGCTTGGATCAAACTTGGGTCTTTCAACAAGGCAATGATCCTAAGCACACTGCTAAAATAGTAAAGGAATGGCTGCTATATCATACCCCAAAACAGCTGGATCATCCCGCCCAGTCACCCGACCTTAACGCTATCGAGCATTTGTGGGAGCATCTGGACCGTCAGATTAGAAAAAGAACGATTACCAGCAAAGACTCTCTAAAATCAGTGATAATGGAGGAATGGCAAAAAATCTCTTCCGATGTAACCCGAAACCTAGTGGAATCGATGCCCAGAAGATTGCAAGCTGTAATCAACGCAAATGGAAAGCAAACAAAATACTAACCTCTTTAAAATTCTTTGAAATAATTTTTTTATACTTACTGTACAATTTCTTTTGACGCTGTGAATTTGAAGTATTTTAAGTTGTTGTTCTATAATTTTTTTTATTGTTAAATTTTTGTTTTTTTTTTTTTTATAAAATGAAAGAATATACAATATATTTTTCAAAAAACATAATATGTTGAATAAAATGATAAAGCAAACTAGTAAAATAAAGACAAAAACATAACATATTAACGTGTACAATTTCTTTTGACGCTGACAGTACATTAGGGTGGGCCAAATTGTATGGAGGAAATTTTATCGACCTCGGCTACCCCCTATGTGAAAGTTCATTCAATTCTATGAATATTTGCCCAGTAAACTATATCTCTGCGTTCAACTTTAGTTCGGCGCATTTTTGATAGAAAATTGTACCTTTCATCAATATTTTTTTTTTGTTTTAATACTAAATTTTAAAAATTTTTATTAAGACAAAAGTAATGTCATTATATGATTTGGCTGGTATTTTGTCAGTAATCAATTAAATTGGGTTCTGTTTACACAAAAAGTTCACTTGATAGTGTGGAATTGATGCTATATATTTAAAAAAGTGATATGGGTCAAATAGCCGATTATTATGACCGACTTTCAACATGACAAAATGTCAAAACGACTTTCGTATAATGACATTACTTTTGTCTTTATAAAAATTTGTAAAATTTAGTATGAAAATAAAAAAAAATATTGATGAAAGGTACTATTTTCAATCAAAAATGCGCCGAACTAAAGTTGAACGCTGAGGTATAGTTCCTTGGGCAAATATTTATAGAATTGAATGAACTTTCACATAGGGGGGTAGCCGAGATCAGTTTTCAAATCGGCCCACCCTAATAAACATATATTTCAGTTACTGTTTTTCTGTGTTAACTCCTCGAAAAAACTTTTTTTTCTTAAATCGATATACATAGAAGTTGGTCTCTCATTTAAGACTATCTCCGTTCAGTTTTTCTTATTCTAGCTGAAAATTTTTTAATTACTGAGAAAAGAAGAGAATTGAAAGTGAAGAGAAAGAGGAAACTCAGCCCTGTTTTAGCTAAGTCAGTTTTGGTTATTGAGAAAAGAAGAGAATTGAAAGTGAAGAGAAAGAGGAAACTCAGCCCTGTTTTAGCTAAGTCAGTTTTGGTTTTTCGATAGTGAGTGTTAAAGCGTTTTTTTTTTAAGCTTACAAATTGCAAGTGTATGTCATTCTCCCCGTTTTTTTTTTTTCATTTCTATACATAGTATTTTATGTTTATATAATTAAATCAATAAACAATTAGAGTGGCTATCCACCAGTTTCAACTTTTTTAAAAATAATTGATGTTTTCGTTGTGATATTACTGTTTTTGGAACATTTTGTCATTTTCCCGTATATAAACTCTCCTGTCAGATTTACTCCGGGAGAGTGGTTTTCTTATCAAACATTGTTGTTTATTGGTTATTATCGTTAGACTTGTTGAACTAATTTTACTTTTTTTATAAATAGGGTCTGTCCATAAGCCTCGCGACGCTCCAACATACATTTTTAGATTATTTTCGGAAGTCTTATTTTACCCTTACTTTTTTTGACTCAATTGATAGTTTTGCTTTCAGAAACGCTCAAATAAAATTTTTTTCAAATTGTACAAAACTTTCGGTGTAACCCCCCGTCCCCCTTTTTTTTGGCTTAAACCATTTATTAAAAAAACAAAAGTTTTAAATTAGTCTTAAAATACTCATATATTGTTCTTTTCTCAATATGAACACCATTTTCCGTGTTGACACCTATTGAAGTAAAGGTATCACAACTCCGTACAAACAAAACTTAGCACTTTGTATGGAGTTGAGATGTCTTTACTTTACAAGATAATAACTTGGAAAGTAAGGATTTAAGTAGAAAAATTAAAAGTTTTTACGATATTTGCTGTAGTTTCTCGACTTTTGCATATTGTAGATAAAGAACGAAAATATAGGAACTCTAAATAAACTTAAACTTGCTGCGGAACGTTGCTTGTGGAAAACAAAAATTTCATTCCAGCCTACTGTGACTTCTAATGTTCCCCAAAAAATAAAATACAGTCTAAATACAAGTAATAAAAAAAATGAAGAAAGTTCATCAACATAAATTTCCTTAAATTTATTCTCAAAGGTTTTCCGACGTCAAGAATATGTTTTGTTTCATCACTTCCATGCCCTGCAACAAAAAATAGTCCCTATTGTCTGTTCACATCATAAGTTCGGAACAATTTATATTGTGACGTCATTTTACTAACACTCCAGCATACTACTGAGCATTCTTTTTTTTTTTTTTTGCGTTTCCGCTTCTATAGTTTTTCACCACGATTCAGATGAAAATGTTTTGTAATTTACATTTTCCTTAACCAAATGAGAAAAGTTTTCACTTTTCTTCGCTTTTTATTGTGTTGAGCTGCTGCTTGAGCGTTGTTGTAGTTTATTCCTTCCGATGGGACATCATTCATGGCAGTGTGGGGAGATGCGACCCTTGATAGACGTCAAAATAATCTGACGAATTTTTGTCATTTTGTCAGCATAATGAGAAAAGCAGCAAGAAATGCTAAGAATTTGTGTCAACTTGTTTAAAAAAGTTGGCGGAAAAGGATGTATTGCTCAACATTGATTAAATTAACTAAGTTTTCTTTCTGCTAGAACTTAAAGGCTTTGATATTTCTACTTGCAGAATTTACTGCATTTACCGAAAGTTTACCTGAATTGGCAAAGACTTTTTGTTTTAAGTGGAATGGTCTTATTTTAAATCTTTGAGCTTTAAGTCTTCATCGGTTGAATAATTGGTTATAATAAGCTTAAATAAAATAAGGTCCAAGTGCAACCTTCTTTCAATGAAAGTATTAATGAACAAAACAATATAAGACTGAAACAAGTACATTAAGGTGGGTCGACCACAATACAGAAAAAAGGCTTTTCTGGCAACACTGTAATTCGTTCCTTGATATATTGCAACACCTTTCACTAAATATTTTTACTCTGATGCAAACTTTATGTGAGTAAGAGCTTTATTAGCCCTTTCGGTCATTTGTAGCCATATGGCTACACAGCTTTTAGTAGCTCTGTAGAGCCATGTAGACTCAATTTATAAAATAATTTTGTAATTATTATTGTTCTTTAGAGTCTTAAGAACACCTAGAAATTTTAAAGCTTTTAGTTTGGATCACACGTTGCGTAAATAACACTTTTTAAGTGAAGTGTTTTTTAAAACCAAATTTTTTGCTGTATGAGAGGCTTAGTTTTTATACCCTACACCCAGGGTATATTCACTTTGTCCTTCCGTTTGTAACGCAGAGAAGGAGGCGTGGCAGGTATAGAAAAGTATATATATTCTTGATCAGCGTCACCTCCTGAGTCGATATAGCCATGTCCGTCTGTCTGGCTGGCTGGCTGGCTGGCTGTGTGTTGAAATACACTTTTTGGGAAAACTGAGCAAGATAATTCAATGAAATTTGGTACGCTGCCTCCGTCGTCAAAGTTAGCTCGGGGGATTGAAAATGAGCAAAATCGGCCAACGGACACGCCTACCGCCCATACAAAAATTATATTCAAAATGCAATTTTAGGAGTATTTTTCACGACAATGCAACCACAATACATATAAGTACTACGAATTGTAAGCGCAAGCTTTGATAAAAATTTGAGCGAATTCGGACAAGAGGGCGTGGCACCTCCCATATAAGCAAAAGCTTCAAAACGCTATACTGAAAGCGTTTTTTGAGATATTCGAACCAAATTTGACTCAGACACTAAGAATTATAAATGAAAGCTCTCAGCAAAAATTGGGTGAAATCAGACAAGGGGGCGTGGCACCTCCCATATAAGCAAAAGATTCAAAATGCTATACTGAAAGAGTTTTTTGAGATAATCCAACTAAATTTCACTCTGACACTAAAAACTATAAATGCAAGCTCTGAACAAAAACTGGGTGTACTCGGACAAGAGGGCGTGGCACCTCCCATATAAGCAAACTTTTCAAAATACTGCAGTGTAGGGTATTTATTTTTTGGCCAGGCCAAAATTTACACCCTTACTAGTTTTTAATTTTGTTTTATTATAATTTACATTATACAAAAGAAATTTAATATTGTAATACATAAAGAAAACATGTATTTACAATACTGTAAATATAAAAAATTTAAAAAATACACGTATGGACTTCAGGGATTTTTTGAATTTTGCATGTAGCCATATGGCAACAAATTTGTTTAATGGTGCTAAAAGTTACCATTTTTCCGTGGTTTGAAGAAAGTAGTACCTTTCTTTTTCTTTGAATTTTGTTTTGAATTTTGACTTTTTATTTATTAAATGAGAATAAATACAGTCAAATATGAACACAAACATAAAAAAATCCGAAATTGAAGGAATTTTTCACTATTCTGGGTTCATGTATATCTGACCTAAAAAATTCAGATTAACAAGAATTATTGATTAGAGGTTTTATTAAATAGAATTTTTTGAAGAAATCGTTTCTTTTTAGATTAAAGAATTACCTAAAATAGGTCGGGATGAAATAAATGTCGAAATATTGAACATAACTGGCACCATTTGCACTATTTCAAATATTGCTCCCAATATTGAGTTTCAAGCAATAAGTTTGTATGGGCGGTGGGCGTGTTCATTTACCAATTTTCTTGAAAAACAACTCTTTGCCTCTTTTTTGACAACGTCGCCAAAAAATTTCATTGAGCTGTCTTGATCCGTTTTCCCGTAATCGTGGTTTCTACAGACGGATAAGTGGTCAGACATACAGATAGATGGATAGATGAACAGACTGACGGACAAATAGGCAGACCAAACATAACAACATCGACTCATCAGGTGACGCTGATCAATAATAAACATATGTATATACCTGCCACGCCTACAAACAGAAGTTCAACGTGAATATACCCCGGGTTAAGGGTAAAAAAATGTGTATTCATGCTTATGTTCAGCACTAAATTTATTTTTTGCTTATTTTAAAATTAGTTCATATATTTCTCACTATCGTTATGTATCTTAAACCAGAGTAGAATGAAATATAAAAATTTATAAAATTTTTTTCTTCAATATTTTCAAACCATTTAGAACTTTTGTTGCCATATGGCAACATTCTAAAAGTCGTACTTAGAAAAAAAATTTTTGAAAACTTTTGATTGATTAGGCATTGTATGACCATAGGTAACAAAAAAACAGAAAATTGGATTTTTCGGATGAGAAACAAAAAAGATAGACCGAAAGGGTTAAAAACTTTTTTATTTGGCTACATAACCCAGAAGTAAAAATTCCCAAATATAATGTTAATATTCTTCATCAAGAGATTTCAAAAAGTAGCACGCCGGCTCAGGATATTTATTTTACAAGCCGTCAAAATTTTTAAACATCAAAAATGCCACGCTTTTAACATATACCCTAAAATTATGCTATTTTATTTTGGAAAATTGAAACAAAATGGTACAAGCATAATAATAAAATGTTTTGCTCTGTAGATTTATGGGGTGATTTACGGCTGTTTCGAAACTTAAAATCTCGTGGTTAATCACGTGATTAACCATAAAGAAATTAGTCTACTTCTTCCTTTAATTCTCAACAGGGCAACCAATTTTGGCAATTTTTCACCAAGTGGCGCCGCTTGGCTTTGGCAAACGGCATTAAAAGCAACTAACAAAAAAAAAAAAATAAATGGAAGAAATTAAGAGGAAAAGGAAAAACAACTCTCACTTTCGCGTTCATGGCTTTGACTGTCAAAAATAAATCTCTTTCGGCCGGTGGTAACATAAATATAGATCCCGTTAAAGTTATTTCCCCGATGGAAACATAGTAAAAGGCGCATGATGTTGAATTTAGTCGACATCATAAGCGGATTAAAGTGATAGAAAATATGTTTAAAAATAAAATAGCATACTTTTAGGGCCTATGTTAAATGGGTGATATGTTTGAAATTTAAAAATTATTATTGTTTCCAAGCCCAATATTAAAAATCTTCTGATACAGAAATAAAGTATTTCTTTGACGTACTATTTTTGTGAATTTTTTTTCGGTCTATGTAGCCAAACAAAAAAGGTTTCGATACAAAATAATATTTTTTGCACCTACAAAATTCTTCAGAGTGAAAATGTTTTGTGAAAAGCCATAAAGTATACCAAGGAGCATATGCCACTTGTTAACAGAATATTTTTTTTGAGCGACCCACCTTAATGTACGTATAGAAATTACAAAAAAAAAAAAATTATTTTTATTTAAATTTTTTGAAATGAGTATTTGCTTTCATTGCTTTTAGGAACATTGTATACCAAAGAATTTCATTTAAATTGAGCATTTTGCAACTCTTTCGCCCTTAATTTATTTTTTCAAAATCCAGCCAAATTCCGCCTTTTAATAAAGACATGAAATAAACATTATCCAACTCATTATCCTTACGAGTTTTCGCATTAGGTTTAATATTGAAATTACGCACAATCTCGACAATTGCAGCCTTCATTTGTGTCATCGCAAAGCGCATGCCTAAAGAAATTTACAAATACAATTAAATACAAAAATTCATAAATCCACTCATATTTTTTGTCCAACCTACCAACACATATGCGCGGTCCATCACCAAAAGCCATAAAAGCACCCATATCACGATATTTCTTAACAGCATCTACGTCTAGAAATCGTTCAGGGCGAAATTCTTCAGGATGCTCATAAATATCTGCATCATGGTGTATAGCATAAGCTGGTATATGTATTACATCACCAACTTTTACTTGCACCCTGTTGCCATCTTTATTGATAAACTCATAGGGCAGCGTGCAAAGTTTGCGATGTACCGTTCCAGGTGGAAAAATACGAAGAGTCTCTAGATTTAAAGTAGTAATGATTATATTGTGAAAATCTTGTTCATATATGCTAACCTTGTATACACGCATCCAAGTATGACAGTTCATGTAGCACTTCAAAGTTGATATCTCCTTTAGCGGCAATTTCTTGACGCAATTTGTGTTGCGCTTCCGGATTTCTAGCAATCTATGGAATAAGAAATATAACCTTTGACCATTTATCATCACACTAAGTATTTACCAACAGCAAAGTATGTGCCAACACCAGCGAAGTTGTCTCAAAACCATCCAACAAGAAAGTCATTGTATGCGAAGTCAATTCAATTGTACTCAAATTTTTCTTTTCCTGCAATTGTAATATGTAGGAGAGAAAATCGGAACGATCAATACTCGACTTGCGTCGTAATTCAATTGATGTTTCCATAAGATTATAAAAGAATTTCTCAGCATCTTTATCGAAGAAACGTGGACTAAAGATTTTCTTAACTTGTGGTATCAAATTTACTACCGCCATGTAGAAAATAAACCAAAAAGGTGACTCGAAAACTTTCTGTATCATACGGAAGATAGGAGTTGGTTTATCTGTGAAACTTGCTGCCTTAATGCCAAGTACACAATCGGATACAACTTCTGTAGAATAGCACAGACAAAGCTGGAAAATTTTTATAATGAAATTTAAGCAAGTAAAATTTTGATTGTAAGTATTTATCGTACAAACCTCTCTGGCGTTTAAACCATCTTTGGGACCAATTTTAGCCTGATTTTGTATATAATTGCAAAAAGATCGGCACACCTCCTGTGTTACCGGATAAGTGCTTTTTATCTAAAGGAAAGGAAAAAATATACTGCACAATAAATATTACTATATGTACAATCTAGAATTAGTACTAGACTATATATGAACGTTATTCGAAAAATTTATTTTCAATATCCACTTGTAATTTCAATAAAGACTCTTACGTATACTATACTGTTATACATACCATTTTGTATTCAATTACATTATGCAACAGAAAAATTTGAGACAATACTTGGCTTTACTGGAACTTTTGAACGCCCGCGGTCGGTTAAACTCTTTTTTACTCAAAAGTAAGACATCGTATGAAAAAAGTGTATAAGGAATAAAATTCTTAGAATTGTCTGAGGAATACGAGTGCATTTTTTTCAGAATTTTTTTGAACATTAAAAATTTTTTATTGGGGGTTATCGTGAATAAATATTCCCGGAGAATTTTTTCAGATTGCCGTGCATTCTCTTTTGCAGTTTAAGAAAATTCCCCGGGAATCTTGATTCACGATAGCCCCCATTTTTAAATTTTATATTTTTGAAAAATTTTAAAATGTCCCCAAAAAAGCATTTTACACCGCGGGCGTTCAACAGCCGAAATTTCTCATTTAACGACCGAGCGCCATATTGGGTGCTTAGAAATTTTATGCATTTTACAGTCTAGTTCAATTTTTCATAAGGAAGTTTTTTTGAAAAATTCATATTTTGTGAGTTATGGTCGAAATACTTAAAAAGACCGAACATTTTACATCAAAACACCCACTTGATAAAATTTTTTTTACATTGCTTGCTATGAAAAATTACATGTTGAAAAATGGTTTCTGGTATTTAACAGGAGCTATTGAGCGGAAACTGAGGAGTCTCTGACAAAAACTTTAGAGTTCGATAAAACTATCTTTGCAAAATCCATCGGGGGTTTTACTCAGCTTTGGTAGGGCTATAATCGCAGTATAGCCAAACTCTTTTCTTTATCACATTTTTTTAAAATTGTTGCATGTGTTATCAGCATTTAATATTTCTTGCACTGTAGTCAAACCAACACAAAACTGCTTTATCATAATCAGCGCTTTTTATGCCAGCTGGTTGTGATATTAAAAGATTACTATAAATTATTTAAGCTTCTTACAACATCAATTCAGTTACATTTCAAATTTATGCAATGCACAACCATATATAGATAGAACCTTAGCTGAGAATTTTGTCCATGATTCTAGTAGTTTTTTGTCACATACTGAGTTGGTGCTATTCTGTGTCCTAAATTTATTTCGATACGTGGTTGTTTTTCTTATTTTTCTTATGCTAATAACCGAAAATTCAATGCATTCATCAAACCGTCGTATTTAAAGAATTTACTGGACAGTAGAGTTGGGTCCACTGATACCCGTTTCTCAGAAACGTTTCTCTTAGAAACGGGTATGAGAAACGTTTCTCAACTGAGATCCATTTCTCAACTGAGTAATCGATTTTTCAATGGAAATGGGTATGAGAAACGGTATTAGGAAACGGTTACATATATTTATGGGAACGTTTCTATGTGCAAATGCTTACTATGAATTAATCTTTCAGGGCTGCCTTTTATTTTGGTTTAATGAAACTTTTTATGACTAAATTAAAATTTTTGGTTTCAGAAACACCCATATGAACCTTTTTAAATTGTACAAAAACTTTTCGGGTTGCCACCTGTTTTTCTTCTTTTTTTTTTTGTAAATTTTGCTGAAGCAATACATATATTCAAAAAAAAAAATGTCTGCCTTAAAACGCTTGGATAAACTTTTTTAAAATCCAACATAAATTTTTTGGGTTGCCATTATTTTTCAAGATTTTCTTAAAATCATACTTTTTGTGACTTAATTAAAATTTTTGGTTTCAGAAACGCTCAATAAACTTTTTAAAAATTGTACAAAGACTTTCAGGGCTGCCATTTAGGTATTTTCCAAAATTTTGTTAAAATCGTACTTTTTGTTACTAAATTCAAATTTTCGATTTGAGAAACGCTCAGATAAACTTTTTAAAAATTGTACAAAAACTTTTACAGTTGCCACCTAGTTTTTTTGCAAGTTTTGCTTAAACCGTATATGTGTCTAGAAAAAAAATAAAATTTTAGCCTTAAAACACAAAAATAAACTTTTTAAACACTTATTTTTAGGGTTGCCACCTAGTTATTTTAAAAATTTTTGTTAAAATCGTACTTTTTCTGACTAAACTCAAATCCGCCAGCTCTAGTGTATAGCCTAATTTCATGGACTTAGGTTAGGTTAGGTTAGGGTGGCGGCAATATTGCCACACATAGACCGCAAGGGTCCATAGAGAAATCACTTCATGGCTTTCGCTTAAATACTTAGCAGTTACTTACCCGACTTGCAGTTAAGCCTGGAGTTATTTCAGCACGTCGTTCTTTCCATTCCTCTCCGCTTATTACAAATATATTGTTACTAATTATAGGATCGGTATTTTTATCAATCTAAGAAAATAACGTATATATGTACATATACATATTAAATGCAATAAAATATAGATATGGGAATTTCTTTTACAAACCGTACAGATTTTGTCAATAACACTAGTTTACAAATGATTAAAATTTTTTTTCCCAGCGAATGCCGTTACTCATTTTATATGGAAAATGGGCTGCTGATTCCGAAAATCGCATTTTTTTTTTTTATTTCGTGTCGTTTTCGAGATATCGGTCATTTTCGGTTTTTGGACCAAAAAAAAAAGATAGTTCCACTTAAATACAAATATCTCAAGAACCAATGTCTGTATTCAAACAAGTAATATGTCATATTAAAGGTAATTAAATTACCTACAAATGATACTCACGTCACTTTTTGGCTGGTTTGTTAGTTTCGATGAAATAAATTGATTTCTGAAAAAAAGAGTATATTTTTCCGAAAAAATTACAAAAATGTCTAAATCAACTGCAGATTTTTACAAGAAACAAAAATTTTAAAAATCATTTTGTATTTTTATATCATAGTCTATAAATTTGTTAGGCAAATAAAATACTATTTAAGAAAATCGATGGAAAAATGCAAAAGTTGTATACAATTCATTGATATGTTACCAAAATGCGTTTTTCCCTATTTTTCCGTTTTTTTGTAATAAACTGTTCGAAAATTTGAACCTTTTTGTAAAAGAAATTAGAAAATCCAAAAAATTCTTAAAGAAGGCATTAAAAGGAAATACCCGTGCCTCGCCGTTTTTCTCTAGCACGTCAGATTTTTTTTTAATCGATTTTTGAAGTTTTTTAATCCACTGTACATGAAAAAACAGAAATAACGCATTCTTGTGTTAAATCGATGAATTTAACTATATGATCCTTACATCTGAGGTGTATCATGTCTTCAGCAAACTTATGCAGGATACTATGCGGAATATTTTTGTAGACAATTTTAACCCTCTCAAACCCCCACATGTAGGTCAAAATGACCTTCATGTGTGGGGGTCAAAATGACCCACATGTAAGGGTCTTAGAGGGTTAAAATTTTCTACAAAAATATTCCTCGTAATATCCTGCATAAGTTTGCTGAAGACATGATACACCTCAGATGTAAGGATCATATAGTTAAATTCATCGATTTAACACAAGAATGCGTTATTTCTGTTTTTTCATGTACAGTGGATTAAAAAACTTCAAAAATCGATTAAAAAAAAATCTGACGTGCTAGAGAAAAACGGCGAGGCACGGGTATTTCCTTTTAATGCCTTCTTTAAGAATTTTTTTGGATTTTCTAATTTCTTTTACAAAAAGTTTCAAATTTTCGAACAGTTTATTACAAAAAAACGGAAAAATATGGAAAAACGCATTTTGGTAACTTATCAATGATTTGTATACAACTTTTGCATTTTTCCATCGATTTTCTTAAATGATATCTTATTTTCTTCACAAATATATAGTCTATGATACAAAAAAAAAATATTGTAAAAAAATTATGTCTTC
This sequence comes from Calliopum simillimum, assembly GCA_951812925.1. Taxonomy (NCBI): domain Eukaryota; kingdom Metazoa; phylum Arthropoda; class Insecta; order Diptera; family Lauxaniidae; genus Calliopum; species Calliopum simillimum. Next base: position 16,503,285 of record OX638371.1, on the reverse strand, counting down.
TTGTATAAATTTGAAGTTGAATTTGATTTTTTCTTAATTTTTTCGAAAAAAAAAATTTTTTTTTTTTAGAAATCAATTTATTTCACCGAAACTAACGAAACAACCAAAAAGTGATGTGGATTTCATTTGTAGGTAATTTAATTACCTTTAATATGACATATTATTTGTTTAAATACAAACATTGGTTCTTGAGATATTTGTATTTTAATGGAACTATCTTTTTTTTTTGGTCCAAAAACCGAAAATGACCGATATCTCGAAAACGACACGAAATAAAAAAAAAAAAATCCGATTTTCGGAATCAGCAGCCCATTTTCCATATAAAATGAGTAACGGCATTCGCTGGGAATTTTGGCTGTAAACTAGTGTAATCAATGTTCATTCTTTTGTATGACAACAAATCTTGTTAAATAAGTACTACAAAAATATCTTAAATGAATTGTTTTAATAGGTTTTTCAAGCTTGCAAATTCAAAATAAATGTAATAAATCTAATTATGTATATCTATTATATTATATCCTATAAGATGCAGTTAAAAAAAAGTTGAGTCTGTTTTCAATTAAAAGATATTAAGTAATTTCAATGTTACATAGAAGGCCACAAGCAAAAATATCATATAACTCTTACGCTGTTGATTTCTGTGCAAATAAAAAAACGAAAGAATGAAGTTTATCCGATGAGCAGAACTAGGGTTAAGCAAATTGTGAATATAAGAGGTTTCAGTGAAAATTGTACTAAAAATTCATATGCTAAGCTAAGGAACTATGGCATTCTTTCGTCAATTAAGATTTGTTCCAATATTTTTTACTATTCAGGACCACGGACTACTTCACAACTATTTCAAATGCTGGTTCATCACTTGTGAAGTTTTCACAAAAATTTTAGTATGTTCTGCAGCTTGATGTGCTAAATATTTTATTATCTATCTTGAGCATTGTGCTTTTAGTTTGAATCCAAATATGGTCAAAAGCTTTTTTATTTTTTTTTTTTTTATTATTTTATCGTATAATCCACGGTTATATTAACATATATTTCATTTTCCGCAAAAGAGAGTCTATAGAGCAATTATACTGAATTCATAGAAATTGAGAAACAAAATTTAAAATAACGGGGATAGGGTTTTGAACCAGGTTTCTCCATGCAGTGCAAGTCGCATTTCAATTTTTTATTTGGTCTTCATCAAAGTGTCCTAATTACCAAAAACTCCATAAGTAACGTTAAAGTTTCACTGATACAGTCGTTACACAATCGGACCTTATCTGGTAGTAAGTAACAATGGCGGACTATGAATTACATTTGAACTACTTTTGCCACAAATGGCTGACCTCACATTACACTTGGACCATTTTTGTTACAATTGCTAATTTTAGTAAAATGTATTTTAGCTTTCGGCTTAAGGGATTTTATCGATTACCGTCCATTTTCCCGAATGCATCATCCCGACAGACCATTTTCCCGACAACCAATATCCCGACAAACAATTTTCCCGACAACCTTTTTCCCGACAGCTCTTTTCCCGAGTGACTATGTTCACGACAAAATTGCTATTAATTATTGTGCTTTATTTTTGTTTCACTACATTTCGGTTCAAAGAACAATAGTATGGGCGATATTCGTGAGGTATTGAAGTATGTTTCCACGTTCTTTTTGCGTTTGGTACTCTGACACAAGAATTTATACTCGAGTTTGGAGGGCTAACCATTTCTTCTTGGGCGCAGCTTTAACAGCTCGACCAAGACTCAATTCTGCCAGGATGATTTCAGTGTCTGCCTATTGTTGGTTGTTGGTTTTGTGCGATCCATCAAGAGGAGGATGCGAATGCATCGATTCTCGCGGACCTCTTAAGACGACGACGTTTCCATCAGCGGCCGTCATGAACACCGCTCTTGCCTCGCATTCCCGTTTTTGCAGACGTCGGCAATCCCAATAGGTTGTCTCATCTCGCACTCTCGATCGCAAATAAACGAAACCGTCCACGACTAACTTGTTACCAACAATTTTCGCGTCGTAAATATTCATAACGCCGAAAAATGTGAAAGATGAAAAAATCAAGAGATCAAAGGAACTATCAAATTTTGAAAACAAAAACATGTCAAGCAGCCGTCGCACAGTGGTCCGAAAGGCTAATCTAGATGGAATAAAGTCATAACTTCTGTTTGGAAGCAGCTAGAAGCCTGAAATTTTCAGCAATGAAATATATTATAGAAAGTGTACTTCACAATAAAAATGGGCGGTATGCATCAAGTGGGCGTAGTGCAACTTCTACATGGTAGTATGTAGAGACCCGAGTTTTTAGGGTTTTACTTTATTATAGAAACAGTACTTTACATCAAAATGAACGTCAAGTGGGCGTGGCACATGACTTCTTCGTTTTTTCACTGATTTGAAGTTTAGTGAAAAAAAAAATTTTAAAATTAAAAATTATTTTTTATTTACTTAATCATCATTATAACAAAGCATCAGATGGTTAACACAAGCAATTACAATCTACCTGAATAACTTTCAAATATCTTCTTTCCTCGCTTCTTGTTAAATTACCCATTATAAAGCTATTTCCGTGTAATAGGTGTGTAACCTAAAAATGCAATAAAAATTGAAGGGGCACCTAGGGGCAGCTAATTTTTCCTTTAATATTTACATGACAATTCATAGATAAGAGACGCATAAACAGTTATGCAATTTCGATCAATATGGGTAGTTAAAAGTTTAACTAAACTTTGGGCTACACAAAAAAGTAGTACAAAAACAATACACTTTTTACATTAATTTTTTCTCCCCAATAAATATTTTAATTGAACACATATTTACAGTATAATTAATTCATACCTGACTTAATTCAGGAAAAAAACAATAATTTAAAAAAGTTTTCTAGTTCACTCACACGAACTCTTCAAAGATGCTGCTAAAAATAGACTGTGGTCTTATAATAACTGCATTGATGCAATTGCTCATGTTTCGATCAAAATAGCAAAAAAAAATAATGCGTAACTGTAAACAAACAATATACCGTTATGAACTGTGGTCAATTCTCAATCAACTAGTAAAAAAGTTTCATGCTTTTGAAAAACTAGAAAATTGACTTTATTCCATCTAGATTGACCTTTCGGACCACTGTGCGTCGCTAAGAGACTGTTATCGGCTTGTCTTGAAATTGGCTGTAAACATCATTGTCGGAAAAAACATTGTCGGCAAAAATGTTGTCGGGAAAATTGTTTGTCGGGAAACGAGTGTCGGGAAAAAGGTTGTCGGGAAAATGGTCTGTCGTGATATTGCATTCGGGAAAGTGACCGGGAACAGATTTTATCAATAAACACATTATTCGAGATCGAAAAAAAAACTTCAGATGAAGGTCGACCTATCTGAAGAAAATTTCTCTACGAAAATTTTTCATTCAAATTGTAGTATTTTCCATTGTATCAATGAACAAATTATTCGAGATCGAAAAAATAAACTTTAGAAGAATCACGATCTATCTAGAGAAAATTTCTCCACAAAAATTGTTCGCTCAAATTTAAGGAATTTTCATTGTTATTTATGAACATATTGTTCAAGATTGAAATACACAGGTTTAGAAGAACTCCGAGCTTTTTTAGTCCATTTTGGAGTACTTACTCATTATTTTTTCATGAGTGTGCAGTAAAATGAATGAATTAATTTTAAAGGAATTATTGTCACTTTTTGAAATCTCAATATCTCTTCATCACTATCATTTTTTAAAAAAAAAAAAAAAAAAAACATTTCATTGCTTCCACCTCATAAAACTTGGAACAAAATTAACGAACAAATCCACGGTTTGTAAAATCATATTCCACATGCAAAATTTTCTACTTACAAACAGTGACATTTCATTATCATGGAAATGCTTGAAATCATTGACAAAAATTTTATGCACATATTCAGTATTCAAAATCATTAGCTGTGGCAAGCGACAGCTATAGACACCAACAAAATGTTCATCATTTTTGTATTGCCTAAAATATATTCCACATACGAGTAACATCAGTAAAATTTCATTTAAAAATATAGCACAAATATCACTTACTTATAAATGTCAACCAAATCATAGGCCAAATTACGTTTCTGCGTAAATATGCTGGGAAAACTACCAAAAAATGGATAAGTTTTGGCCTCTTTGATGCCGCGTTTTTTCCAATGACCAAAATGCCATACAAGAAAAACGTAGGCCAAACCAATCACGATGGCAATTAGCACAAATGTTATGAAAAGTGGACACATTTTTTATCGTTTCTATTTTAATTTTCACATTTATCGTAATTTAGAGAGCACTCTCGACATGTACACTCGCTGTGGTTGATCAAATGATACTGGTCATGAACTGTGATTTCGATGACAATTCAGTTATGGTACTTGCCGGTCGGTCGGTCGGTCGGTAGTCAATTATAATCAATTTAGGTTCAAATGTTCTACATCTACAAACATACATATGTGGAAGATACGCGAGTTCTGTAGTAGGTAGATAGATGCTGCTTTTTTATTCCACAATTCCACAATATGCAAAATATGGGTTGCTTATCAGTAGCAATGCTTGGGAGCCCAGATAATTTAGTAAGCGTTCGGTGTATGGAAAAAAAAAATGCATTTGTGTTTTTTACGCTTCTGTATAATTTTAGTATACAAATTATAGCGGCATGATAAGCGACAATATCTTTTGATTAAATCAGAAAAAAGGAGAATATCAAATTGAAATAAATTTTATGAAACGCATAAAAAATTAATAAAATTGCGACCCAGTGTAAAGTTGAACTTGGACAAATAAAACTAAAGAAACTAGTTATGTTTGAATAAATACTAGAGTTCACCTTGTGGCCGAAGTTCGACGTTTTCCATTTTTCTTTTCACTGAACTTTTAACTAAAGCAATAGAACTCTCAATAGTAACTTTGTCTATATATTTACTCTTTAGGAGCTTGGCATTGCTAACTAAAAACAAAAAGTGGCAATATCCTTTCTTGGGGGAATAGTCTATCTTCATTCCAAAAAAAATCCATCCTTAAAGTTCATTCTACCTCCATATGGATTTTTAAAAAAATGTGTGCAGAATTTTAACTGTGAGAGAGGATTTTCTTTTTACTATACGTACTACACGTGAGTAAGTGAATTCACGAATAGTCGTACGAAACCACGTACCTCCAAATCTCGTGAATTTGGTAAGGTTCGTACATTTGATACGAACTTCGTACTATTCGTACCTCGTACTACACGTACCTTGTACTTTTCGTACCTCGTACTTCGTACAATTCATACCTCGTACGTGCTAGTGTGCCAAACTTCATGAAAGTTCAGAAGCGGCCAAAGTATCAAGTAGGTGTCACGCCCACTATTTAACAATTAATCGATAAAACAATTAACACGTTATGTCTCGGCAACTATGGACACTATTTCGATGAAATTCGGTAGGGGAAAGTGGGGTAAAGTGGGAAATTTTTTTTCGAAGCTTCATAAAATGAACAAAACTTCTTATTTTTTCATGTTTCAACTTCCTAAAATAAAGAAAATTAAATAAACTATATTTTTGCCGAAGAAACAAACCGAAAATATGGATTTTCTGTTGAGTACGACGCTTTGATCGAGGATGCCCAAAATGGCAAAAATAAAAAAACGTGGGGTAAAGTGGGAAACTTTCAAAATTCATAAAAACTAATACAAATGTTGGAAAAAAGTTCTAATATCTTTATTCTAAGTCAAAAAAGGTGCAAGGAACACACCCGTAGGAGTAAATACGAAAAGAAATAATGATTTTGCTGGAAAAAAATATATGAAAAAATGTGTTTAAAAAAATTTGTGAAATGGTAGCTCATTCGTTGTTCTCTGATGAAATATCAAAGTCCGAGTCACAGTATTAGTAATAAAAGAAGCTTGTAGTGAGATTAACTAACGCATTTCAAGTGAAATGGGCGTTGACAATCCTTTAGTTTGCATTTGATGGTATTGTGTCTGGTCATGATTTCGGGCATGAGTTCCAAGCAAATCGTGCAAAAATTACGATCTTCATCTGAGCTAGCACTTCTTTGTTTCTTTGACGCTTTCTTTGCTGGTGGTGCTTTTTTTGCGACTGGCACTCTATTTTTTTATGATTCGCTTTCTTCTTTCTTCCATTTATTGCCCAAAAGTTTCTCAACTGCTTTTTGCAACTCGCTTAGCTTTTCCGGAGTGTTTACTCACAATATAAATGTACAACACTTATTTGGATCATGAAATAGTATAATACGTTGACAAGTGGCGACTCGCAATCGTGAAATAACATTTCCCACTTTACCCCATGAAAAATTTCCCACTTTACCCCATTTACCACATTTTGCAAAAAATGTGAGCTTCATTCTTTCACTCCATGAATTACAAGGAATCCTTTTGCTTTATCAAAATTAAGACTACAAAAAATATTTTTGTGAACTTAGAATCGGTTTATCTCCAGAAACAGTAAAAATATCGATGCTTAAAAATTTCAAAATGAAATTTCAAAATCACTTAGAAACTTTATATGATTCCAGAGATCAAAAAAATACGTATGCACGCATCGCTATATCATAAAGATTTGCTTACGGTCAATGCAAGTACATGTCAGAAGCGCATGACAGTTATACTTTGATAGTTTGCCAGAAAAGGGGCATTTCCCACTTCACCCCACTTACCCCTATGTGGTTGCCCCACATAAATAGCATACCCTGACCAAAAAGAGACCTTCCCCACTAAAACACAAAAATATTTAAGTATTCATCCTAAGGGATCACTCTATCTCCATACCGAAATTCATGAAAATCATGAAGGATGCGTTATACATCTGTATTCTTAATCAGCGTCAGTTTCTGAGTCGAAGTAGCCATGTTCGTCAGTCCGGCTGGTTGGCTGGTTGTATGTGGAAACCATTTTAATATTTTTGGGAAGAAAGATAATTCAATGAAATTGTGTACACTGCTTTTGTCGCAAAAGTTAGCTAGTGGGATTGAAAATGAGCAAAATCGGTTAGAGGATTACTAAAACCAGTAAGAAGAAGTTCTGAACAAAACTAGGTGAACTCGAACAAAAAGGCGTGGCACCTCCCACGTGATCAAATTTTGCGGTATTTGTGATAATGTAACCAAATTTTGTATATGCACTAGAAATATAGTAGTCAAGGCAGTCTCAGAGCATAAACTAGGTGAACTCGGTCAAGAGAGGCCGGCACCTGTCATATAAGCAAATTTTTCAAAATGCCATACTTTATGCGTTATAAGTATATCTTACAGGTGCCAGAAATAGTCAAAGCAAGCTCAAAGTGAATAAAAGGTAAAATCGAAGAAGAGGGCGTGGCACCTCCCACCATAGTTCATGCGGTATATGAGGTAATGCAACCAAATTTTTTTCGGCAGACTGAAAAAAATAAAAAAACCAGGAAGAGGACGTGGCAACCTCAGTAATGTTTTTCAAATGTTACGGTGTAGGGTATTTCTTTTTTGGCCATGCCAAATACAGCACTTCTTTTCATACAAAAATCATAGTTTTATCATAATTTTTTGCAAATATCTCGCTAACGCTCACATAAAAAAATGTATATTCACAATTCTGTAGCTCGTGGTTGTTTTCTAACGATTTATAGTAAAGGAGATATCCTAAGTAAAAATGTATGCTGCTTACATAATAAGGCTCGGCTCCCTGAAATAAAAGGAAATAACGCCAGAAAAATATTTAGAAATAAAGCTAAAAATCTCCATGCAAAATTCTGGCCCTTGGATATAAACCCAAAACCCGTACAGAAATTTTCTGGCACAATTAATTTTTTTTTGGCTATATTTCCAAAACAAAATGTAAATAACGCCAGAATATTGTATGAAATTTTTTTGGCTTTATTTACAAAAAATTTCTTTGGTGTTATTTCCAATGGCGTTATATCCTTTGGCATTATTTCCTTATTGTAAACCATATAATTTTAGGAAATAAAGAAACAATTTTTGAAACAAATACCAGAAAAACTGTTGACTTTATTTCCAAAACAAAACGGAAATAACATATTTTTTGGCTTTATATCTTAAAAATTTTCCGGCGTTATTTTCAAGAGTCTGTGAATAAGTAGTAGTTGAAGGACTACACCAAAGAATTCAAGAATTTATTTCGAAGAGCTTCTTTTAAAACATTTCTGAACAATATCCTGATGAAAATGTGAAATGAAAAAACATCGGATAATAGCTTAATTTTACGTATGTATGTATATATTTCTCAGACAATTTTTTTATTTTCTCGACTCAAAATTTAGCCATACACCACCTTTTAGTTTACTCATAAAATATGTATCATCCTGTTGGTTATCTTTACGTGTTTTAGGATTAACTTTAATGTTGAAATCTTGCAATATCTCAAAGAGCGCCACCTTTATTTGCGTTAGGGCAAAACGTGCACCTAAAAAAAAACTCAAATGTTCGTACATTTTTTTTTATGAAAAGAACAGCAAACTTTACTTACCCGGACAAACACGCGGTCCATCACCAAAACCCAAAAACTGGCCCATTTCACGATATTTCTTAACACCACCATTTTCCTCCAAAAAACGTTCAGGTACAAATTCTTCTGGATTTGCAAAAATATCGGGATCATGATGATAACAGAATATGGGTACATGCACCACATCACCAACATTTAGCGTCACTTTGGTGCCATTTTTATTAACAAATTCATAGGGTATAGTGCAAAGTTTACGTGCAACAATTTGTGGCGAAAAAATACGCAAACTTTCTGTAACAAAAAAAGGAGCAAATAATAAGAGGACTAAATGGGGAAGAATGTAAAAGAATACTACCATGTATACAGGCATCCAAATATGGTAGTTCGCTAATTGTATCAAAATTTACATCATTTAAGGATTCAATTTCTTGACGCGCTTTTTCTTGTACTTCCGGATAACGTCCAAGCTGAGAGTGAATGTGAGTAAGTTTTTGATACAATTTTCAAGTGTATCTTCATTACTTACAAATAGCATAGTGTTCGCCAATACAAGTGAGGTTGTCTCAAAACCATCTGTCAAAAATGTCAACGTATGTGCTGTCAGCTCGAGTGTTGTTAGATTTTTCTTATCCTGCAGTTGTAGCATATACGCGAGGAAATCATGACGATCAACATTGGATTTCCGACGCAAATCTATTGAAGTTTGCATCAGTTTGTAGAAGAAATCTTCAGCTTCTTTATTGAAAAACCGTGGCATATAGATCTTGCGTATTTGTGGTAAAAGATTTGCAAGGAATGTGAATAAAAAGAACCAAGTGGATTGATCGAAAACTTTTTTAATTGTCTCATAAATAGGCGTAGGTTTATCAGTGAAACTTCCGGCCTTAACGCCAAGTACACAATCGGTTACCACTTCGGTTGTATAGCGTAGACAGAGCTGTTAAGTGAGGGTTAAGTTAGGTCACTGATCTTTTTGTACTACTTAGTTGTTAAAGCAAAAGTAATGTCATAATATCGATTGGCGACCATTTTGTTAGAAATAAAAAAAAATTGTGTTTTGTTTCCAAGAAAATTTTAAACGCAGGTGTGAAATTTTTGGTGTTAAGTGAGTGAAATGATATCGGTTAAATGAGCACCTCTTGATGCTTAACTGTGTTTGTTTAACGGCATTTTGAAACATAAAAACTAGTTCTCTATCCGTCTGCAGTTAAAATGTTAAAGCACAATGGCATTTGAAGCCATTTTCAAAAGTTATAGCACAACCACATTATGACATTACTTTTGCTACAACTTGTATAATGCTCTTAATATAATTAACCTCTTTAGCATCTAATCCATCCTTTGGTACCATTTTCATTTGCTTTCGTATATATTCGTTAAATTGCTTACACACCATCTTTGTTACTGGATAAACGGACTTGGTCTTAAATGTTAAAACAAATTATAAAATCTATTTTTTAAATTTCTGTTTTCAAAGAGACTTCTTACACGATTTGCTGTTAGACCCGGTGTTACTTCTGCACGCCGCTCTTTCCAATCCTCACCTGTTACAATAAAAGTATTGTTGCCAAAAACTGGATCCTTTTTTTTATCAATCTGAAATAATAATGAACAAAAATTATTGTAGAGTTTTCGATTTATTAACGACTACATTTTAAGTATGAAGAGGATGTCCCATAATTCACGCCAGATTTCAATTAAACAGAAAACACATAGAATAGTTGTTCACAAAAAATTTGGATCCAAATTGGTGACTTGTACCTCAATGCTGACTTTCGAAATTTCAAAAAGCCCCATAGGAAGAAGGGGGGCGTTGTCATATGTGGCAAGTAAAAATCACACGACCCGGAAATTGGTGGTAATTATCTTTAAGTGTCTATAACTTTTCTTCGGACTGAATTTTTTTACTCAATTGAATCAATTATGGTGGGAGTACATAAAGCAAAATAAAAGTAACTTACAAAGGCTGCCATTTCATTATCATGAAAATACTTGAAATCATTGACGAAAATTTTATGCGCCAACTCAGGGCTCAATATAAGCAGCTGCGGCAAACGACTATTGTATATACCTACAAAGTGTTCATCATTTTTGTATTGTCTGGAAAATATATATAACATATATGTTTATGCCGAACTTTAATATTGCTGCTTTTTGAAAAATCACTCACTTGTATATTTCATCGACATCATAGATGAAATGACGTTTATTTGTAAATTGACTTGGAAAACTACCCAGAAATGGCAATGCTTTAGCTTCTTTAATGCCACGTTTTTTCCAATATCCAAAATTCCAAACCAGAAAAAGATAAATTAAACCGCAAATGATTGCAAGTAATGCAAGTGTCGTTACACAAGGACACATTTTTTACGTTTGGAATACGCGTAAATAGTCGTACCTCCTACTCTAATGAATTACTTTGACTAACTGAAAAATAGTTTTCAAGTCTACAGCCAAGTTGCTTTCTCAACACTTTAATGATAACAATTACTCTTTATCACAAATTGTGATTTGTTTTGTTATAAATGAGAGATTATCACAGCATTGCAGCCGCTGGCATATCTCTGGGAGAATACTTACTAACTATGCATTTAGGTTTTTACTGATAATTGTCAACGCGTTGCTCAGTTTAAGATTACAGAGTAAAACTAAGTAAAAATAACTCAAATGTGTGATATTCATTTGGCTTAGGACTAATAACATTTTCAATATAGTATTTCAAAGAATTTGTTTGCATCAGAAGTGACACGCCCTCTTGGCTTTAAACTTAGAGGAAATGATTCTAACGGTTTCCGAGGAAATGAAATATATAAGAGAATCCTAGATAAAAGTATAACTTGGAATAGTCATCTATCATATAGAACAAATAAAGCCTTAAGGATTATACGTATATATGCTTGCCAGAGGTTGTATGGTAAAATATGGGGCTTGCGCTGAAAATCATGACATGGTCTTACAAAACCATCATTGTGGCAATAATCACTTATGCTTCAATAGCATGGTGGTCAAATGTAGACCAAGTAAAAGTTCAGAAGGAACTAAACAAGATCTTCAGAATAGCCTGATTGAGTGTCACAGGTGCATTAAGAACATGCCCAACAGTTGCCCTAGGAACGGTCACGTGACTCACTCCTCTGCACTTTATGGTTAAAAAAAAAGCAGCCTGTGTGGCTTTCAGACTACCTTACTTATACCATCTTAAAGAAGGCATTCAAACAGTATAAATAACTAGTAAAGGTGTTACATTTGGCCTGGCCAAACATTTAATACCCTACACAGCAGTATTTCGAAAATTTTGCTTATATGGGAGATGTCACGACCTCTTGACCGAATTCACCCAGTTTTTTCTCAGAGTTTGCATTTATAGTTCTTAGCATTTGAGTAAAATTCGGTTGGATTATCTCAGAAAAAATGTTCAATATAGTGTTTTGAAGCTTTTGCTCATATGGGAGGTGCCACGCCCTCTTGTCCGATTTTATTCAGTTTTTGCTTAAAGCTTGCATCTATAATTCTTCGTGTCTGAGAAAAATTTTGTTTGATAACCTCAAAAAACGATTTCAGTATAGCGTTTTGAAACTTTTGCTTATATGAGAGGTGCCACGCCCTCTTGTCCGAATTCGCCCAGATTTTACTCAGAGCTTGCGCTTATAATTCATAGTATTTATGTGCATTTTGGTTACGTTATCGTGAAAAATACTTCAAAAGTTGCATTTTGAAGATCTATGCGTTGTGTACGAAATTTCATTGAATTATCTTGCTTAATTTTCCCAAAAAATGTATTTCCACACACTGCCACCCAGCCAGCCAGCCAGACAGACGGAAATGGCTAAATCGACTCAGGAGGTGACGCTGATCAAGAATATATATACTTTTCCATATCTGCCACTCCTTTTTCTCTGCGTTACAAACGGAAGGACAAAGTGAATATACTCTGGGTGTAAGGTATAAAAATACTAAAAGTGTCTAACAAGTACCAAAATACATTGTGGTCAAATATTGACCATTGGGCGATTTTAGTACCTAATAATAATAAAAGAACAACTCGAATAAAACAACTCCAATAAAACCATCTAAGGGTTTAGTAAACTAATTGCTGTTTTTCCCAGAATAAGTCAGACAGATTACATAGAAGCCTGCACATATTTCAGCAAAAATATAATTAAATGGTGGAACAATATTGTCCTTAATATTTTTAGCTTTAGAAGTCTATATAGATGGTTGTAAAATCTATGTTGAAGTAGGTTGTAGAATCTGCTGCAATGCAATTAACCTATCAAAATCGATAAGACTATTAGGAAATATTTGCAATAACAGATGCGGTAAAGTTGAGAGCGGTCAAGGAGATATACCATCTACCAATACAATAATTTACAACGAAAGTCAAGCTGTCATCTAAACTCTGCAAAATAGGAATACAAGACCTATAATGATTTAGTGCATTTTCGTAGAGAGTCTTAATGTATTCCAAAAATTGTACGTACTTGATTCTGTTAAAATTGTTTCAATTTCAATGTCAACTTATTTATTTTGATTAGATATATAAAAGCATTTTATTATTATTTTTATTTTTTTTTACTTTTTTTTCAACTTTATATTTTATTAATTTAATGTGCTATCATCTGTACTGGGTACGAGTACCTACATACATATCTATATACATACAATTTCTATATTGTACGTAGCCATTCAGTTATTGTAAGATATGCCAACTGAATAGTCAATTACTATCAATTTAGGTGGGTCTGTATCATATGCTTTATAAGTGAAAAAAACAAACAAAAAAAAAAAATTAATAGTGATAACCAGAAATACTTGAAGCATTTGACACTAGGCTTGGTATATTTATAGAATGTGTGAAAATAGACGTGAAGAAAATACACGTGTCTGGTCGTTTTCTTCCAACACGTCCGATTTTTCTTTTAAACGATTTTTTAAGTTGTAGCTATGCATTAGACTGATTAAAAAAAAAAAGTATTTTGCGAGCTCCACGATTACCCCTGAAAGATGGTGTTACAAAAGTGAGCTGAGAGTTTTTTTAAATTTTTTGAAGTTCATTAAGATGTCGCTCATAGCCGTTTATGCAAAATCTTGGCTTGTTACTATATAATGGGTTAAAGTATTCTAAAAAAATATTCTACGGAAAGTTTCACTAGGGATCACTAAAGACGAAAAATGCTCAAAACTTAAGCAAACATCTTCAAAAGTCGAATAATTATGCAATGTGAGATGTCTTCATTGATTTTGATGATTTTTCACCAATAAACTTTTAAAGAGATTAAAACAATATTTTAAGATATTGTAGTTTTGTTTTGAACAGCCCTAATACGCACTTACAAAGCTAAGTATGCTATTAAATAATGTTCACTCATTGGAAAATAACTTATTTAAAGCTAATTGTATCAAACGATTCGTTTGGAAATTAACTAGCAAAAAGTTTGGAACTTCTTGAATTTTATCATTTAATATTCGGAAGTCGACCCTTCATAGTAAGCTTATGAAAAACGTTTGGAAAAAGATTATTATAAGTGTTACAAATGTTTTAGTAAATATTTTTAAATTGTTTTTTAAATTTTTTAATTAACTTTTTGTAAATGTTTTGTATGTTCATTAAACAACGCAGTCTAAACATTTTTATATTTAATAAAAAATAAAAAAAATCTTATGTTTACTGCTGATAGAACCTATGACTTTCGAGTTATGAGTCAACAATCTTATCAACTGACCTAATGTGCGAGTTATGATTCAAATGCCTTGTGTTTTACTTAGCGCGATAAGTCATTGAAAAAATAGAATAAAAACTTTTCGAAAGTTTGCAAAACGATTACGAAAACATTTGAAAATAAACATTTTCTAATTGTTTATTTGAACCTTATAAATCAATTGTGAAAATTCTAAAAAATACACATTTTCTACACGTTTGAAAATTGGTTGTGCAAAACATTTAGAAATTAACTTTTTCCAAGCGTTGCAAGGGCTATAAAATTGTTTGTTGGGTTATTGCCCTTATTTTGAAATAAATTATAATTTATTTAACTGATAAAATAATTATGAGAGATTTTCAAGGTTATCTCTCTCAAGTAATTTCTGATAAGGCACCAAAAACTATTTATTATCTTCAAATGTAATATATTTTGTTACCAATGCGTATTATTTCTAACTTTATCCACGGCGGTGAAATAGCGTGTTCGATCCAAGCATGCGTGCTCAGTTAAAATTCTTGCAGAAAGTTCTACCTTATGGTATTCTCAACACTTAGGATAAAAAAATTAAAGTAATCCGTCTAGCCATTTTTGAGAAATCCCATTTTGAAAATTATAATGAAACTTCCATATTAAACGAAAAAAACATACAAACATACGATCAGTACGATTTTTTGGCTCTCAAGATGAAATTTTGACTTTTCGGCAACTACTTAGTAGTGAAATTTTATAGCAAATGTTTTTGTGCTGATTTAATATTCAGCTGTTTTAGCCATCATTTTTGTACCTTTTTAAGAAAAGGGTTAAAATGGCCCATGTGTGGGGGATGTATTGGGCAAAAATTTCCTACAAAAAAATTCCTCGTAATATTCTGCAAAAGTTTGCTGAACCATAATACACCTCAGATGTACACGTAAGGATCGTATAGTTAAAAATATGAAGCAAAACACGCCAAGCGTACCAGCTGAAAATTTTTTGTCTCCGATTTCGCTCAAATTTGGCAATATGGTAGATCCGGTATCCGAGAACAATAATCCGGGAGGATTTTATAAAAAAATATTACTTTTTTCTTGTACAGTGGATTAAAAACTTTAAAAATCGATTAAAAAAAATCTGACGTTCTGGAGAAAAATGATGAGACACAGGTATTTTTTTTACATTTTTTTTAATCCCTGCTACCGTAACACAGCGGGGGGGAGGCGGTAAATTTTTGCGAATTTTAGCATCATGGACATCCATCCTCTTGGCATTGACGATATTTAACTTCTTGCTGACGGACTATAAGGTGTTCACCACCCGCGTTAGGTCGTATTTGTATGGGATCTTGTGGTATGAGCTTACGGCCAACGTTCGATCGATTAATGGAACACATGATTTTTCAGTGGGTTAAAAATTTTTTGGTGTCGTTATATCGAAAAATTAAATAATTTTTGCAGTGTGGCCGAAAATGGGTTAAAGAACGAAAATTAAAGTTCATTAGGGTTAAAAAAAATTAATCTTGTTTGTGTTCATACAAAGTTATGTCATAATGTGAATTGCCTGCCATTTTGTTTTTAACGAAAAAATCAGGCTCTATTTTCACGCAGAGTAAAATTGAAAAAATTATATCGGCCAAATGACTACCTCCTGAGTTAATGCAAATTTCTGCTCGTTTTAAGGTTTTTTGAATTATTGCTCGTAAAATACCTGGCTGTTCTTTATTGTTGAATTTCCAGATGTTTATCGTATCGCTCCTACTTTTCGGTAACTGATTGTAAATTTTTTTTTTGGGTACAATGTGTATCGCTTAAGGCTGCGAAGCTTCTGGGAGGTGATAGAGGAGGCCAAGACTAGCAAGAAATTGCATCTGATGGTGGGTCTAAAATCAATCCCTGAGGAGTGATGGGTTTAAAACTGATTTTCTGACTTGTTTAAGACAAAAATATTTCTAGGGTCACCTAAAATCAGTTTTTACCCTCAGGAGTACATATAAGGTGTAATTTTTTGCTAGTCTAGGCCTCCTCTATCACCTCCCAGACGCTTCGTTACCTTTTTAGATTCACACTATAAACGTAGCGTTCCATATTTTGAAATTTTTACACTACAAGGGCTGGTCTGCGCTAGTCTGCCATACAAAGCTTAATAATTCGAGCAAATTTTTTTTAGTTTTCAAGCTAAATGGAATAAATTTTCAAAGGATAGAATTTTTTCAGCTTTCAAAGCCAATTGATGTATGTTAACATGATGAACAGCGAAAATTGCATGCTGCACGGTATATTGCGGTATTTCTTAATGTTTATAATGAAGGCTACTTTTGAAATGTTAAACACGATTATTTTTCCAAGCGGATGAGATGACCTTTATATTAATAGTGACAATTTTAATTTTGACTTAATTGTCACACAATAAATTCTTAGTTTTTTTCGCAAAAAAAATGTCATGGGAACTTTAAGCAGAATCTACATTGTTCTTAGATACTTAATGTCATCTAAATTTAAGCTTTTTATGGCTGCATCAAAATTCAACTAATTTTCATATAACACAAGGTATATAAAACTATTTTTTTTATATCTATGATTATCCTACAGCTGGCAACTTTTTGCAAAGTCACTTTATTACCTTATTAAAATGGACACATATAAAATTAATAGCTAGTCATGTTTTTTAAGTAGTATAGCTTCATAAGTTCGTAAAACTATGAAATAAAAATGTGTATGTACGCATATTAAAAAAAAAAAATACAATGTTTAATTTATCTACGTATATATTTTTAGAACAGATTAAGAAAGACACCAGTTCACCTTTAGCCTTTTTTGTGGGAAATATTAAATGAGGTACATAAGAAAAAATTAAACCAAATTAAACATTTATTATTCATATATTTCTACTGAAGGCATATTTTCGATTTATAATAATACTTAAAACTCTTTAAGTGCCCATGTATTTACACATAAAAGTTAAATTGTGTTAGATTTTATTTCACCCTGTGAGAAAGTGTAACTGAATCTTTTAATGAAGATAATGAAGCACGGTAGTTTTCAATTCAACAATAAAATTTCCATTTCATTCCAGGTACCAAAATTCTAAATTGAAAAGATTTCTACCCATTCCGAGTTGATTCGGAATCGTTTGAATATGCTCCAGAACAAAAAGAATTGTTATTTTAAAAACTTAAATTTATTACTAAAAATTTTCATTTCATTCTAAGGAAAATTAATTTCTGGAAAAAATGTTTCCTATTCCATTCCAAAAAAAATAATGAATTGCTTATATTTTGAGTTAAAAAATTCTTTTTCTAAGTCTAAGGAATTGGATTTGAAAAAAAGTTTCTCTCAATTACAGTCATAGTAAAAACAAATATTCACTTTTCGAGTTAATTCCTTCTGTCCGAGTGAGTACGTATCTCACACAAGAATTTTTTTTTTTTTTGTAAGTTAAGACAAATATTTTATTTTATCTAATCAACTATTTCCATGGATCAAATTAGTGGTTTATCTTGTCTTCGTAGACTATAGCACTACATCCGTGTGTGGAGACAGTGTCTCCTGAGAAAATCATTAACCACAAATTCTGGCATCCGGCAAGACTGTTTGCCTTCTTTCTTTCTTATCGTTCTTGACGATATCCTAGTTAAAGCTATTAATTAGGCCAAAACAAGTAGCTACCGAATAGCTAAAATATCTCGACTACTCTGACGACATCTGCCTACTATCGTCCAAGCACTCAGATATGCAAAGCAATATTGAAGACCTTTTCTTAAAATCGCAGAAGGCCGGCATAAAAATGAATGCATCGAAGATTAAAAGCATGAAGCTCTCCAGAAATGACATAATAAGTTGGCAACAAAGACATTTTAAGCAGCATTATTTCCATGAATGGTGGAGCAAAAGAGGATATCAACTTAAGCATATCAAAAGCGAGAAGCGTGTTTTCTCAACTGAACAAACTATGATCATTTTCCCATTATCTCTAGCAAAACAAAAGTGTAAATTTTTGATTTAAATGTGAAATCAGTTTTGTTATATGGGTGCGAAACGTGGCTTGTAGCCGAACAACTAATATACAAACTGCAAATATCCATCTCAAATGTCGAACTACCAAAAGATGTTGAGCTTGTTTTAGTAAACCGCACAGTGAAGTCTGCCGCCAAGCCTTTAAGTAGAACTTACAAGGCAGTAGAGAACGTGTTAAGCCAAAAGCCATCTGAAAAACATCATTGGAGAAAAAAATCCAGGAATCGGAAATGTCGTGGAAAGTAATAAGAGTCATCCCAATGGATCGTGATTGTTTCCGTAAACCACACAGTGAAGTCTGCCGCCTGGCCCTTGCGTAGAATATACAAGAAAGCAGAGAACCGTCTGGAAAAGGTCGTTGGGAAAAGAAATATACAATATTCGGAAAAGTCGTGGAAAGAAATAAGAGTTATCACAATAGATCGTGATAAATGGGGACATTGCATAAAGGACTAATAATAATGAAAGATCTTTCAATCCAAATATTTATTTGTAGAAGTAGTCACTTGTTGCACTCAAATATATAATTGGTAATTATTAACAAATGTCCGATTGAACCAAATATGCCGCTCATTAAAATTAAATATTGAAGATTTGATTCAGCTAAGTATATCAAATATATAATTCGCTAATTATTACCAAATGTTGGTTTATAGAAACATTGTTTTCTTTGTGAAGAAAAAGAAACGATTCACTTGTCGTGGAAATTTATTATGGCATGGAATTTAAATAAACATATGGGCATTTCCACAGAAATGTAAGCTGTGAGCCAAAAAATTAAATCATCATATCTCCGAAACTATTTAACGTATACGGATGAGATTCGGTACATATGTAAAAAGTATTAAGACAAATAATGTGTACTGAGAAAATGGCGCTACCACGCCTTCACAAAAAACAATTCATCATATCTCCGAAAATATTTAACGCACATGAGTGAGATTTGATAAGTGTGTACAAAGCGCCGATGCATATAATATTCACAAGGAAAATTAGTGATAACACGCCTCGAAAAAAAAATTAATCAATAATGAGAATTGGTATATACTTATGTCAAATGGATCGGGACAAATAACATTTTTAGGAAAACTTGGTCAACTTCAAAAGATAAGGTGCAGCAACGTACACCGGGAAATCCTCCTTATTTGAATTTAAAATTTGTATCGTCGAAAAAAATGTCCCATGCGGCACATCCCGTGAGAGCGTGATTTAAATTAAATTAAAAAAAAGTATAAATAATTTTTGGATAAAATCAAAACCATTTTTAAGAGACATCAATGCAATTGACATTCACATTGAAATATTGCCTCAGGTTTCCCTAAAATTGTTGGCCACGAAAACCACTCCGTTTTTGTCCCGTGTAAACGCCCTAAGTTTCTGCAACTATCTGAAAAACAAAAAATTTCCCCAAATCCACCATAGCCCTTACTACTTATAGGGCTGATTAAGAGCTGTAAGTTAAGCCTTTCGCCAAAATAAAAATCGGTTTTTTTTTTACTGTAAATGTGTTCGACGGTCTAAACGGTGTTAAACTGAAAGCCAATCCTTTGAGTTTGAAAATTAAAAAAAAAGTTTTTTTTTTAATCGCAAATATGTTTGAACTTTATTTCATCTGAAACCAAATTTATCCAAGTAAAAGAAAACCCATATATTTATAATATTTCAGAGGGAAAATCTTCCAAAAGTGATTTCTGATTGTATGAAAAGTGCCACGCTCTTTTCTCTGAATTTGTACCTTTGTACCTTAGTTTTAGTACAGTCATCGAAATGCCCGTGCTACATTTCCTTATGGGTTAGTTGAAGAGAAAGAGAGTTGTAGGCAGTGGCGTGCAGACGTTTATCGACCTGAGACTAAGTTTAAACCACTAAGGCAAGCCACGCACACATCATGTCAAGTGTGTTTATGCGTGTTTAGTTGAGAGGTTTTGTGGTTTAAATTTCTTCCTTATGAACGTATGCATGTATATATCAATATATATAATTACGCATATATGCATATATCTGCATTGGTATTGTAATAACTATACAATTTTTTTATTTTTTTTTCTTATCCAATTATAGTTGTTATTGTTGTTGTGCGATTTAATTAAACTTTCTTACCACCATAAGAGTTAAACTGGGCTAAAAAATTTTTATTATTCGGTAGGGACATCATGAATTGAACGTTTGTACGCAGGCACATACTTACTACTTATATTCATATATGTACGTGCGATGTACATTTTTATGTATGTATATAAGTGTATGTTTTGTAAAACACACGTGCTAGTAGATTTCTGCATATGTTACCCTCCACAGGAAAAAGTACCTTATCTTCATTGACAAAGTTTCACAGTACAGCTTAAAATAAGAGAAAGGCTCAATTTTATCAGTTTTCACATGAAATTCAATGCTTAGACATATTCTGTACATTTGACAATTTATTTGAGATCGATTTTCAAATTTCAAATACCAATAAAAGCGGTCTTACCAAACCTCTACCCTGTAAAAATTGATAAACTTTAATCGTCGATATCGATATCGACTTGAGTTCTTCATTTTACGATTTCAAAATGCCATAATTCAGTCAACTTTTGATTTTGTGAAGATAAGGTCCGTTTTCTTGTGGAGGGTCACATGTATGTATGTACCTATGGTATTTTCTAACGTGACCGCCTATGCGTGTAATTTTTTTATTTTTGTTCCATAAATTATTAACCCGTGATGGCTTTGCACAGTGCTTCGTTTTCATTTAGTATATCTTTAGATTCTGAATTTAATGCAAAAATAAGGAAAAAAATTTTTCAATGCACCCTGTGTTATAGCAAGTCAATTAGAAATAGGGCAATTTACACGGAGAAAAATCCGCTTCATATAAAAATTAAAGCATTTAACACAAAATTTCAAACATAAATTATCCTACTTAAAACAAAACGTCACCTCAATACTACAACTAGGTAACTCCAATTTTGTAGTTTTGAAATAATTAAGTTTAAGATTTTGGAAAATTTAAATTTACACAGATTTTCGACTTTTCCTGATTTGTATTTTTCTTATAACTTCGCAATGGTGCCATTTAAGAGAACTCTGCTTAGACAGAATTGCGCACCAAACCATGAAGAACATAAAAGGTCACTTATCCGAAAAATGATAATTTAGAAATTACCTAGTTGTACAGGGTCCGCCAAATAACTTTTTTTTTTTAATTTCTATAAAAAAAAAAAAACTACTGGAGATTTTCTCAAATTTTTTTTTTTTTTTTTGAAAGTACAATCCTTCCGGTTAATAATGAAAAATAATTTCATTCAAATGGCTGCCTCGGCTGGCCTACACGATCGGTCCAATTTTTAAGCACATTATCGATTGTGTCCAGCTGTATTTCACCAATGGCTTCACGAATATTGTCTCTGGCTTGTCGGCGTTACACGTATCTTTGAGGGCACCCCACAAATAAAAGTCCAACGGTGTCAAATCGCAGCTCCGAGGTGGCCAAACGACATCAGCTCTGCGGCTGATAATGCGATCTTCAAAAACAGGGCGCAAAACATCGAGTGTAGCTTCGGCTGTGTGGGACGTAGCACCGTCCTGTTGAAACCAAATGTTGCCAATATCCTCTTCTTCAATTTTTGTGATTAAAAATTCGTTCAACATGGCCCGATAACGATCGCCATTGACTGTAACGGCCACTCCAATTATGCCTCTGGACCAAAATCCGCACCAAACAGTGACTCGTTTTGGGTGCAGCGGCTTTTCAATGTATGCGTGCGGGTTTTCTGTGCCCCAAATGTGACAATTTTGCTTGTTTACATACCCGCCAAGATTAAAATGAGCTTCATCTGAAAGATGATTTTTTTGGCAAAATCGGTATCTTCTGCAAGTCGATCGCAGGCCCACTTAGCGAAGCGTTGTTCAAGCGTATACACAACCATATTCGTTCAGCGGAAGGATAAAACCAATTATCTGTCAAATCAGACATGAGCTAAGTATTACCATTCACGAAATAAACACAAGTTGAAAAAAAAAAAAAAAAAACGTTAGATGGCGGACCCTGTAGTATTGAGGTGACGATATAACCATTTTGACTTTATAATTTTTTGTGTTTGAACTTTACAGTAGCGATTTTGGCTTTAAAGTTCTAGTAAAAATATTTATGTTTGGACAGAAATTTGCTTAATATATTATTTTTATATTTTTTCGTCATATGGGCCAGTAGTACAGAGGATATTTTTCTACCTATCACACGGATGGACCACGGTTTAAATTTCAGTGTGGTCAGTTGGTTTTTTTTTTAATTTTTATAGTTCTTGTATGGCTTGCGTTTTTTTTTTATTTGAAACTTTATTTAAACAGTAAGGTAAAATTTACTTCAGTGGAGAGTTGTCACTGTTTTGACTTGAAATTATGGTAAAATTTATTAAAAATAAAGTAGTACGTTCTTTTTTTTTCCGTGTAGTATTTGGTGAAAAGAAATGCTGAAAAGTATGCAATAGCTTTGTATACCAGAAAGTACATTAGACATAGCTCATGTTTTTTAAACTTTTAAAGTAAGATATCTTAAAATCCTGGCATGATGTGACATTTCTGTGGCCGGATTCGGATTTAACTTCGGAAATTGCATCGAAGATAACTGTTTTTATATTATTATACAGTTTTTATTTTTTACACAGTATTTTTTTACATAGTTTTTTTTTTGGTTTTTTTTTTTTTTTTTTGTATTTACTAGTAACATAGCAATAATTGCAATAATCTCATTTTTATTCGTAAGGAGTTTTTTCGATTTGCATTTGCATATATTCCGACTAAGAACAAGTCAATGAACAAAACCCCGTCGAAAGAACTTCAGTGATAAAACTCCGAAGTTGTTCCTATCTTCCCAGGAGGTTGAATGGAGCGATTTTGTGGCCGCATTCAAATTTAACTTCTAAAATTGCCAAGTGATCTTATATTTTTATACGGTTTTCATTTTTTTACACAGTTTTTTTAAATTTTTTTTATTTTTTTATTTTTCTATATTTTTTACACAGTTTTTTTTTTTCGTTTTTTTGTGTAGTATTAATAAACGATTGCAATATTCTCATTTATTCGTAAGGGTTGTTTCGATTTTCATTTTTATATATTCCGACTAAGGACCTGGTCGAAAAGACTTCAATGATATAACTCCGAAGTTGTTCCTATCATCCCGGTAGGTGTTTATGCAATGCTATGATTTTGTAGGCACTCCGAGAGTAATTTTAATAGCAGTTTGAGTTCAGTATTTAAGTTACTTACATCTATAAGAATAATTTTGGCAAAATTCTTAAACAATGAATATATGGAAGAATTAAGGAAAAGATTTTTAAAAATACTAAAGGGGCTTAAGCAACTGCCATGTTCCTAATTACACTGTTCAACGGCAAAAAATTATCTGAGTTCAGACCATGAAATTATTATTCCTTGTTATTGACATAGTAGAACTGCATTTACAAAATTTTTCCATCACGTCTCAATTTTCAGAAAAATTTACAAATCCAAAAACCCGACTTACTTTCGCGCGAAAATAAATTAAAAAATTTTTATCCGTCAAAATTTAAAAACCAAAATGTCAAAAATTTAGAAAATAGCAATAATTTCAAATCTGAAAAAAATTTTGAAATCGGTCAGGCAGATTTTTTTGTATGCCCGTTTAATTGAGAAAATGTACTGAAAAAACCAAACACCAACCATCTTTAATTACATAAATCTTGCCTAAGTCACTACAAAATTAAAAAAACTCTTCACGAGCTTGTGCGTCATTATTTTGACTTTATTTTAATACCAAAAACTTATGGATTGGGCCATAAGTAGCCAACTTATTTCTTCTTGAACAAAAAATGTACATACAGAAAGTCATACAAAAGCTATTGAATTTTTGAATCATAACTACTTGGAAAACAAAGTACTTATATGACTTCCTGTATGTACATTTTTTGTTCAAAAGGAAATAAGTTGGTTACTTATAGCCCAATCCTTAAGGTTTTGATATCAAAATAAAGTTAAAATAATGACGCACAAGCTCGTGAAGATTTTTTTTTTAATTTTGTAGTGATTTAGGCAAGATTTATGTAATTAAAGATGGTTGATGTTTGGTTTTTTCAGTACATTTTCTCAAGTAAACGGGCATACAAAAAAATCTGCCTGACCGATTTCAAAATTTTTTTCAGATTTGAAATTATTGCTATTTTCTAAATTTTTTGACATTTTTGTTTTTAAATTCTGACGGATAAAAATTTTTTAATTTATTTCCGCGCGGATGTAAGTCGTGATTTTGGATTTGTCAATTTTTCTGAAAATTGAGACGTGATGGAAAAATTTTGTAAATGCAGTTCTATTATGTCAACAGCAAGGAATTATAATTTTATGGTCTGAACTGAGATAAAAACAAAAACCTGAAATTCGTTGAACAGTGTTATCGATTGCTGTCTAAAATTTATGCAAAAGTATGCTGTACTAGCAGATATATTCAAAAGAAAGATATCGGGTAGTAACATTATAATTGTTAATCTAGGTTTTCTTTAAATGCCTTCTGCTACTTTTAAACATTTATGCTGTTTACACTAAGTTTCGATCACGAATATTACACTTCGCTGCCTAACCACTCACACTGTCGCCGTGTCACGTGAAAAAATATGATAAATGAGCACGACTAACTAATGTGGCAAATGTGACACATGTGCGGTTATTCTGCTTGGACTTCAACTCTCTGACATACCTACTGACATGTTGTTGACAACCAGGGGAAATTAAGCTCGTTTTCTTTTCATTTTCTACTTAAGGCATTCATGAGCTACCTCTGGTAGTCGTACTGTCTCTCTCTTTCTTTTTTGCTCTCTTTTTTTCTTTTCTTCTCATGCAAATGAAATTGAAAATGTTAATCGCTGCAAGTTGAGAAGTCATTTTGCCATACAAATGTCCTTTCGTTTCTCGTCTCATCGTATGTGACAATTCTGGGGGCATACAATGTAATGAGTGCAGGGAGATAAATATGAGAAAATACGTAAATAGAAATGTTACTATGGCAATGTTGTCGTCGTGTGTATGACAATTAAAGCCCCTACTCGCTCTGTCAACATGTACCCTCTTAAATAACAAAGGAATTGTGTAATTCATGTAAGCTTTGTAAGCTGCAATTAGTTCTTTTTGGTCTGACTGATGATGTACCTTAAGTTTTCCCCAATCTCCCCATATACTGTTTGTATAATTTGCTTTGTTTCATAAAGTTGTGATCTTTTGCAATGTTTTGCTTTAATTAATAATTTAATGAGAAAAGGTGTTTCACAAATTTTACCTTTTGTATATATATCCAAGTAATTACTATTACATATTGAGGGCATTCCATAGAAACGTTCTTTGCAAAACAATTGAAAGCCATCCTGGTCTTGTTCAAACTATCAGCAAGTCGATACGCATTGAAAAGAAGCCCATAGAAACTGTCGTCTATATTCAATACATGTCTGGAATAGATAGAATGGACCAAATGGCTTGATTCTATCCTTCAAATCGACTTTTGAAGTTGATCATTCATCTTTTTTTTAGATGTCGCTATTCGAAATACATTTTATATTTACAAAACCAAGACAGGCTTTAAAATGACTTTCGTAGAATTTCGAGATTTCTCTTATACAGTTGTCAGATATCATAAACTTTGGAAACTTGCAAGGAATTTAATCATGGTGAAAGTATTTGTTCGAAAACTAAATAAAGTTGGTAACGTGACGGTAAAAGTCGACAAGGTAGAAAATGCCGACACCTCCCATGACATAAATTTTTTGAATGCACTCGGACCAAGATGGCTATAGCTGCCAAAAAAAGCTTTCTGAGGAATATGGAATACAGTAGACCCCGTATAATTGACATGATGAAAAATGCAAACTTTTCCGTTCAGTTTATCGGGGAATCAATTAAACGGGGCCCGTTTAATTGATCCGACTGATCAATTAAAACAATCCCGGATAATTGATCGAGTGAGTCAATTAAGCAAAGAAAAAATTTGTATTCGGCGATTTTTAGTTATAATTTAATGGTTTTTTTGTTTGTTCAAAGCATTAACTCCATCAGGAGATAACAAATACAAAAATATGTATGTGTTACCGGAATAATTTTTAATAAACTGGGAAGAACTACGTCTCTGAAAGCATTTGCATCTTCTGCGCTTGCTGGGGATTTTTCTCCATGGACTTTATGAAAGAATACACCCACGCGCTTTTGCCAACGTCTTCCTTACTTCTTTTTAATTAACCAATCAAGTGGGAATCAAATAAAAGGGGACTTGGGTGCCTTTTTCAATGATGGCAGTTTCACTATGCTTTTTTTAGTTAAATTATGCAGGGAAATCAATAAAAAGGGGGTCAATTAAGCGGGGTCTACTACACGAGTAATCATGCAAAAGTGTTAAGCAGATAAGATCCTGTAAATGCTCTTTAAAGTTTCAATCCTCTTTATTTTATTCAGAAGCTTAGTTATGATATCGCCAAAAACAATAGAAAAGTCCGAAGTTTACTGTTGCCCGAAAAAATGTCTTTTGAAGTGTTTATTATAATGCTGCTCAAAGCGTTCACTCCATTAAAAAAACAAGAAGCAAAACAAGCAACCCATACTGGGATTCGAACTCTGGGTGTATGGCATATAGATGCATGAACAGCAAACTTCTTAACAAATCAGGCTACGGACTTATGTGAGGTATAATATAAAATATGCATATTTTTTGCCTTAATTTATTTGTTCGATGTCTCTTCATTGCTTTTGATGAAACATATTACAAAAAATTTTGAAACAAACATGTTCCTCAAAACAGAATTTGACATTCAATGTTTACTGCACTCTCAGAAAAATCAATTTATACGAGATTGTAAATTTCTATCAGAAAAAGTACTTTAAATATGTTTTCTTAAGAAGCGCTTGAAATTTTTCCCCTTGATTACGTCCATAACCCAAGCAATCGAGAATCATTATCAAAGTGAGTGACATAGTTCATGATGAGATTTTGATGAGCTGTGCGCAACTTTCACGAATGATAGACAATTAGTCTCGGTGTGTGCTAATTTTATTCACTTATGACTGGATTACCCCGTTCAGCAGCACTTTTATCAGTACTTCTGATAGCATTAAGGGCACTGTGTTGCCACAATGTTTTTGGTAATTCTTTTTTGACAACTGGATTAGTGCACTTATCCTTCGAGAAATGTTTTTCAACCCAGATTCTGGATAGCATAAGCTGTGGATAAGTTAATTTCCGAGAAAACTATAATACCTAACGAAGAAGGTGGATATTTTTAAAAAGATCGAAAAATTTCAAAGAATTGCAACCCATTCAAATCTATCTGGATTAAGGAATTTTCAGTATAATATCAATTTGTTTGTCATTCAATAAGTAGTTACACATTATTTTCAGCGGTGGAAAATTAGAATTTTCAAGGGTGACTATTCTTTGATTAAATTTAGTAAAAATCTAAAAAAAAAATTTCTTTAATAAACTAAGGTTGTGAAATTATAATTTTCTGTAGAGATAATTTCAAATACCATAATGCCACAAGATGCCTTAAGCTCTATTTGCCAATACCCATAGTTATTATTGATTTACGAATTTTATCAAAATATATATTTTTTTTTTTTTTTGTATCCATCATAATTGCCTAATGACCCAAATTATTGTGCAATTTATTGTATGTTTGTACATATATATAGAATTTTCCCATTGATATTGTATCTCTAACACTGACTAATTACTTCGTGCATGTACAACATCATCATTGTGCGCCCCAGCACCTCCCCTATATGTGGGTATATTATGTCAGTCAGATATGTATGGATGGATACGTAATAGATAAACTCGACAAAAGCCTTTTCAATCAATTGTCAATCAGATTTTCTCTCATAGCTCTGCAAGGGGTGAACTATGCACTGAAGCGTAATCTGAATAAACGGTCACGTATTGAGCCAATTAAGTATTTATTATCAAACAATATTCACAACAGGGCAAAAAGAAAAAAAAAATATTTGCAAAAATTTTGAAAAAAAAAAAAAATATTTTCTAAATTGGATTAGCAATGCTGTAATATGTACGAGTATACATTTATTTAACCAATTATTCGTTAATGATATTTATAAATATTTTAATTAAAAAAGTATGATCTTTAAATGTTTCCTGGAGTATTTATGTATTCCCTGATGTCCTAAAAAAAGTTTCTTGTGTGATATCTTTAAAAAAAAAATTTTGCCATAATTAGGAGCATTTTTCGATTTTGAAAATGAAAAATCCAGAATGTTTCATGTATTTCTTCATGTGCTCTGTAGTTTTGTTTTTATTGCCCAATTGAGGTGCAAAATTAAAAAATTTAATTAAAAAAAAAATTATAGAACATATTTCGTTTTTGAAAATGGTTTCGGATCCATCAAAATGAATCTTTTTGGTGCTCGAAGAACTAAATTTCGAGTAACCTTAATTTCATCCAAAACAAATCTGAACCAGTCTAGTGAGTCATTAAGACATGATTATGATAACTTCTCTCCTAAATGGCGTCATTTATGCAAATGCAACTTTTTCATTCATAAGGTGAAGAGCACTGAGTCTCGTAAGTGTTCTCAGAATAGCTCCGGTCTACTTTTAAAATGTCCCTATGACAATCAAACAGGTTGTTTTGAATATCTTATTAGGTTCTTTTCAGCCTTAACTTGAGCTGCCTTTAGCCACTATACTTATGTAGCATAGCAAATCACTGGTTCTATATATATAAGACATTGACATTATTTACGATCGAAGTCGCTATGTTTTAACATACACCCTCCAGAATGACTATTCCATATTAAGAGCTTTGTCTAGGACTACTCCAAAAGACACTGATATTATTGCTCGAGTAGGGGAGATGTGTGTACCTTGGTCCGCTTATCAGTTTTTTCAATGTGCTGGATTTTCCAAAAAAGTTTCTTTAGTTTTTTGATTAAGTTCTATTTCTACAATGCTTGCAGCATCAAATGACGTGACAATGATATTTCTATGTCTTACCATTGAGTAGAAATATTACTTTTTCCGTTGCAATCTCAAACGGTCCGTACACCATGGACTATTAAAAATAAAAGAGAATACATTGTATTTTGGTAATAAATTATGAAAGAACCATTTATTATGTAATCAAAAGTAACATTTTTTTCAATAAAAAAAAAAAATTAATCATAAGCAAAAATTATAACACAAAAAAGTGCATTTAGTAAAAAACAATTAATTAAACAAAAATGGTTGCAAATAAATACATTAATCGCGTAAATAATAATAATAATATTATATTGAGAGGCGATTATGGCTTCCTGGTTGCCCGTCGAAAAAGGCTCACTGTTCAATAAGCTAGGTCCAAAGTACACACAGACAGCATGTTTTAAAAACTGTCAACACCCATAACATATGTTAATGAAAATACATCCAAAACGCACTTAAGCTTAAAACAATAACTAAACTTCCTTCCTGATATTGTAAAACTAAAATATTTCAGGTAAGTTTCTCACAAAACGTTTCGTAGCTTACTTCAAAAACAAATTTTTACACACAAAAAACACTTTTTCCGTCGCTTTTTATACACGCATACAGCTTGATGGTCTGAAGTCTACTTATATGAGTCACCGGTATGAGTCGAAAATTCCATAGAAGAACATTATCGTACACGTGCAACTGTTGAGTGGCAACCGACACTCGGACCGAGGAAAACTCGGACCAAGGTACACACATCTCCCCTACGTTTTGCTTTGCCGTACATCCTCTGGAATGATTATTTCATAATAAGACTCTAAGATTTCTCTGAAAGATACCGGGATTATTTTGCTTGAAGTTGCTTTGCTTTATGAGCAATATATCCTCTGAAATTATTATTATTCCAAATTAAGAGTTTTGCATACTAAGGATTATTCCGAAAAGCATCAACATTTATTTTGTTCCAAGTCACTTTTTTTACAATTTACCTTCTGGAATGATTATTCTATGTAAATCAAGGGATTTGTCAAGAAATATTTCAAAAGATCTGCATCGATTATTTTTATTCCATATAAAGGGATTTCTCCAGGATTGTCCCGAAAAACACCGATATTATTTTTACTTTTAGTCACTTCGTTTTACCATTAAACCTCTGGAATGATTTTTCTATATTAAGGGTTTTGTCTGGGATTATTCGGAAAGGCACCGCTATTACTGTTCTTATTGCTCGGTTTTACCATATACGCACTGCATTGATTATTTTAAACTAACTAAAGTTTTGTCTAAGATTTTTCCGAAAGACACCGATATTACTTTTTCTCCTAGTCGCTTTGTTTTACCATATTTCCTCTAGAACGATTATTTTAAATTAGGAGTTTTGTCTACGATTACTCCGAAAGATACCGAGTATATTTTTTTGTTGCTCTGTTTTACCATATACCCTCTGGAATGATTATTTCATGTTTAGATTTTTATCTAGGATTATTCCGAAAGACACCTTCAATAGTTTTGCTCGTAATCGTTTTCTTTAACTAACAGATAGTATTTTTCATCGTAGTCGTTCTGTTTTACAATATACCCTCTGGAATTATTATTCCAAATTATGAGTTAGGTCTGGAATTACTCTGAAGTATAGTATTTTATGTTTTCGGCAACCATAAGCAACATAGTAATGTTTGGTTTTAAGTCACATGTACGTTTACAAACTCCTTTTTTGAGAAGATAGTTCGAGAATTGAATAGAAAAGTTTCCAAAAATCAAGTCCTAATTTTTTGTTTTTAATCAACTTTAGTAAGTATATGTGATGAGACAAAAAGGACCTTATCTTGCCAAATATCAAATTTAAAATTTTGATACAAGTAGATAAAGGGATTCTGAAGAAAACGCAGAAAAAATTGCTCAAAAATGTCTTAAATTGTTGAAGTTATGACCATATTTCGGTGAACATTTATTTTGCACTTAAACCACTGCTTAGTGTTGGAAACTCTTCAGATTTCGACAAGAAATCAGCTGAAACTGAAAAACTTAATATTAAAGTTTCAGCCTTGATATCAACAATTCTAAAGATTCAAGCCATAGGCTTATCGAATTTTGACAAAATCGAAAAATTTTGAAAATTTTTACGAAGTCGGAATATATTGAATTTCGAAAAATGTCGAAAAATATTGAAAATTCTCGAACATGTTGCAAAATTTTGAAAATATTGAAAAAGCTGGAAAATGCTGACAAAATCGAAAATTGTAGAAAATTTGGAAAATGTTGACAATGTTGAAAATTTTGGAATAACTATCTTGACAAATTCGAAAAATATTGAAATTTCTGGATATGTCGAAAAATATTGAAAATTTTTGAAAAGGTTGCTAAAGTTGAAAAATATTGAAAATTTTGGAAATATTGACATAGTCTGGAAAATATTGCAAAATTCGAATAATATCGGAAACTGTTGACAAAGTTCGAAAATATTGAAAATTTTGGAAAATGTTGCAAATGTCGAAAAATATTAAAAATTCTGGAAAATGTTGCGAAATTGACAAAGGCAAAACATACTGAAAATAAGATATTTTTATTGTATTAAAAGTTGCTTAAGAGCCTCAAAATGCACTTAAAATTTATTTTCCGGAACAAAGGAATAAAAACCAAAGTCAATTTGACAACAACGACCGAACGAAGCTAACAGTTTTTTTTCTTTTGCAAAAATTACCTTTTTCTACTTCTTATCAATGGGTGGGTGGTAATGGGCGTCGTTTTACGCAAAAGCACATTGCCGCCGCCATACAATGATTAATATATGAGAGAGCCATTTTCCGTTTGGAGGAAACTTCTAATAAACTCACTGAATTGAAAAATCGGAACAGAATTCAAGGCACTGCGTAAAATGTAATATCACCAAGAAGCAACAATGCGGAGTGTATTTAAGTGTGGACACACTAATGGTTGGTTGTGCCTTAACAACCGTGGGAAGTGACCTACTCTTTAGCCATCTGTAGACTTGTTGATGGGACATTCAAATGTTTTTAATGGTCTTGGCGCAGTAGGGACTACAATTCTATGTTGATTTGAACAAGAGTTTTCTGGTAATATTATATGTATGTATGTGTAAGTAAATCCAACGTAGTGGAAAAAGTCTTCTAAATGTTTATGTTGTTGTTGTTGTTGTTGGTGCCATTATTTTTATGGTCCTTAGCCAGTCAGCCAGCTCCGTATTGTACACATAGAGTTTTAAGTGTATTTTGCATTTGTAATTTATTTGCGTACAATTCCATGAAACTCAAAGCACTCGGTAGCACTCACTATGATATTGTGGGTTAATTGCAGAGTTAAAGTGGGGGTTTCCTTAATAATTCATTCATTGTGACTGTGTGGCTGCAAGAGATTCCTTCTAAGAAACTGCAAATTGGTGTTGGACATTAGAAAGCAGCAGTACCAAATAAAATTTATAAGCTACCATGCCCATTATAGTTCGTTTCTTATTAATGAAAACTTAATGAAATTTTCTTTGAGAACGCATATTTTTGATGTAAACATTTTTCTGATTTTCATTACAGATATTGCAATTTGAAGGCTTTTCCTCTGACGTTTCATCACTCAGGTAAAAATATCAGTTAAATTTAATCGATCACATACAAAATGTCATGTCATATACATACGTTCATAAATATATCACCTATGGGTTAATAAAAACTGCACATTTGGGAGAATGTTCAGTGTGTACGTTTGTTTTGACCATTCGAGTGGGTGGGTCGTCGTTCGCTTGAAAGTGCGTGCATCATTTAACCTTTTTGCCACCACATGTACATTAAACATGAACTTTATATGCAAACTATGGACATCACTTTAGGAACATTGCGCTCGTACGCGTAAAATATTCGTAACTATAAATAAACATGTAGATATGTCTGTTTGTCCATGCGTGTGACTGCTCCTTGTATGTGTTTGCTAGTGGCATTTATTGTTTTATCGATTAATTGTTAAATAGCAATTCAAATGCGTGTTTCAGACAAAGTGCTTCCTATGTTTATGTCTCTTGAAGTAATAAACGCA
Source organism: Calliopum simillimum (assembly GCA_951812925.1). Lineage (NCBI taxonomy): Eukaryota > Metazoa > Arthropoda > Insecta > Diptera > Lauxaniidae > Calliopum > Calliopum simillimum. The sequence goes on along the minus strand of OX638371.1, from coordinate 16,470,170 downwards.
CAGTGACGTGGACGGTAGTTCAAAAGTGATATTGGAACAACAATCGAAAGGTGTTATCTTTGGCCTTAACAAAAATTGAACCCATTGCTCTACACTAAAAGTTTATGTTAAAGTTTCAACAAACGAATAACTCTATCGCTTTAAAGTTTTTGTCCAAGTTTTCTTTGAATAATATTTTGAGATTTTCGCTTACCTGGAATAGACAATGCCTTTTTGCCAAAATCTCTTGGCTGAGGCTCCGTACTGTTGTAAACGCATACTATATTCCACATGAGACATGATTTAGTGCACGATTTCTCGATTTGGTTACGCAAGAACGCTAATTTTGTGAGGTTTGATCAAATAATGCTTAATCCAAAAAATGGTGTAGCTTGGTTGATAATAAGGTGATTCTCCTCGAGGTCAAAGTACAAGAAAATGTGACGATGATTCCAAATGCCGTCCGTAGGGAGATGAAATGCGCGACCAACACTAATTATTTCGTCCCACTTAATAAAATTTTGCCCCCTCCCTTCCAGGGCTTCGGGAGTGCCCCTGGTGGAGTAGAATGTAAGACCAACTTGTAATTTTTTTTTCCTCTCAACATTTTCCTGGAACATTCTTACTCATACAGGGATTTCACCCTTTATGGGAGCTTCCCTGCAAAAATTTAATTTTTATGAAATTGGCTCCACCACTTCCCATGGTGCCTCAAGTGTGGTGGAATGCATTATTTTTCCCCTAAACATTTTCGACAGACATACTTACATATCTTACTCTTTAGCGGAGCTCCCATGCAAACAGCTATGTTTTTGTGAAACTGACTTCCCCCAGTTCTAGATTTTCATTGGTGGGGGTAAAATGAAAAACGACCTTCCATTATTTTTGCCCCTTCAACATTTGAAAATTTTGCTTATACGGGTGGTGCCACGACCTCTTGACCGCATTCACAGAGCTTTTGCTCAAATCTTGCATTTACTGTTTTCAGTGTCTGAGTGAAATTTGGTTGGATTATCTCAAAATACGCTTTCAGTATAGAATTTTGATGCTTTTGCTTATATGGGTGGTACCACGCCCTTTTACCCGAGATCGCCTTTGCTTAAAGCTTGCATTTACTGTTCTTAGTGTCTGAGTGAAATTTAGTTGGATAAACTCCAAAACCAATTTCAGTATATCTCTTTGAAGTTATTGCTTATATGGGAGGTGCCACGCCACGTGAATATGGGCATATCCGCAAAAAGTCTTCCCTTATATGACCCAGGTTTTGAGAAAAAATTTTTTTTGTTTTTTTCATATTTAGAACCAAATGTGGTGGAATATGTTCCTAGACGTGTAAAATGAAATTCCCAATAGGTGATCAAAAAAATTTCGACATAAGAGACTATTATTATTTGCGTTTTTTGTTTTTACCTCAGCTTGGGGGCTTAAATCAAAAAAACATCCTAGACAAAGTAGATTTATTTTTCGGCAAGGAATTTTGCTTGAATTTTTTCAGAATTTTAATACCTGTTATGTGGCCGTAATGAGCGATTTAGACTTTCTAACCCTTTCCCTCACCGTGTGCCACAAACGATTTTTCTGAATTTTACTTGAAAATATTTAGAAAAGGTGCCCCGTAACAAATCTACTACTTCTGAAATGTGTACTCTCCCCTATATTATCGAAAATCTGTATTTTCCCGAAATTTTCAGGTAAAACGATCTCCTGACAACATCTCATGTCGTAATTTTCTTGTTTACCTATTGAGAATTGCATTTTACACTTCTAGGAATATATTACACCACATTTGGTTATAGAATATGGAAAAAAAATATTTTGAAAATCTGTTTCAAATAAGGTAAGATTATTTGCAGATATGCCCATATTGTACATACCGTGGGTGTAGGGTACAAAAACGGAGCGGAACATGCTCTAAATAAGTCGTATGATATCTCAAAATGTTCTTCTTGATTCAAGGTTTATAAAAAAATTTCACCATACTGTTAAATTCTTAAATTCTGAAACTATATTTTGGATAAATCCTGTTGTCCAAAGGTCATAATAAAATCACACAAGGAAAATTTTTTAGAACATCTGAATCCTTTTAGCACGTTTTTGTAAAAACTGGATTTTAATGGGTTGAAATGTCTAAAAACGTATACGTTCCAAACTACGTACTAGACTATCCATCCACAAAATTTAAGATTTGCTACAATGATGTAGGCCTGGCGGTCCTGGGATCTTAGACTAGTACTTACGTTTGTTTTGCTTCTGGAACTGGTTTCGTACTGTATGTACTTATTTGTCTAATGTTAGATGGCGCTGTGTACAATGAATACATGTTTACTGCTTTTTTTAATATCGCATTGCGCCACAACATTTGCTGGTGACAAAAACTATATTTTTCTATAATATAAAAGTGCTGAATTTAGTATCACCAAAACTTCAAATAAAAAAGGCTTAACTTCTGTATGTTGAAATCTGGTGCAACCTTCAACTTAAATTTCTAATCGTAAAGTAAACAAAAAAACCCAAAACAAAAATTTTTCTATTTTTATGAATGTCAATATAAAAGAAAAACACATACTAAATTCCAACTTCATACAAATAAAGTCATAAAAATTGCTAAAGCTACCCCTCCCTCCTCTGTTCGAATGTGACACATAAGCTGCCTTGTCGTCATTGTCGACATCTTCATCATACGAGTGAGTGCCTTGGTAATAAAAATAGGAAAACATAAAAAATATGCACAGCAGACGCGCCATGTGTTCCACCAGCATCATCATAAGTAATCCACCAGTTACGAGAGCATCGATATCGAGTGAAGTATTTGCCAAGCTGTTTTTGCCTGGCGCTTGATGACGATGGTGTGTCTACTATTAGCACAACATTAGCTGCAGTGCCGGGATACATAGATGTAGAGTGAGTGAAGTGGTAGAAAACAAGGCTGCTGGTTCCTTAATGTATTCCTAATATCAACATGCTTCCGCAATGGCTTGATTGTCTTGCGATATTTTTTGATTTGCAAAGTGTTATAGCATAAATCTGCTAAATATACTGGTATTAGGGTTAATTTTCGCTAACCATGTAGGTTTTTATAAGCATTTTGCGAGCGCTCGTTTTATTAATGCGTTTTTTTCCAGCTAAGGGATGTTAAATTTTGATAAATTTCCAAAAAAATAAAAAAATAGGTTGTGGGAAAATATCAATTTTTCTTTGAAAATTTACACAACATCACTTTTATGCGATTTTTTAATCAAATTTAAATTAACCATAAATTATTTTATTTTTAATAACTCATATGCATATACATATTGAGTTAAATGAATATAATGCAAATTATTTAAAAACCTCATTCATGCGAAAATAATATTTATCATGTAAAAATCTAATAAACCATATGAAACTCACATGGCATGTGTCTCATATGAATTGTGTGTTATGATAAATTTGCATAAAGCAAAAAAAAGCATATTAAATTATTGTAAAATATCACAAACGCTTTAGCAAAATAAAAAAAAAAACTGACATTTTGAGCAGAAAATGCATAAATATTCAAAAGCTGAAAAAGACACCAGCATAAATTAAATACTGTTTGAAAATATTTATCTAATCATTGGGGGCTTTTGAGAGAACAGTGTTTAGTTTTAAAAATAAATTTTTAATGCTCGTAATAGTTCACTAAATAATAAATTTTCGTTGAAGCTGTAGGGTACTACTCAACACCCAAATTGTATTTTTGCATATTCCTGGCCTTTAATTGATGTTTTAGATGTTTTTCAAAACCCCTGACCTTTTACCGATATTTTAGATGTTTTTGTTATTCCTGGCTTTTAACTGATATCTTAGATGTTTTTCGACACTCCTGGGCTTTTTCTGATATCTAAGATATTTTTGTATACTCCTGACCATTTGCTGATATTTTAGCTGTTTTTTGTATACTCCTGACCTTTTAGTGATATTTTAGATGTTTTGGCTATTCCTGGCTTTTTACTGATATTTTAGAAGTTCAACAACACTCCTGACACTTACTGATATTTTAGCTGTTTTTGTAAAGTTCTGACCTTATACAGATATTTTAGATATTTTTATTATTATTATTATTTATTATCATACCCTACACCCAGGGTATATTCACTTTGTCCTTCCGTTTGTAACGCAGAGAAGGAAGCGTGGCAGATATAGAAAAGTATATATATTCTTGATCAGCGTCATCTCCTGAGTCGATATAGCCATACCCGTCTGTCTGGCTGGCTGGCTGGCTGGCTGTGTGTGGAAATACACTTTTTGGGAAAACTGAGCAAGATAATTCAATGAAATTTGGTGCACTGCCTCCGTTGTCAAAGATAGCTCGGAGAATTGAAAATGAGCGAAATCGGTCAACGGACACGCCTACCGCCCATACAAAAAATATATTCAAAATGTAATTTTAGGAGTTTTTTTCACGACAATGCAACCAAAATACGCATAAATAGTAAGAATTGTAACCGCAAGCTCTGAAAAAAAAACTGAACGAATTCGGACAAAAGGGGGTGGTACCTCCCATATAAGCAAAAGCTTCAAAACGCTATGCTGAAAGCGTTTTTTGAAATATTCGAACCAAATTCGACTCAGGCACTAATAATCATAAATGAAGGCTCTCAACAAAAATTGGATGCAATCCGACAAGGGGACGTGGCATCTCCCATATAAACAAAAGTTTCAAAATGCTATACTGAAAGAGTTTTTTGAGATAATCCAACCAAACTTCACTCAAATACTAAAGACTATAAATGCACGCTCTAAGCTAAAACTAGACGAACTCGGACAAGAGGGCGTGGCACCTCCTATATAAGCAAAAGCTTCAAAACGCTATACTGAAAACGTTTTCCACTCAGACACTAAAAACTACAAATCCAAACTCTGGACAAAAACTGGGTGAACTCGAACAAGAGAGCGTAGCACCTCCCATATCAGCAAAATTTTAAAAATACTGCAGTGTAGGGTATTTAATGTTTGGCCAGGCCAAATTTTACACCCTTACTAGTTCTTATTTTTTTACTGATATTTTCGATATTTTTGTATATCCCTGGCCCTTTACTGTTATTTTATGTATTATTTTAAATTATTTGCTTTTTACTGATACCTTACTTAGATGTTTTTAGACACTCCTTGTCTTTTTCTGATATCTAAGATATTTTTTTATACTCCTGGTTTTTTACTGATATTTTTTTATGATGTTTTTGAATTATGTCTTGGTCTCGGTCTTAGTCTTGGTCTTGAAAAAACTTCTGAAGAATGTTGGGTATTCAAAATTTCCAAACCTTATTTTTCCAAGATGTCAAATTTTGAATTGAGAGATGATTATATACTTAAAATTGGCGTGACAATCTAATAACTAAAAATTACAGTCTTGGTCTTGATGATCATCGTAAAAAAGACCTAGACCAAAACCATAGCAGTCTTGGTCTTGAAATTTTATTAGCTTCTTGGTCTTTGACTCGAAAAATTCCCAAGACCAAAATGAATTTTGTTCATCACTAGCCCTGTTTAAATGGCATATGTCAAACAGAACTGTCATCCGAGGCATCATATGTGACGCATCGTGGCAAAAGGCATCTTATCTTGGTTTTTTAGTACCATTGGATAAAGGATAAAATTCTGTAGAGAAAGCAGAAAAAGTCACTCCAAAATGTCTTTAATTGCTGAAGTTATGGAGTTTTGAATTTTTTAGTTCAAAAATGATTGCTTTCAGATATTTGAGATTAAAAGTTTGGCGTAGACTTAGGTGGTGATAGAGGTTTCGAAAAAAATTCTATACAGTGGCTAAAATTTTAAGTTAAGGACTGCTCCAAAAAAATTTTATACTTTTATACCTTAATATTATGATTTACCTAATGATCGTGCAGGTCGAAATATGAGTGCTATTTTTTCTATATATCATGACGATTACAAAAATATAAAACACTTGGTAAACGAACTTTAAACGATAAAGATGTCTAGCAATCAAGAAAAAAAGCGCAAACTCATTTTGTACACTTACCTTCAAAAACCAGAATTAAACTATTCAGCCATAGCTAAAAAAACAGGTGCATCAAAAATCACTGTCCAAAGGGTTATTTCGAATTATAGAAAAGGTCAACTTATTACGCAGACAAGGGTTTCAGGTAGAAAAGCCAGTATAGACCCACAGTTGGTGAAAAAGATGAAGCGCCTTTTTAAGCAGAATCCTAACACTTCTGAACGAGATATGGCTGCCAGAGCAGGAACCTCAAAATCTTCTTTAAACAGACTAAAGAAAAAACCTATACAGAGTTCAAAAAGTACCAGACCGTTCCGATGAAAAGCAGTTAGAGGCTCAAAAGCGAGCTCGAAATGTTTATGTCGGTTACCTGACTAAATTTGACTGCTGCATAATGGACGATGAAACATACGTTAAGGCAGATTTGAAAAAGCTACCAGGACACGAATTTTATACCTGTTCGGAGAAGGGGCAGGTACAGAGCAAATTTAAAAAAAAAGAAAATTAAAAAATTTCCCAAGCAGTATATGGTTTGTCAGGCCATATGCACTTGCGGTCTGAGAAGCAGTTTTTTTGTAACACAGAGCACAATTGACTCGAAAATTTATATTGATGAATGCCTTCGTGAGCACGGGCGAACTGTAATGTTCTGGCCTGATTTAGAAACCTCTCACTACTCTAGAGCCACCATAGAATGGTGCAATAGCAATAATGTAAATTTTGTACCCAAAAATGCGAATCCACCCAACTGCCCAAATCTTCGACCTATTGAGAGATATTGGGCTCTAATGAAATCAGATCTACGGAAGAGTAAAAGTACTGCAAAAATTTAAAAGATTTCAAAAATAAGTAGCGAAGGTCGTACGGTACTGTCGACGAAACAACTGTACAAAACTTATTGAAGGGTCTTAAGAAAAAAGGAAAATATTTTTATACAAGAACTATCCGTTTGCTTGCATAAATACGTTTGTAACGTTTCTAGCTCTTATTTCCAATAATGCGTTTACTGTGTTGATTCGTTTTGCATAGGATAAAAACAAGGAGCATATGCTCCTCAGGGAACTACATCAACGCTGTAAAAACGAGAACTAACTACTCTATCAAACATAAGGGAGCGGTTGTGAGCACTATGTTCTTATAACCCATAAATGCCCAAAGGGATTCATAGTAGGGTGCTGACATTTTCCGAAGTTAATCTGCTGGACTCAAGCTATGTTTATAAGAAAAAAAAATTTACGAAGCCTTATTTAAAAACGGCTCAATGACTGGGTGCTATATGGCACCGCTGGGTACATTTGTTGTTGTTTTTTATGTAACAAGAAAATTTTTGTAATAGAAAAAAGTCTTTATATGTACTTCAAACTAATAAATTATATATTGCTTAGCATTATATATTAAAAAGAAAGCCATAAACTCAGATTATAACATAATAAAAGAGAAAAGTAATTATATCTCCGACTGAATGGATTAAATCCTGCTGAGGCGCGACTCATGTTATGTATGTATGTATGTATTCTCCTTTAACTCCTAGGAGGAGCATAGGGCCAATATGAAATCTCTCCATTTGTCACGATCCCTTGCGATGACTCATGTTAGCAAATGCCATAAAGCATTCGAATGCCTCTTTAACTTAAATTTAATCTCAAAAAATCTAAAATTGTTTTGTGGTGCGATATAGCACCCCCAAACACATACACAATTTTTTGTTAACTATTGCCTAGCGGTGCCATATGGCACATAGAGGAATAATAACACAATAACAACTAGGTAATGCACAGCGATGCCATATGGCAACCAAAAAAAAATAATTGTTAGTTAGTGCCCAGAGGTCCCGTATGGTTTTTCAAATCATCACAACTCATTTATTTTAACGGATTTTGTTGATATTTACTTAAGAATACTCATTAGTCTTCTTTTAATGATACTGCATACAAAAAGTTTCAAAATATATGACATAATAACGATAAAAGATGATCCTTCACCTGAGATCATACAGCATCAAATTATTTTTCAACTTTCTGCCAACTAGCAAACAAATAAAGACTGCCGCGAACACTTGACTTAAACAAGCAAAAACAGATTTCCAATTCATACTTACTACTTTTCAAAGTCGAATCTTGCTTTTATTATTTTTTTAATCATTTTTAAAGTAAAGTTAGTTTTGGGTGCCATATGGCACCGCTGGTAACTAATGTCTTAAGATAAATGAAGAAAAGGTCACAAGTTTCTCTACTAATTAACTCCAAACATATTCTTCAAACTTCATGCGAGATCTCCATATATTCAACATAAAATATGTTTTGCCTAAAAAATCGCATATCCACAAATTTTGATACTTTCTGTCTCATACTAACAGGAACCAAAAATTTTCTTTTTTTTTGCTACATATAAAATTCATAACTTCACTATACAAAATTATTATTGTTGTTGTTGTTGGTCATGTTGCTGAATTGTTTTAATTTCATTGTGGAACCATCAAAAAATTATTGTCTTGTTCGCTGACCACAAGAACAACATCAAAAACAATAAACGACACTAAGGTAAAGTAAACAATGTCAGCATTGTCATTGTCTCTAGGCTGAAATGGCACTTAAGGGACAAATAAAGTGAATTCTTTTTTTTAATGAAAAATGTTTTTTTTTTTTTTTTTTTTTCGTAAACACCGTAATGGTGCAAATGTCAACATTTCACTTGATGACGACCAATTGGCAACTTTGTGGGCAAATAGTCCAAGTTCGGTCGGTCGAAAATGTTGAGGAAATACGAAGTTTTGTTATAGTTTTTTTTTTTTTTTTTTTGTGCAAATTTTAGCGCCGACAGTTTTAGTACAAGTTACAGGCAATGAGAGCAACCACCATCTGATGTTAACGGCGGTTATTTTGTTTACTACATTACATAATCTAAGAGGCAAATTATTTTCAGGTCTTATGTCTGGAGTGCAATTTTATTTCCCAGAATTTGAAGGTTTTTTTTTTGTCAAGGTTGGGCTACTACAAGTACATGTGTCTTAATATAGACTTTATTATAACATTTCTATCTAATCCAATAGAATAATTCATTACATACTTGGTGTTTCGTTCCATGTTTTTAACTTGATTTGAAGTATACAAAACGAATATGTAAGTTCTATTCCACTCAGAAAAGAACAATCAAAAGCAAAAAATTGAAGACACATTTCCTGAATCCACCCTCATCCCCGAAGAAAGATCCCAGCTTTACTGTGGAAGCTGGTGGAATAGTTGCCGAAATGTTTAAAGTGCTTTCGAATGGTTTCTCTGAAATTTTAAACCCGATCTTAAATAAAATCTAGGGAAAAGAAGGCATTCCCGAAGACAATGGTAACACTGCTCCAAATTAAAAAAAAAGGACTTATCACCTTGCCAAAACAACAGTGCCATAATGATATTATCAATGTTATTAAAAATTCAACTGCAATACACCATAAGTGGCGGGCTTAATACGCTTGACTTTCTCACCACCAGTCCGAAAATCAACAAAAGTTAAAAAAAGAACATGTCAATCCATTCAACTGTAGTAGTTTCATTATCAGCGAATCCAGCATAGAAGAGGCGATAAAACCTGATCAAATACTACTAAATATTCTAAGTAATAATTAACAAATCGAAAAACACTTTCACTGAAATATCTGGCAAACTTAGAATCTTTGGCCCGAACTAGATCCTATCTCCGAAAAAATCGATGTAGAAACTGTAAAAACTACCAAAGGAAATTCGCTGCAGGAATTGGCGTGAAATTCTCAAACGTGGCATTATGAAGGCATTTTTAAAACGATTGCTGCTTCAAAAACTAAAGTTTTTCATGTGCTTGATGTAGGCCCTGCTTTTCCCAAAAATAAGTTTTGCTCCACTTATGCTGCGTTGTGCCATATTGGAAAACAAAATCGCTTCAAAGGTATAGATTTTATGGGGAGGCAATTTTTTTGGGCAAATATCTTACAAAGGACCTCCCTATAAAATTTATACCCGCAGCACAAGTAGATTAGACCCCAGCACAACTTTTTTTTTTGGAAAATTTCATAAAACAGGGCCAACTTTGCACAAAAAAAAAAGGATCTCCTCATAAAAAGTGAATCCTTGGAGCAATTTTTTTCCAATATGCCACTACGCAGCACAAGTGGAGTAGACCCCAGCACACTTTTTTTTGGGAAATTCCACAAAAGCAGGGCCAACTTCGCACAAAGGACCTCCCCATAAAAAGTGAATCCTTGGAGCGATTTTTATTTCCAATACGGCGCAACGCATCACAAGTAGAGCACACCCCAGCACAACTTTTTTTTTTTTGAGGAAATTTCACAAAAGCAGGGCCAACTTCACGCACATAAGTTGTTCGGAATTTCGTTCTCCAAGCACCAACAGTTTGATTTTGATGCAAATAAGCACCATATGAAATTTTATCCTTCTTAGAGGACCCAAATCCATTTTAAATTTCAAACTATTCAACATTTTAAATGGATTTTGGTTTTTTCCTACGAAAGTTCTGTTGTTTTCCATTTTTCAGTTTTGAAAATGATATCAGGTGCATCAAATGTTCCCTGAAGTGGACCAAAATTTTACATGGTACTTATTTACAACAAAATTTATGGAAATTATATTTGGAGCAACTTTAGTTTTTCCCATACAGTCTGCTGTACATGTTGGAAAAAGCTTTATGTATCAAGAGAAGATAAAGCATAAAATAAGCTCAATAGTTAAGAAGCTCTTATAATATTTGTATTTTAAGCCTAAACGTTTACGCTACGCTTAGATTTCTTTAAAAAAAACAAAAAAAAAAAAAATATGAACAGATCCTAATCAAAAGTTTGTACGATTTAATGTTCCAACTTATCTGACCTTTGAGTTTGTGGGTAAATACAGATATTTTCGAGCCCTAAAAAGTCTGAACTAAATGGAAACCTCTCTATATCTCTCTCAATCTAATTCCCTGATACTTTAAAATGCTTTGTTAAAGCTCTTTGAATATTAGAATTGATTACCAAGCAAAAATTTCATGTATCACTTGTTTTATATATCGTTTCCACTACAATTTAGGGCCGCGATTTTCAGTAATTTTAGGCTTCTACTCCAAAGTTTGACGGCATACTTCCATAGTTAATTTGTGAAACAGGTATCTTTTGTCCAATGCATTTCCATTCTCACCATCTGATTTTACATAAATCGAATTTCATCGGCATTTCGATTTGGTGTTAATCCTGGACCTGGAAAATCTGACGAGATATTAAAAAGAGTTTGACGAAGGCAGCAAGATGCTTCTTTCATTCGACTCAGGTTTAAAGTTTCATTGTCGTTAACAGAAACTTCAGACTTTGCTTGACAATATAAAGCTGGTGCACTTTGATATTGGTTCAACTATGGTCTTATGTCGCTGTTTAAATAATTGAAGTTATCCACCTCCTGAACTTCCTTAATTTATTGTATGAAAAACTTTTCAACCTTGCGGGAAATACATCAATAGAAATTTCTTTACAGTTCAAACCAATAACCGAACAAAATAAAATGAGCTCAACTTATGCTTGATTCCTTTGACTTTTTGTTGTGTACAAAGCCACAAAACCACAAAACCTTTAACAAAAACGTTCACATATGGGATTACAGCTTCAATCGGGTCTTTATTAACCAGCGAACATAAACACTTGGGAATTACTCGCAATGGCAACAACAAACAAATCACAGAGAGCTAAAACGCTTTTAAAAATCTTTTTAAAGCCTTCTTTCTAACATCGCAACGGAGTTGCCAACTCTTTTGAATTATGCACCACACACACACAGACGCATGCCAACAAGTCACCATCAGTAGAAAGCACTAGAGAGAAAATAAATGAGCGTAGCAATCCGCACGTACAATGTAGCACGCAGTGACACTTCAACAAAAGCAAGCTCCAAACAATAACAAAAGGTGGTAACTCTAAATCCACCTACTACTAGTGCAGTGATGGCAAACATTTTTTTTAGCTTGCGTGCCAAAAATTATATTTTCTCCTCAGTAATATGCCACATATCACAAACTGTAAATCAAAATATGTATATTTAAGTTCATGTTTTTCATTTAGGGCCGGTTTCACAATGTCCAGTTAAGATATTTTTAAACTAAAGTTTACTAACGGAAGCTACGGGTATAAACTTTCCGTTAAATTATTTGGATTTCAATAAATTCCATTTTTTAACTTATAGTTAAATGTATATTGTGAATAAATAACAAATTTCCCCTTAAAATGCTTTCAAAAAATGTAAACATTTCAAATATTTTCATACGAATTTCAAAAAACATTTGAATTTATTTCAATCCGCCAGTTAAATTTTAACTGAAAAAATTGTGCCAGTTAAAGTTAACTGAACGTTAGAGTTTATTTTTCGTCAGTTAATAAATAACTTCACATTGAGAAAACAATTTTATTCAAACTTACAGTTAAAGTTTCAGTTAAACGTTAACTGGACATTGTGAAAACGGCACTTAAACAGAATATTGCGTGCCTTAGGTTTGCCACCCCACTGTTGCAATGTAATTGTACAGCACATAGCGTAGTGGCAAACCATGAAGTGCATTGCGGGGCATTTTACATTCATTTAAAGTGCAGCAACAGGGATTCTCGTAGATACATAGACACATTGGTTGGGATGGACTGTTCGACTCTATTTTGTAACAACGTAGAAAACGAACGTAATATCGTTGAATAGAAGTGGGGGTTAAACCACATTTTATTATTTGCATTGCGGTTGAGTAGCATTTGAAGATTTTAAAGATTACTCACCGTGCAGGGCTCTTCTATGTATATATTTGTAAATATATATGTAAATCTTTAGCTGTGGATAAAGTGCTATGTGTGAAGGAGCATAAGTATTATTGAAAAGGCAATAAGCACACAAAAATGTTTCAAGATGCAGCAAAATCGCAACAATTGAGAAGATAACACGTTTTTATTCGCTTACAAAACTTCTTAATAGTACATGGTGCAAAATTCTTCTACTTATTTCAAAGGTGTGAACCATAGTGGACTTGTAAGGATATGTCTTATAGGCGTTTCTCTTCAACTTTCTAACAAACTACTCAATAACTTTATGAGATTCTACAAAATAAAATTAAATTCAGTGCAAATTTTTAATCAAACTCCGATATAACCTCCGACTCAAAACTTTCGGAGTCGAAGGTCAAATGCAATCCAACTCTGCAGGAAATGATGTAGTGGAGTCAATTAAGCCTTTTAGACGGAAGTCCTTAAGAACAGCTCCGATTTTGACGGTTTTTTTTATAAATTTTTTTTTTTTTTATTATAAATCAGAAATATATTGGAACGCGGTCGAAATTATATAATTTTTTAACCCTTTTGAATATCCCAAAGATTCAAATCAAAGACATCTCTTGGGAGTATAGACCGGAAGAGCCTCTGACGGTGAAACATTTTACTTACATTAAGTTTCTAAAATTAACCTATCTCAAATATTGTGTACCCCACAGTTTTTTTTTCGGGGCGAAAGAAGTAAACAATGTTTAAGAAAATTATGTTTTTATAAGAATTTGGCGATTCTAAATCCGAATCATTAGAATCGCTGTATTTTGTATGGTTTCTTAGATATCTTCTCTTTTTATAGGGTCTAAAATTGTGTATATAAAAACTGTTGCCATGTTTTTCTCAAGAACGGCTATAGCGATTTAGCATATACTTAAGAATGAGATAGACTCTGACTTAGTATATACTTATGAAGAGGCGTGGCACCGCCCTAAACTTTTTATTTAATTTGGTCGTATTCTTCGAACCGTATAAGATATTTTGATGAAATTTGGAACAAAACTACTGATTACACTGTTCGACACAAAAAAAAACACATGAGAAAATTTTAAAAATTCTTAAAGTAGACATTAAAAAAAAAAAATACCCGTGCCTCGTGGTTTTTCCCCAGCACGTCACATTTTTTTAGTCGATTTTTGAAGTTTTTTTATCCACTGTACATGAAAAAAACAAAAATATGTGCAGGATATTGCGGGAAATATTTTTGTAGAAAATTTTAACCCTGTACAACCCCCACATGTGGGTCATTTTTGCCTTTTTCTTAAAAAAGGACAAAAATGACACCTAAAACAGGGGAATATTGAGTCAGTATGTACTACAGAAATATTTGCTATACAATTTCACTACTAGTTGCTGAACACTAAAAAAGCAAAATTTTATCCCGAAAGCAAACAAATCGTTAAAATCAGTAAGCAGTTCTAACAATAAATATTTTCCAAATTTCACCCCACTGTAAAACTCTAAAACTACATTTTGGACAATACTCGTTCTCACAGGATCATAACGAAATCACACAAGGATCATTTTCCTAGAATACATTAACCTATTACAGGTCTTTTGACCCCTTTTTCTAAAACTGAGCCACAATGGGTTAAAAAATTTTGCAAAAATATCCTACAAAAAATTTCACTTAGAGTTACCAAAGACGAAAAATTCTTAAAACTTAAAGTAAGCGCTTCAGGGATGTAATTAATATGCAATGTGAAAAGTCCTAATTGATTTGAACGATTTTTTTGGTTTCGGGCTCAAATTTCTACCTTTACGTGCTTAGAAACTAGTAGTGAAATTTTAAAGCGAATATTTTTGTAGCACATACTGACTCAATATTTCCCTGTTTTGGGTGTCATTTTTGTATCTTTTTAAGAAAAGGGCAAAAATGACCCACATGTGGGGGTTAAACAATGTTAAAATTTTATACAAAAATATTCCCCGCAATATCTTGCATAAGTTTGCTGAACACTTGATACACCTCAGGTGTAAGTATCACATAGTTAAATTCATCGATTTAACGCAAGAATGCGGTATTTTTGGTTTTTTCGTGTACAGTGGATAGAAAACTTCAAAAATCGATTAAAAAAAATGTGACGTGCTGGAGAAAAACCACGAGCAAAAGGTATTTTTTTAACGTCTACTATTGTTCTAATGTGTTTTTAAAAAAGTTCGAAATTGTCGAACAGTGCTATCAATGCCTTCTAATGGGCAAAAATCGGGAAAGCGCCACGCATTCATTTTAACCATTTTGATATTTTGATTTTAATATTACTCGAAAACAGCTTTTGATGAAAATCAATCAATCACCATATAATGGGTGATTTGGCACCATTAACTGTTTTTTTAGTTTTCGTTGCCAGAATTATTGCATGTTCTCGTATGAGATGTATATGTTTTATGTCACCACAAATGGCACATTACGCTTTGGATACAATCATCTGATTTAGTAATTTGTACATAATCTTTTTACTTCATCCAACGCACCCAACACCGTTTCTGGCGTGATGTCATTTATACTTATTCAGGGTTTTCATAGAGTTTTCTAAAACAATAGCGAAACCTTCAAATTTATCAGTTAAAAACCATATCATCCGCTGTAATTGGGTGCCACTCATCCTTTACGATACATACAAAGTAAAAATGCCGGAAAACGAATAACCGATTCCGCCGCGCTCGTATTCATCCGAAAACGATATTACATTCAATTCTGTTTATTTTGGTTTATGCACTATAAAGCAATATCAAATACTCACCGCTCTGCTGTCTCTCATTCCTTTACATACCCAACATTTTTGTAAAAATCCCATAAAATTATTTCGTCTACAGCTAAGCAAACTAACTACCACGGAGTCCATACTTGAATGCTATGAAAGCTGCAAGTTGTTGAAATTGAAAGGGGTGCCATATCACCCGGTGTTACCACTTCACTCGGGCTTACCCTAGACAATTCCCATAACTTGATATTTCTTAACCGATTTTCATGTTAAGACCATTTTTTGAAAAGAATTGAATTAGGCTATAAGCACAAGGCATTGCTTATTTAGCAAAATATAAGAAATTTAGTACTATTTAATACTAAAATTACAAAAAACGCTAGGAGTTTTAGTTTTGTCTTCTTTTCACAAAAAATATTCTTTTAGTTTTCAATCAGTGTAATGATTCTTGCTAACAATAAAAACAATGCCAAATTAATTATCTTAATCTTATGGCAAAAAGAAAATTTCTCTCAGTGCTGAATGTACCCAACAATACTTTGTATACTTTACAACTTAACATCACGTAATGACAGCACATTTCTTATAAACAAACACAACACAACATACCTCCAGGGGGAGCAGCAACAGTAATATAAGGGGTTAACTACACTACTATCAACCTTCAAGCTGTGGGTCGCTATAGGTGGTAACTATATATAATATAGATGAGTATATGTGTACTCCATAGAAGCAGCCAGTAATGCATGGGAAAAAGTAACAATATCAAGATATATTGCTACTAAAAACGAAGATGTTGTTGCATTTACAAAGTAGCAAAGCAACGAACGGTGTTGCACACACTCTCTCTGTCCGCCCTCAATTTAAATCGTCTCTGGCGCTGCGCGTCACTTGAAAATATTTTTCTTTTTCTTGAGGAAAGCAAACTCATCACGGCTTCTGTAGAATTACTACTTGAGATTTGTGTGTGTGTGTTTGTTTATTTACGAACACTCAAGTGAAGAAGATCAAGTATAAGCTTGATCTACATAGATGAGCTCTAAGTTAAATACATACATATATATATGGACTCGTATATACCCAAGGGGAAAATAAGTGCTTCAAAAACCCTTCTGAAGTGCATCTTTTTCACCAATAAGCGCTTCCGATCCGTAAGAGCTATTCTTTCTTTTTAACATTGCATGTCATAGGATGTAAGCGAGAAAAAGCTTACCACAGCCTTACCAAAGAAGGGTTTTTGTAGCGCTTATTTGTTATGCTGCGGTAAGAGTTTTTTCAATAAAATTAAAAAAAAAAAAAAAAAACACTACCCGCACCAGGATTTGAATCCACGACCGTCCGTGTGATAGATAGAAACAGATTATTTTTATTTACATTTACCAACTCTTTAGGCCGCCCGATGATATGAAGAGGTGTCCAAACAGAATTTGACATACGAATGCTCCTATAGCCTTACATAGAATCATTGTGCAATCAGTTTTAATTCAATTGAGAAAAAGGAAATAAATAAGAGGAAGGAAAATAGAAATGTGAAATAAAGAAAGGTTGAATAAAAAATATTTTAATAAAAAATAAAAAAAAACAGAAAACAATAAAAAAAAGAAAAAAAGATCACCCGGGCTGGGTTCGAACTCACGTTGTCCTTACTGCAGCTTTACATAGAATCATTGAGTAATCAATTTCAATTTAATTAAGCAAAAGTAAATTAATAAGAGAAAGGAAAATAGATAAGTGTAATAAGAGATGTTGAATAAAAAATATTTTTATAAAAAAAAAAAGCAAAAAAACATAAAAAAGGGTAAAAAAAAATCACCCGGGCTAGGTTCAAACCCATGTTGTTCTTACTGCAGCCTTATACAAAATCATTGTGAGAGTGCTTCTAAATTTCTATGGGGACAAGCACTTACACAATGATTTCTTGTAAGACTGCAGTAAGCATTCAAATATATCAAATTCTGTTTAGACAGACATGTTTGTTTCAATAGTATTTTAAGAAAGAGATGAGAAAGAGAACAAAAGAAAAGAAAAACCATAAATGTGTTTTATATACAAATTTTACACACACGTAACACAAGTTTTCCATGGACATCAGTTCGATCCCCAGAGTGGGTCATTTTTTTTTTTTGTAATTTTTTTTTAAACATATAATTTTTTCTATTTTCTTTTATCTAATTTATTTACTTTTGTTTCATTTAATTGAAACTTAATACACAATAGCCGTGTTTTTTTGACGCGTATATACAATTGTGGATACCTTCAAATTGCGATAACTCATGAATAGTAAGTCACACAATAGAACTCCAAGAAACTTTTTTATGGAGAATCACGTTCTCTTTCATTTTATATTTAAAAAAATTTATTTTTAAGGAGGTATTTTATAAAAACTGGTTAGCGCCGATAAATGGCAAAAAATCACTTTTTTTTTAAAAACTTCTAAATAATTATTTTTTTTTTTACAAAAGATTAAAATTATTTGTAGAGCATGTGGTTCTCCTTGAAAAAGACCCTTGGACTTTTTATCGTACGACTCACCGTTCAAAAGTTATCGGAATTTGAAGGTATCCACAATTGTATATACGCGTCAAAAAAAAACACGGCTAATGATTCTTTCTAAGGCTGTGGGAAGCATTCGAATATAAATTTTTGCTTAAAGAGGCATTTAATATACAAGTTTTATACCTGTTCATCATATAAGTCAGTGGAGTTTAGGACGGTCCTCGGTCCGAATCCTACTGGGGTCAGTTGTTAATTTTTTTTTTTTTATTACATTGAAAGACCGCTTTCTGACATGCAATGTTAAAGAGAAAGAATAGTTCTTACGGAGGTACAGCACTTTTTGGTGAAAAAGAAGCACATCAAAAGGCTTTTTGAAGCGCTTTTTTTCCCCTTAGGAAGGTTAAACATTCTTACTAAAGCAGGTATAAAATACACAAACTTTTGTGAGTAATTAGTAGGAAAAGAAAAGAAAAAGCGAAAATATAGAAATTTATTGCTTGTGAATTTATATTTAATCTCTGAGATAACCCTCTGATTTGGTATATTTCAAAGGATTTGCCGACACACGTTAGCTGGTGACCTTTTTTCTGCATTCATTCAATCAGTTTAAAGTCTTTTCCAAATAAACAATGAAACAATTTGCTTTGCATACATAAACCTTAAAGATAAAACCTTAATTTAAAGTTTCACACACAAACCTTTTCTGGGTTAATGCGGCGTTTCGAATGTGATTGCATTTTAATCCATTGTAATCCATTGTAAATTGGACATCCATCACTTAAATCATCAATTTTACATATAAATATTTTATTATGCATGTAAACCTCACAAATATACTTCCTGTTGCGAGAACTGGTCAAAATACAATCGGAATTATTGAACGACCTTTATCAATTTTATGCCTGTAAACTCCCTTCAATACATACGTACGTACATACCATGTGTACCACATTTAAATAAATTTTTTTTTTATTGGTAGTTATTTTTTCCACCTGTGGTGGTGCATCACGTGCACACAATTTATTCATTCATATTAATTAAATCGAAATTTTGAATAAAACAATACACATCGCACACTCACATGCACAGTAACTGCACTGAGAAAAAGATTTGTTTCTTCACAAATAACATTTCTTGGTTAAATTTGTCTCTTTATACTTATATCTTTATTCTATTGAATTCTGCATTACTGGGCAAACATTTATAATCTACTGCACTGCAATCAAACAGTCACTTAAATTGCAAGCCAAGAAGCATGAGTTTATACAGGATGTAAACGTTAAAGCTGCGAAATTTCTGGGAGGTTATAGAGAAGGCCTATACTACCAAAAACTTGTATGGAATGGAAGTGTAAAATGTATAGGGAAAAAACTAAATTTCTATATAAATTGCTATAACAAATTTAGTACTGAATTAAATAAAATTTAACGAGAATTTCAAAAAAATTTGCTAGAAACTATCTTAGTAAGACCTTTTTCATGCTAAAATGGCCACCAATATCAAAAGTAAAACGTTAAAAAAAATGTTGATTTCAACTTTAAGAGCCCAGAACTTTGTTAAATCCTTTTAAGCCTTATAAACCAACTACACCGTTAGAAAGCAAGCACAATCGGCTAAAAGCTCTCGTTAGAAACGTTTTTTGTAGAACGATAGGGTCAAGCAAGAACATTTTTTTTACGAACAAGTCGTTTAACTAGTTTTCTCCCTATAACTACTCAAGGGTCTAGGCCTTCTCTAACACCTACCAGATCATTTATAACCTTAATGTTTACACACTTCATCTGACTATCTGTCGGTGATAGTTGACATCTTCGAAAATCTTTCTAACCATCTTCAGTTATTGCTAAGCACAAACACAAACCTTCCCGAAAGTTTTAGTAAAAGCTACCCCGTACCGAATGTCATGAAAGAATCATTATGAGTCACTAACGACAGTGCTTTGGCGTTGATGACATTCAGGGACGTTCCCATATAAGTCTTAAATGACAATTCCATACAAGTGACCAAGCTGTCTGGATGACATTGTCATGCAGCGGACATGATGCCTTCTGGATGACATTGTCTTGGAGGGGGCATGATGCCTTGTGGATGACTTTGTCATGCAGTGAACATAAGTGACACAATGTCTATATGTCATCAACGTCAGGTAAACGACAATGACGTGAAGTGTCATTAACGGCTTTTGAATGACAAATGACCTTTTTCTTTGTTCAAAACTTTTCCTATTGAATTCTAAATAATTACTGGGTTTTTTTTTACCAAATTATATTAAGGTGGTACATATCTCTTACATCACTTACTAAATGAAGAAATTAACTTCAAAAGAATAAATGTACATAAATATGTATTAATGATATGCTGTCGCTACGGCGTTTTCTTTGTAGCCTTCATTTGTACGCTCTCTTCTTATAGTTGTTCGAAGTTCGGCCACAATTTTCGTGAAATGCTATTTCTGTATGCCTCTATAAAATATTAAATAAAAAGTCTGCCATTAATGTCTCTACATAATCTAGAAACCACAATTCTTACATTTTCCAAGACCCTTTTTTTAGCATATAAAAAATGATGAATAAATAAATGTTTGTTAAAGTAAAATTTTTTACATAAAATTCAATCAGTTTTTTTTTAAGAAAAACAACTAGCAAGCCTGACAAAGAAAACAACGAAAAATAAAGAAAAAACGAGAGAGGATTTGTAGGAGGCTGACGATTGCATGACATTTTCTTGTTTGCGTCATTTATTGAGAGACGTATGCATGACAATGTCTTGTAAGTCTACGATATGTCTATTGTATGTCGGCTAAAAAACGTGTGTGAGACTCAAAGTCACCGACAAGTCATTGATGAAAACGCCATGGAAGTCAGTTTACGCTACGGGGTATGTACTTAGAATAATCTTTCTACTACAAAAGAACCTTCCCAATTGCTTATGTAACAGCTTTATAGAATAATATTTTTGCTATACACAAGTCTTCTAGCAACAGCTACGTAAAAAGTACCTACTCCTGATATAAAGTCAGCCAAAAATGTAAAAATTTAAAATCGTCTTGGTTGTTCAAAGTTTGTTGAATTCAAGACATTTACCAATGAATTTGCCGCACCTTTTTTGCATAGTTTTTTTTTTTTTTAATTTTTTAAACATTTGAAAAATGACCACAGCAACAGAACTTCTGAATACTTTTGAGGAATTATTCACGTCAAAATTTCAAAAACATTTCTTTCATTTTCCTCTAATCGATACACCCTAAAATTCCTGAAAAAAAACACACATTACTCAAGGTAACAAACACTTAAAGAATCACACAATACATAGTACGTAAAGGTTATTCCGTGTATGATATTTACGAGCTGAGTGCGTGGGCAGATTATGCTTTCAGAGAGAACGACCAAGATCCAATCGAATGTTAAATCTTTTTAAAAGCACATTAAGTTTAATTGTCCATTAATTTGAATACATGTGTTGCCTAAGCCCTACTTAGATGGCTGGTAATTTAACCTCTTAAGGGTGAACAACGTTAAATCATTTTTGCATGAAATCACATTTGTTGGAATGAATGTTTTCTATACTTTCTTCAGCTTTTGATGTGAAGTCATTGTACATTTACCTTTAAGAAAATGACAAGCGTCTTATCTCTTGTTTATTTTGCAACTCTCCTTTTTCTTCCAGAAGTTTTTAGCCTGTCGTATAATAGTGGAGTCAATAAAGCCAAAAAGCAGGCAAAATGAGGAAGTCCTCCAGAACAGCTCCGATTTTTTTTTATTTTTTTTATTTAAATTGGAGCGTGGTCAGAATTATATAATTTTTTAAACAATACTTATGAAACTTCTGTTTTCAAAAAAAAAAAAAAAAAAAATTTGAAAAAAAAATAACAACAAACAAATATCAAAAGAGTCATTTTATAAGTATTTAGCGATTCTTAATCCGAATCTGGCACTAGAATCGCTGGACCTGTACGGTTTCTGATATATCTTCTCTTTTTATAGAATCAAAATTTCTAATGGTTAAAAAGTGGGCGTGGCGCTTTTCTGATTTTGCCCAATTTTTAGTCATTATAAGGAATCGATAGTCAATAGTTGTGTACAAAATTTCATTAAAATATCTTATAAGGTTAAAAGATATGACCAAATTAAATAAAAAGGTTTAGGGCGGCGCCACGCCTTTTTATAAGTATATACTAAGTCAAAGTCTATCTCATTCTTTAGTATATATTAATGCACATCATTTTCCAAAGTTTCATTAAAATCGCTATAGCCGTCCTTGAGAAATACTATATTATGATAAATCATCTATGATGGCCCGATCTTGTTAAGAAAGATTTTTTTTTCAAGCAACATCCACTACCTGCTAAATATTCATTCGACTTCACATGGTGTGCAAAATTTCGCATGGGAATTTGAAAAAAAAAAAATTACATGAAGAGTGCATGTCCGATGCTCGTTAGGATACTCGTGCATTGTAAATGTAGCAAAAAAGAATAGAAATGTCCTCGTTCATTCAAAATGCAATTCATTCTATAAAACATGCAATCAAATTTGAACTAATCACTCAAATACTACAATATAATGACTGATTTAATCAGCTGCCTACACTCATCTAAGTTAACTTTTTATATTAGTAAGTATGCACAATAGTAGATATGTTTATTTTAGTTTCTAGGCTTGCCAGGTGGTAGGTATAGATTTTTAAATTACACATAACAATAACGAAAAGATATTGATATTCATCATTACTTGATAAACAAACTTTGCTTCATAGTTGGTTTAATATGTTCTAGAAGACAAACTCTTGTCAGTAAGTTCCTGGTCTAGTTATATACACAGAGAAAACAACATTGTCAAAAGTGACAGAAACGTGGTTATTTTAACAACGCCGCAACCCAAATTTTTGAGCGTGGCTCGTTCGTGGCAGTTTTAACAACGCGCGTTGCTAAATGAGTTTCAAGCACGTTCGTTAGTAATTTAACATTACGCAATGCTAAAGGAAATACAAAAAAAAAAAAATATTTTTTTTTTTAAATTATTTTTTAATTTTATTTATTTCCTGTTAACGACAATGAAACTGATATTATTTTCTGTTTGAATTTTCAATTTTACGCTTTAAATAAATATTTTTCTGTTTGAAATTGGGGAGATTTGAACCTGAAACCTGTCGTGTGATAGATGCGGACTTTAGTGAACTCAGCCACAGCCACAGCCACCATTATTGTGACGTTGACTGATAGTCTATTTGTTTTGAAAAGAACTTCTACCACGTTTGGAGGTATTTTGACTACGTTTCGTTGCTAATTTGGATTCGACAACGTTTCACAACTGGCGTTACTAAATAAGTTTCGACCATGTTCGTGAGTGATTTAGCAACGCATCATGCCTGAAAACACCCGAGTAACCAGTTTTAAGTGAATCCGATAAGTTTAAAATTTTTTTGTCCGCCATATTGGATCCACCATTTTGAATTTTCAAAAACTGATACTAGATTTGTAATCAACAACACCGAAAACCTCCGAGTAGCTAGTTTTAAGCGAATTCGATATGTTTTTAATTTTCTTGTCCGCCATTTTGGATCCATCATTTTGAATTTTCAAAAACTGATACTAGATTCGCAATCAGCTACCCCAAAAACCCCCGAGTAAGAAATTTCAAACCATTAAATCGTGAAGAACTATCAATATTAACATGTTGACTTTATGATCGTTTTTCTCGAAATTTTGTTTTCGCACTAAAGCCCCCTTTTCACTGTCCAGGTCTGAAGCATAAAAAAAAATTTTTTAAATTTACACGATTACGTCCAAAAATCTGAAAGTGTGTCAAAAAAGTGAGCTGAAATTTTTTTCAATTTGTTAGACTGTCACTTAGAGGTGGCGCAAGGCCGCTTTATGCAAAATCTCGTCTTGATGCGCTTAGTAATTTATTTCGATCTTAAAAATGCTCGGATTGAGACGTACGATACATAAAAGAAATAAAATTTGGAACCTAAAATCATTCGAAGCCGAAATACCCTCAAAACCCAGTGTGCCAGACGGTTCATATCTCCGCTTTTTTACCCGTTACTGATCCGTTTGCGGGAGAAATTCCAAAAAAAAAACGATTCCATAAAAAAACGATACGATTTTTTTTTTTGGGAATCTCTCCCGCCAACGGATCAGTAGCGGATCCGTAACGGATAAAAAAGCGGAGATTTGCACCGTCTGGCACACTGGGAAAACTTTTTTTCCAAATTTCACCCTACTGTAAAACTCTAGGTCTTCATTTTGGATAAAACTTTTTTTCCAAGATCAGGATGAAATCATGCAAGAAACAGTTTTCTTGAATATCTTAACCCATTATATCCTGTTCTTAGGGTCTTTTCGACTTCTTCATAAAAAAAAATTGGGTTAAAATGGAATAAAGTGTTCTACAAAAATATTCAACGAAAAATTTCATTGGGGGTCACCAAAGACGAAAAATGCTTTAAGCTTAATCGCGTAGAAGAAAATCAAAATAAGCGCAGAAGACTAAGGCAAATTTGGACCTTAGTACTTAGCTACGTTGTATTTTGTGGTTTCGGGAGTAAACAAAAATAAATCAATCTTCTAATAAAGATTTCGCTCCAATATTTCATTCAATATATAGGTTTTTGTGCGAAATTCAACATCATTAAAATGCCATTCATAATTTTGAGGTAGTTTTCAATGACCTGTCGGCACATATTGGGCAATAATTCGGCCATTACTTGACGGATGTACATTTTCAAAGTATCAAAGTGACAATAGTTTTGAGATTGTTTCCATAAACACTACAAAAAATAGCCCAACAGTTGGCAAGTTCACAACACCAAAAGCTGAAGATTTCGATCTCCTTTAACAGTTTCACTAACAACAGCAACCCTTTCGCTCGATCGTGCGTTTCAAAGATGCATAGCCTTGGATACATCTGTGACCGATCTACAAACTTTCTGTAAAATTTCTTCAACATTTCGCCTTTGATTAGCTCAGATAGATGCTTCAGTCGACTAGAATAACTATTTTTGTAGTAAACGTTTGTTAAACGATCGATATTGTAAAATAGCAAACTTTAAACTAAATGTATAATGCCTCGAACCTAAGTATTTTGGCATATGTCACTGAAACGGGACCCCAGAAATGCATAATTCTGTAGCTAAATAAAAAAATAGAAACTTTTTACACCTCATCAACTCGAAGGCAAGATTTCATTCAATTCATGGCACACTTTAAGATTTTCATTGAATGTTTTTAAGAATAAGATTATCTGAATTGGCATGAGAAAATGTTGAAAATTATATTCATATGAAGGTTCGAGTATACATTTCATCTCACAAAAAAAAAAAAAAAATACAAGAAACACTATACAACTGTGTAATTATTCAATGACTTTCAATGTGCAATTGTATTAGTTCAACATGGCTGAATGTTGACAGCAAATGTCAGCAACATAATATTTATAACTGGAGTGTTATTGAACATACTTAAGGGTATGCATAGTTTGTAGCAGAACATATTTCTGTATTGATATTTATTCATAAAAAGATTAAAATATTTATGATAGTGTAAAACTATCCTGAACTTTCACACACACAAAGTTTTTTAATATATAACTTTTGCTGAAAACATGCAACTTTTTAATTGAATTGGAAGTTTGCTTAAATGCAATTGCGTAAAAAGAATTATAAACTTTGCAGGAAAGTTGCACAGCAAAAAACTGATTCTGAAAATACTTTAAAACTTAAAATTTATGCTAAAGCTTTTAAAAGCAATAAAAATAACGCAAGAAAAATTTATTTTAAATATTAGAATACAAATAAATCATGATTGCAATAGCTGTCATCATATCCGGAACTTGCGGAAATAAATAAGCGCACATCGTAACTATTGTCTCAAAAAAAATAAAAATTGTAAATCAACAATGAAATAAATAAAAAAATTTTCTCAAAAAGGAAGTACATCCGTCTTAACTGTCGGCACCACTGTCACTTGTCTTATTATTTTTATTATTTTCTGTCAGTAGCAAACCCATTGCTGAAATGAATTCTAGTGACCAATATATAACTCGTTGCTGTGTCCTTAATCCCAGAAGCGCGACGGCTATCATATCACTGTGTGACAACTATGACAATGACAACAAAAGCAAACAAAAAATTACTGCAATAAATACAATGATTTATATATTTTATACTTGACAAAAAAAAAAAAAAATCTTTACAGAGTGCAATAAAAAATTGCAGTATTATCTACATGAAAAATGTATTTTAAAAATCTCAATCGTATAAATGTTAAACGAATGACAAAAATTGTTCCAAAAAGAAGGAAACAAATGAAAATGGGGAAAAAATTTACACATGAGTGTTTCTTTGCGTTATCGACCAAGTTTCGACTTGACATCTCCGATTTCGATTAACCCATTGTATCGCGTTTCTATATGTTTTATTGACCCTTTTATATGCGTGCGCTACCATACAGGGCTGCCTTAGTGGAATTTTTCAGAAATTTTTTTTTGAACGTTTTAACCCATTATAACCAAGTTTTTGGATAAAAGGGTCAAAAAGACCCTTAAAAACGGGATATAATGGGTTAATATAGTCTGTGAGAATAACATGAAATCAAGCAAGGAACAATTTTTAGAACATCTTAACCCATCATATCCCGTTTTCATTGGTCTTTTTGACCCCTTTATCCAAAAACTTGGTTATAATGGGTTAAAATATTCCACAAAAAAATTTTATGAAAAATTTCACTAGGGTTCAGTGAAGAAAAAATACCATCCGGACCGTGCCAACCCTGTATGGTAGCGCACCCGCACCAATGACTCATGATAAACACAACATTATACAACTTCAAAAACTCATAACTTGATAACCGTAAAACATACCACAGTTTTGAGGTCTGAAAAATAATTATAATAAAATATACTTTTAAAAAAAAATATTTAAAAAAAAATAAAAAGGTTGCTCCAAGCCCCAAATTGGCTTTGAAAAAAAAAAAAAAAGATTTTTCGCAACCAAAAATAAATTTTTTTTCAGTGTAATTATTTTTTTTCAAAAGCTCATATTTTTTTACAGAAATCCTGAAAATTTCATTAAAATCGGTTAAAAATCCGAGGAGCTATAAATTTTCAAATATGGGAGTATCCAAAGGCTGGATCGAACTTCCTATGGCCGCCATCTTGAAAATTTTCGGAATTTCGGAAAATCATATTACCCCAGTAATATGTGTGTCAAATACCAACTTTTCACCAATATTCATAGAAATCGGAGATGTCAAGTCGAATCTTGGTCGATAACGCAAAGAAACACTCACATGTAAGAAGTGAAAGTTTGAAGAAGTGGGCTTGTCACTTATTTGATACAGTCTACTTTTTGATTAGTGCATGATATTCATGTTTGGCACCCTTCTACCAAATTTCAACAAAATAGCATACATGCATTGAGAGATATAAGGCAATGTAACGAAAAGTGTCGAAAAATGTGACGTGGCCTTGAAATTATATAGTATGGACAAAAAAGTTTGTTTCAATAAGCGGAAAAGCACAAATAAAATTGCAACAATTTAATCGTTATTGTGAATAGTTAGATAATATTTACCTACTATCGGTACATCCATTTGGACATCATACTGAGCTACAAGACCTTATCTTGGAAATCGCAAAAGGACAAACTTTGAAAGTAATGCACACAAGACTAAAAGTTTTTGGCTAAACCAATCCAGCCATAACATCAGTTTTTAGATTTTTAATGATAACATTGAAAACGATGATAACTCTACTTAACGAAGAATCATTATATCAATGGTATTTCGGGACTAAAGATGGCACTTGGCTCAAAAACCTCAAAATGCTTGCAAATGATTACTTAGTACTTTTGCAAAATGGGCAATATCACGCCACGTAATAATATAAAATAATTCGTCATATTTCTGAAAATATATGAGCAGTAGGGTGTCTCTTATTTGGAAAAAGTCAAAATTTTATTTCGCGCTCCCCCAGAATCGAAAGACTTTGAGAAAAAAATGGGATCCCTTAAACGACAGGTTTTTTTAAACGAATTAACCTGTGCCACGAAGACATTCAAATTTAAATGAAAATTAACATAGATTTTATATACTTCTTGTTTTAACTTGCTGGGAATCGCGTTGCCTGAAATATTTTTCGCCATCAAATGTGTATCTTATTGTTTTCGGGTCGCTGAACACGATACAAGTGTCAAAATTAAATTTTGACAGCTGTCAACGGCTACAGAGCTGTCAAAACTCTGTCAAATGATGACAGCTCTGTAGCCGTTGACAGCTGTCAAAATTTAATTTTGACACTTGTATCGTGTTCAGCGACCTGAAAACAATAAGATACACATTTGATGGCGAAAAATATTTCAGGCAACGCGATTCCCAGCAAGTTAAAACAAGAAGTATATAAAATCTATGTTAATTTTCATTTGAATTTGAATGTCTTCGTGGCACAGGTTAATTCGTTTAAAAAAACCTGTCGTTTAGGGGATCTCATTTTTTTCTCAAAGTCTTTCGATTCTGGGGGAGCGCGACATAAAATTTTGACTTTTCCCAAATAAGAGACACCCTAATGAGCAGTAATATTTGGAGGCATTTTTCTACCATTTTTCCCCCTGGTTAGTTTTTTTTTACCATACTTCGGTTTTCCGATACCAATGTAATTTAGTTCTTTGTATGAGGGTTGTGATATATTTACTCCAAAGACTGATAGCTCGGATTATAAGGGATCAATTGAAAATAATTTAATATCGAAGACTACGGACTTTAACTTTCAGTTCAGAGCCATAATTCTTAAAATGCCGTTTTCTGAAAATTCAAGCAAAGATATTTCGAAATCCTGAAACTATATGAGCAATTCTGATCGATTTCGTTAAAGACTATATATTCAAATTGTTTGCACTTCTCGAACTATTTACATTATATGACTTAGAATTATTTAAATTATTCGAACAGTTCGAACTTCTCGAATGTTTTTAGTTATGCAAATAATTTTAAATATTTATTCCAGCTATTCGATTTATTCAAAACTTTCGAAATAACATATTTGCATTGCTCGAACAATTCTGATTTTTCGAATAACTCTTATATTTTTAGTTATAGAAATTGTTTAAAACATTTAAACTCAAATGGTTCCAATGGATCTAACTGTTCGGATTACTTGATCTTTGTGATTTATTCAAAACTTCTGAATTATTTGAATTATTCGTGCTATCCGTATTATCCGAAATATTCAAATAGCTTAAAATAGTTGAACAAATCATATGAAATATTACTGTTCTGACTATGCGGAATATTCAAACTAATCGAATTTTTCGTGTTGTACCAAATTTTTAAAAACTCCAATTCAAATTATTTGAACTACTTGAATTGTCCAAACTACTTTCGAATACCATACATAAATTACTTAAACCATATACATTGTTCAAACTACTCGAATTATTTGAATTTTTCGAACTATCCGAAATATTCGAATGGCTATAATTACAAGAATTATTCGAATTATTCTACCTATCAACCTAGGAATGTATTTGATTTTTTAGTTGAACAAATTATTTGAAATATTCCTATATGCATTCGGATTATCAGAAAAAATCAAATATACATTTAAATCGTATATACGCAAATCGAATTTTTTGGGTCTTATGAAATAATTAGAATTCTAAACATCCCGCAATATTTGAGCGATTTAAGTATTCCCAAATTCTGAATTATTTGAATTATCCGGATTATCCGAAATATTTCAACTATGGAAGTTTATCGAACTGTAAGTAATATTTCTTATAATTTTCCGTGGAATTTGTGTCTCGAAAACATGCGAGCGTAGTTTCACATTTTACGAATCTTTAACCAGTTTGGAAAGTATATCATCAGCGCAGATAAACTGCCATGAAGATTATCTTGAAAAAAGGAACAAAGTACTCACAACACCACTCCATAGATGAGCAGAGAGTTGGAGGAAAACTCTTAGAATAGCACAGAAGATGCAAAAATATTTTACTTTCAGAAAAAAACCGCAATTATTTCAGATAACTTTTTGCAAGTTTTGTATCTTTCTCTTTAACTAAAAAATTCTATAAAATACTGAAATAAAAAAAATTAAACCCCATCAATTAGAACAATATTTATACACTGCAGTATTTCACTGTTGCCAGTTTCTTCTAATTAAAATATGCAAATTGAATACAGCTGAAATATTTATTTCACCAGCTGAATTTCAAATAAACCATTATATGAAAAAACATAAATTTTAACATTAAAAAAATTTCTACCCCAAGCAATCAGACGGCACCGGGGGCGGTGAGGGTGTTTCGCTTTGGACATAACAACAAAAGACCATCATTATTATGACAGCTATTTAAAGAAGAAAACTTTTTTATGAAACCTGCAAGCTTTTACAGTCAAAAATAAAATTATGTTGCAGCAAAAAACAAAAATACATGAAATTCACATAAATAGCAACACCAACAACAACAACAACAACAATGATACCAAAAAGTTAACTCGTTGGTTAGAAGCGTTCGAAATAAAAAAAAAAAAAAAAAAAAAAGTTTTCGTATAAAACATAAAAAAAAACATCGCCGCAAGAAACTTCCCAATACTGGCTACTACATGCAGCCACTTTTCCGTTGAATCCCATCTCAACCCATCCACCCAGTTGGCAATTTTCTATTAATGTCAGTTACGTCAAGTTCTTCTTCAGCCCATAGGCATGATGTTGTGTGAGAGCGGCAGGAGCAACAGCAGCAACCGTCAGCATTGTGTGTAGCATCAAAGGATTAACTTGGTACATTTTATGGTGAATTAACTTTTTAATGTGGGTCAGTTAGGCAGCAGGAATGGACAGACAGACAGACGGATGAATGGTTGGACGGACAATGACAGGGAAATCTCATCTCACCGTCTGTCTGCATGAATAACACGGAAAACAGCTTTGAAACGTCGTCGTGGAGCATATGACAAGCGTTAAAGTTGAGCACGGTGTTATCGAAAAAAAGAAAATGTAAAATTTTCCGGGCTACAAAATATTGAGAGTTATTATACGGATTGCTTTAATTGGGTTGATGATTTAAAAAAGGAAAAGAAAAAAATTTTGTCTTAGTTTTGTATCTAAGTTATTTATTACAAGGTGTTATTTTGTTAGAACTGAAAAGTATTGCGCCCTATTGCCGTGAAAAACTTATCTGAGAGTATAAAATTGTTAAAAATAAATTATAAATAAAAAATTATATCCTTCAAAAATTGTATCCCTTAATTATATCCACCTTCGTTGAGTCACATTTATACTCGTATTACAGACGGCATTTTTAATTGTTGCTCGCAAGACATCTGGCTCCAAATTAGACATTTTCTCTTCAATGTTGGCTTCAAAGACTTGCAAGATTCGTGTTAACAATTTGCAACATTTTGTCGACTTTAAGGCGGTTTCGGTTATTCTAATAGTTTTAGCAACAGATTGTTGACTTTGAGGCAACTTTAGTATTTTTAAAGTTTAATCAACATTTTGCTGAGTTTCGAAGCGATTTTTGTCATTTAGTTGTTTCAGCAACATTTTTTTGAGATTTTAATGTTTTATTGTAGCAACATTTTTTTGGGTTTAAGACGATTTGTTGTTTCAACAATAATTTGTTGACATGGAGGCAATTTTTGTAATTTTAATTTTTCAGCAACACTTCGCTGTCTCTAGAGCGATTTTTATTATTTTAGTAGTTTCGGCTGACTTTAAGCTAATTTTGGTTGCTTTAATGTTTCAGCAACATTTTGTTGACTTAAAGGCAATTTTAGTTGTCTTTGAATAATATCAGTAATAATACAGGGTGGGCCATTTAAAGTGGAAGCATCGGGCAACCCAATAACTTTTGACGGAATTGTCAGATCGACTAATGACATACCGCGTTGGAAGCGTCATTCCAAGACAATTTTACCATGGAACAGTACACACCAAAAGAACGCGCTGAAATCGTTCAGCTTTACATTCAAAATAACTTCTCAATTGTGAAAACCAAACGTGCGTTTCGTTCGAAAAATAGAATTAAAAGTGCTCCCGGTTAATAAGCAAAATTGTCGGTTCTATGCCACTGAAAACCCTCAATTAATTGAGGAACAGCCTCTATATGACCAAAAAGTTACAGTTTGGTGTGGTGTTTGTGCGGATATGGTCATTGGTCCCTATTTTTTCGAAGACGATGATGGAGCAACGAAAACTGTTAATGGCGATCGTTATCGAGCCATGATAAATGATTTTGTTATGCCCATTGTTCATGAAAATGGTTTGAATGGCTTCTGGTTTCAACAGGACGGTGCAACATGCCATACAGCTCGACTAACAGTCGATTTGTTACGACCATTGTTCCCCGGGCGAGTCATATCGAAAAACGATGATTTTGACTGGCCCCCGAGATCACCCGATTTGACGCCACCAGACTTTTTTTTGTGGGGCTATTTGAAATCCAAGGTATACGCTGATAAACCAAGGACCATAGCTCAACTCAAAGACAACATACGACGTGAAATCGCCGCCATATCGACCGATACATTGGCCAAAACGATGGAAAACGCCGAAAAAAGGGCACATTTTGTACTCAAGGCCAAAGGTGGCCATTTACGCGATATCATTTTCAAAAAATAGCTGTAACATATCTCCTTGAACCAAAATAATTAAAATCGAAATGAAAATAAATAAAAATGTTTTTTTCATATATTTTTTTCAGAAACTTTAAATGGCCCACCCTCTATCAGTTGTCTTAAAGCAGCTTCAGCAACATTTTGTTGATTTTAAAGCGATTTTTTTAACTTTAATGGTTTCAGAAACATTTTTTTAACTTTAAGGCAATTTTTCCATTTTCAATGTATCAACAACATTTTGTTGACTCTAAGGCAATTGTTGTTATTTAAAGTTTCAGCAATATTTGGTTAACTTCAAGAAGATTTTTGTTATTTTAATGCTTTCAGCGTTATTTTGTTGTCTTTGAAGCGATTTTTGGTATTAAAATAACTTCAGCAACATTTTATTGAATTTAACGCGAGTTTTGATATTTAAATATCTTCAGCAACATTTTGTTGAGCTTAAAGTGATCTTCGTTATTTTAATGTTTTCAGCAACATTTTGTTGAGCTTAAAACTATTTTTGTTATTTTAATGGTTTCAGCAACATTTGGTTGGCCTTATTGCAATTGTTGTTAATATAATAGTTTTAGGAACATTTTGCTGATTTTAAGTCCATTTTTGTAATTTAAATGTGTTACTAAAAATTTCAGCAACATTTGTTTAACTTTGAAGCGATTTTTGGTATTTAAATTCCTTCAGCAACATTTTGTAAGCTTTGAAGCAATTTTTGATATTTAAATAGCTTCAGCAATATTTTATTGAATTTAAGACGATTTTTGTTATTTTAATATTTTTAGCAACATATCGTGGCGATTTATTTTTATTTTAGTGGTTTCAGCAACATTTGGTTGACTTTACTCAATGCAATTTTGTTTATTTTAATGGTTTCAGCACATTTAGTTGACTTTAAGGGAATTTTTGTAATTTAAATGTGTCAGCAACGTTTTGTTGACTCTAACGTGATTTTCGTTATTAAAAGCTTCAGCAACATTTGATAAACCTCGAGAAGATTTTTGTTATTTTAATGGTTCCAGCATCAATTTGTTAACATTTTGTTGCCTTTAAGACAATCTTGTAATTTTAATGTTTCAGCAACATTTTGCTGACTTTAAGACGATTTATGTCATCTTAATGTTTTAGCAACATTATGTTGAACTTAAAACGATTTTCGTAATTTTAAATGTTGTGGCACAGTAACATTAGAATTCATATGCTGAAATTATGGCTTATGCACATTACGACATTATTTTTGTCCCAATTTTTATTTTTTTTTTTTTTTCAAAATAAATCCTTATATAGAGTAAAACAGTTTTAATACAGGACTAAATATATTTCCCTTTTCTACCCATACAAATACCAACACATACATCTTTTGCACTTAAATCGAATGTAAAGACATTTTATCTTAAAGGCCACACTTTATCTTGTGCATAAACTACCAGCTTCTTCAACAAAATTACCCACATATATCACACATTAAGATAAGCGGAAAACTTTAAATAAACAAGATAAAAATCAGTTTTGCCTCATTTACTATTTAAAGGAAAAGCAAATGTTCTTTTGCCTTTGCCTATCCAACGGTAGCAATTTACTTTCCTATGCAAAATTAAAACTAATAATAATAATAATAGGAAAATAGAAATTTCTATGTACGAGTATATTCCCCATTACCCTGAGAAATCTCGAGCAAAAGTAAATTACTAAACCAACCTTAGCTGATCAAAGAAGGTAAAAAAAAAAACACAAAAAGGTGGCTTTTTATAAATCAAAGGGAGAAACTTCGGCATCACATAGCCTCCATAGCCACTTCATGTAAAAATAACTTTTATCGACAGCACAATTGATGTTTATACTACGTAAAAGGCTAAAACATGTAGGCCGAAATGAAATGGTTAGAGTTGAGGTGAGTTGAGTTGAAAAAAATCGATAAATAGGTTAAATGCCGTGCAATATGTTGCAGGAAAAAAGGAGATGAAATTGGCTAAATGAATGAAAAAGAGACCTTTTCTAATAGAATAGTAAATCTTACAAAGATTGAGTCTTTGAAATGATTTCTGTTCATTTATTTAGAATTTAGAAGTTAATATTAATGGTTCCATTTGTAAACTAATTAACTTTGCTGTTTACTTGTTGCCTGTCAACAACTCTACACCGTAAAGAATTAAACTTTAAAACCAAAGGAAAATGCTTTTGAATTTAAAATTTAAATGGTGCCAAACAAGAATATATTTGAATCCGTACTTTCGGTAGCGATATTTGCGTTTCGGATAATCAAGCGACTCTAGAAACATTAATGACGTTTTCAGTATAGTCAAAGCTAGTCTGGGAGTGTTTTGAATTTATCCAGAAGCAATATCTACACATCAAAAATTTTAGTTTAATTTGAATACCAAAAATTATTTATATGAACAATGATAAAAAAGTCTTAATTTTAAATTATTTTGGAATAAATTTCAAACTATTCTGGAATAAACTTAAAACTTTTTTGGAAAATATTTTGAATTTAATACCAAAGCAGTTCAAAATCAATACTAAAGGGAATCACTTTTTAATGTGTAGATGTCAAAACTCGTGGTGCAAGAAAGCCATTAAAGAGCAAATTCTGCGAAGAGAAAATAAATTCAAAAACAACTTTATAGTAGACCACAATTCCTGTAGACTCTGCGAAGAGACATTGTAGGTACCGAGATTCTAAATTCCAATCACTTAGATAACATTAAACTAGAATCTTTTTGAGAAGAATAAAGGCTCTACAAAAGATCATTTAGGTCGTGATGCGATTCATAGCCTTCTTAAAATAATAATCTATAACACTTAGGCAAAATTTCAGACCTCTTTTTTACTATTTTAGAAGTGAGGTACCACTTTAAGTTATATATAATGGTATGTATACCATTTAAATTTTATTTATGGATACTTCCTTGACATAGTTAAAACCATTTGTATTTGTTACCTTAAGGGGGGCTTCTCATGTAAAAATCGATTTTTTTTTTTTTTTTTTCATAGGTTGATAAAATATTTTTTCAAGAATATCTCAGAATGATAGATAATTTTTAATTATTCTTCTTATACGTACTTTGGAGATTTAAAAAATAAAAAACCGCAACTTTTTATTCAAGGTATAACTTTTATCAAAGCTTGTGCATATTTTAACATTCTTTAATTTATGAGTATTTAAAGTAAAACTCATTAATTTTCACAATCAACAGCAGATTTTCTTACAAAACA
Source organism: Calliopum simillimum (assembly GCA_951812925.1). NCBI lineage: Eukaryota > Metazoa > Arthropoda > Insecta > Diptera > Lauxaniidae > Calliopum > Calliopum simillimum. The sequence continues at coordinate 16,434,384 of OX638371.1, read as the reverse complement.
TCCAATATAAGTGTAAAACATATTCAATCCATCAATCATTCCATCACATCACAATATTCAATGCAAATTTTACAAAAAATAACAGAAAAAGAAAATAACCAAAACAGCAGAAAATTATTCAGCATTACTGTGGTTGTACATTTTTTACCAAACTTACGACAAATTTCACCTGATACACTTAAAAGAAATTGTTTAACTTTTTCCAAAAGAAAAATTCTATAATTTTGTACAACTTAATGAATAGCCAGTAGTATAAATAAATGACATTCAGTTAGTTAATTAGGTAAATCGAGATGAACTAAACAAGAATTTGTAAGAACTTGGAAAAAAAATTTCAATATTTTTTGCAGTTCGACATCTGGATTGCAATATAATTTAAATAACAAATAAATTTTCTCACCTTAAATGTGTATTTCAAAAGTGTTTACTCTCCTTTACATAAAATTATATTCAGTTTTTACTTCACTGTACAATAACTTTTTATTCAATAGACATTTGTATAACTTTACTGCACTGTTATCAAACTAAAACTGAACTTTACTATTCAATGTACATACGCATATATAATAACTGCCGTGAATAGTTGAAACCGACTCGATGGTTCTGGCTACAGCCACATGCCGTACATGAACCTCCTCGATGTTCTAACAGTTACGTGACATGTAAGTTGTCCTATACACAAACCTTACCTTCATTTTCAGTAATTAAGCTCGATTTTTCATCTCCTATTTCGTACTGTACTAAGCAAGGTCATTTTACAGTATGCAATGAACTGCAATGACTTATTTTAGTTTTTTGTTTTATTGTTATACAGCTGTATCCAAAATAAAAGTAGTGCAGTTTATAAAATTGAAAACGACCTTAAAAATATCTGAATTTTTATTTTGTTCAAATTGAAATACATTTTTTTAACAAGATTGGTATCCTAAGGAGAAATTAAAAAAATAATTAACAAGATTTCAAGGCAAAGTTTTTTAAAGTTTTCACAAGTTCTTAAAATTTGGCTGCTCAAAATAATAGTAGTGGTAACTTTGCAGTCGTGTAACTTTTGCAAAATAGCCACGTTCTTAAAATTATCGGTTATTTAAAACAGAACGTTATCATTAGTATTTAGTTACATGGCCTTTATTCGCAATAACACAAGCACAGCGCTTTGGCATCGACTCCACAAGATTTTGGCATCTTTGGACAGGTATGGATTTCCAGGAGTCTTTAACTGTTTCCCAAAGTTGGCGACAGGGCGGGCCATTCAAGAACATTTATGTTGTTGGCCTGAAACCATTGTTTGGCGACTTTACTAGTGTGCTTGGGGTCGTTGTCCTGTTGAAAGACCCAATTCAGTGGCATTTGGTCGCTAGCATATGGCAACATGACTTCCTGCAGTATATGGACGTATAGGTGCCGATCCATGATTTCTTGGATCCAATATATAGGCCCCACACCATTGTACGAAAAGCATGCCCAAATCATTATGCTAGCTCCTCCGTGTTTGATTGTTTTTAAGGTAAATCTTGGATCGAATTCCGTATTTGGTGGTTGTCTTACGTATTGCCGAGACCCTCTTTCACCATAAAGCACAATTTTGGATTCATCAGTCCATAAAATATTTCTCCATTTCTGAACTGGCCAGTCGATGTGTTTTTGAGCGAATTTTATTCTTGCTGCTATGTGTTTTTTATTTAGAAGCGGAACTTTTCTTGGGCTTTGTGCTGTCTAATTATTTTCCTGCAAATATCTTCGTATTGTTTGTGTACTGGCATTGCCTTTAAGTTCATCCCTTATCTTGGAAGAGCTCGCAAAAGGATTTAGTCTTGAGTATCTCACCACACGATTTTCTTCTTTCTAGGAGATTAGACGAGGTCGGCCGCGTTTTTCAAGGCGTGGGGTGAACGTGATAGCATTTCGAACCATCGTCGGTGAACAACCTACTAAATTTTCCACTTCCTTGTAAGTTTTGTCCTTCGAAATCAATTTTTTTATAAGAGCACGCCGCTCAAAACTGCAATGCCTCGTCCCATTTTTGGAAAAGTTTTTGTTGCACGCCGATGAGAAACTGTTAAATGATTATAATAATACCCTTTTTGTTAGGAATATCCGGTTTATTCTAATTTTTTGACAAAATTTTCACATACACTACTATTATTTTGATCACACAAAAACCAGCTCAACTGCGAATTTTTCAAATAAAAATTAGACCATGTACGTAACAATTGAAAGTACTACTACTATTTTTTTGAGCACAACTATATACCGTCCCTATGCAAGTGAAAAGTAGGTACTTAATCAGTTTTTTAAGTTTTGAGATATTTCATATTCAAAAAATTAAATTTTATTTTTTTGTGTGGAAATCGTTTTTTTGCTTTTACTTTTATGTTCAAAATAATCACTTTTTAACATAGTTATGGCTAAATGGGTCTTATCAAACTAAAGACTATAATATTTTGAATCAGAAATACCAAATAACTCAAAAATAAAAAAAACTGACTTAGTGCTTTTCTCTTCTACAGGGGCGATACATTATAAAAAAAAAGAATTCTTTTTCAAATGACACTTTCAACCTGCTTTTGAGTTTAATCAACACAAATAATAAAATAATAGACTTTTCTGAGTGTATATGTAAATTTAAATATAAATAAATAACAAAATGTACACATGTGGCGTATGAACATGAGAATATTTATTGTCATATTGTATGGTTAACCACAAAACGGATGTGGTTGTAATATGATGGATACAACTGCATATTTCAAATAAGTTATAACGACTTACCACAGAGTGATTGTCATGTTTAATATAACGTTTTCCGAAGTTTTGATAATTATTGCTTACAACTTTTGTTATAAACACCATGTAGTGTGAAGTATTTAAGTACTTAGGCATGTCGTTGGCTAGAAAATTGGTTTTTTTTTTTTTAAAAACTGATATATCCAAAAAAAAAAGCTGATTTCTGTCTTTATAATATTTTCCTGCAAAATTTCAATTTCTTCAAAGACATATCTTTAAAATATTCAACTCAAGAAACATGATCAATTTTAGTGACAGTAATGATATTGTGGAATAGCGATGAAAAACACTAACAAGTGATGGTCAGCAAATAGAAATTATAATAATTTTTTCACGTTTTTTTCAATGCTAAATCGGAATCTCAACCAAAATGTGCACAGTCATGAATATTCGCTATCTTTAAAGTTATACAGCAAGACATGGTTATTTTAAGCAATGAAATAGTTAAAAGTGCAGTCGTTTTCTTCAGAAATCAATCTAAATTAAATCGATATCTATTTTTTCCCCAAAATATCGTAAATTGAAATAAGTGCATCCATCCAGCGTCATTTCGATACTCTACATCCAGGGTATATTCACTTTGTCCTTCCGTTTGTAACGCGGAGTCGTGGCAGGTATGGAATAGTGTATATATATATTCTTGATTAGCGTCACCTCCTGAGTCGATATAGCCATGTTCGACTGTCTGTCCGTCTGTCTGTCTGTCTGTCTGTCTGTCTGTCTGTCTGTCCTTTGAAATCATTTTAATATTTTTTGGGAGCAAAGTAGTTCAATGAAATTTAGTGCACTGCCTATGTAGTCAAAGTTAGCTTGTCGTATTAAAAACGAGCGAAATCAGTCAACGCATACTCCTACCACCTATACAAAAAATATATTCAAAATGCAACTTTAAAAGTAGTTTTCACTACAATGCAGCCAAAATACACATTAATACTAGGAACGTTAGCACTGAGCAAAAGCATATAAGCAAAAGTATCAAAATTCTATACTGACAGCTTTTTTTGAGATAGTTCAACTAAATTTCACTCAGACAATAAGAGCTATAAATACAAACTTTAAAATATATTGAAAACGTTCTTTGAGATAATCCAACAAAGTTTCACTTAGACACTATACGGAAAAAAAAAATAGTACTTGCTACTTTATTTCTCATAAATTTTACCAGAATCTCAAATCAGAATAGTGACAACTTCACACCAAAGTAAGATTCACCTTACTGTTTTAGTCAATTCAGAATGTATGTTGCCTAGTAATTTTTATGAAAAAATTGGCGTGATATTTACCTTACTGTATAGTTCAAACAACAAAAAAAAAAAATTAAGTGACCGGCGCTGGGGTACGAACCCTGGTCCTTCCGTATGAAAGACAGATACATACAGATACAAAAAATTTGTATATAAGGAAAATGTATGTCCAAAAATAGAAATTGTTACTAAAATTATAAAAGTCGAAATGATTTTATATTCTTATGATATTTACCTTACTCGAGTGGGGTGACAATTATGACACTCAATTTTCAAAATGGTCATACATTTTTTTTCTGAAAGTATAAATTACTTTACATAAAGTCAAATGTACGAAATTTGTAGTAGGGTAAGGGAGGGAAATATGGACCACCCATCTTTCGTTTTTAAATAAAACCCAAAACACATAAAACAAAACAATTAATTTTATGTCATTCAGTAAAGGAAACAATTTACCTTTATTCTGATTCACTTTTAGATAAATATCTCATCAGAATAAAGAAAAAAAATTAAAAAACTGAAAATACTCAAAATGAAGATAAAAAAAAGTGTAGTGTAATATGGACCATATAATCCATTTGGTACAGAAGCTGCATATAAAAATGTCACTTCCACATTCGGCACATTTTTCATGACTCCAAGAACGTCAGATTACACATTCAACCCAAAATTCGCCACGTCGATCTTCTGAGTAAGGGGTATTACATTTTATGCATTTTTTATCATTTTTTTCCTTTGTATTTAACGAATTACATATAATGACCATCAGACTCGTCATGAACACTTGCAACTAGGTTCCCCATCTGAAAAAGATGATAAATACATTTGTTTTTGAGTCTTTTTTCTTTGGTGGTCCATATTACCCACAGCACGTGTTGGTGAAATAAATGGTTTTTTTTATCAAAAACTCTTTTGGTTAATGAACTAATTTGTGCTAATAAATTATAAATGGTATTCACTGACTTTATATAATTAACTATTTATTTAAAAACGCAATGTCCTTAAAGTGAAATAATGAAATATACTCACTAGAAAAAAAATTATCACTGATCTTTTTTTTAGAAAAATCAACTTTACAGAAACATGCGACTTGAGGGTTAAGCGTAAAGTTTGAACAAGAATAACGGTAAATCCTATGTATGCAGTGGGAAATAACCGTGTGGTCCATATTACCCACGTAGTCCATATTTCCCTCCCTCACCCTAAATATTCCTTTATTATTTAACTACATTTAATTTGTAAATATGACGTTAGGGACCCATCAAATAGTTCATACGTAAAGTAAATCATATTTGAAATTTAGTGTTGATTACTTTAATTTTTCGACTAGCCGAGTGGAGTAAAAACTATGATGCGTATTTTTCTCCGTGTAAGAACTATAAATGCAATCTCTGAGCAAAAACTAGCCGAACTCGGAAAAGAGGGCGTGGTACGTCCCATGTAAGCAAAAGCTTGAAAGAGCTATAATGAAAACGTTTTTTGAGATAATCCAATTTAATTTCACTCTGGAGCTAAGCGCAGTAAATGCAAACTCGGACAAGAGGACGCAGCACCTCCTATGTAAGCAAAAGCTTGAAAGTGCTATACTGAAAACGTTTTTTGAGGTAATTCATTTAAATTTCACTCAGACACCGAGAACAGTAAGTGCAAGAGCTGAGCGAAAGCTATGTAAATTCGGAAAAGATATCGTGGCATCTCCGGTACAACCAGAATTTTAAAAATGTTGCAGTGTAGGGTATTTAATTTTTGGCCAGGCTGCCTTACTACTTTTTCTTAACAGAATGACATTCCATATTTGCTTGAAAAATTAAAATTATGTTCTTTCAAAAATTAGGCATTGAAAAATTATATTTGTTTTTTTTTTTTTTGCAGTACCTATAGATAATATTCAGTTCCAAAAATCGATTTTTCTACGTTTTTAATTACGCGTTCGGAAAAAAGCTTTTTTACTCAAAAGAAAGACATTTTACGAAAAAATTTTATGAGCCAAAAAATTGGAAAATTTTTTATGCTTTTTTTTTGTTTTGACCAATTTTTGGAGCATTATTAAATGTCTCAAAAGATTCTAAGAAAATTCACATGTAAACAAATTTGTTTTTTGGAACCGAATATTATCTAGGCTGCAAAAAAATATGAATGCCAAAATTTTTTCAAGAACAAAATACAGCTGCATGCTGGCAGGATAGCAACTTTGATTTCAAAAATTTTATTTAACAATTTTGCTGCCATATAATCACCTCATTTGGCTTCAAATTTAAGATTAACTTAGCCAAATTTAATACAGTTTTTGCTGGTTATTAAAGTTATAAGGTATGTATGTTTATGATAAAGTTATTGGTCTGTACTCTTCTTATGTGTAGTTCTACTTAAGTACAATAAAAATTACTTAGATCAGTTTCTCTAGTGTTGAACTTTCGTGGGTCACCGGGGATTCCCGTAATTTATGTTTTAAAAATAAAGACCATGTACTTACAAAAATTTCAGCGCTTAAAAATTATACATTTTTTTTTTTTTTTTGGGGTATAGATAAAATTCGTGTAACAAAATCGAATTTTTACGTTTTTCAATTACGTGGCCGGAAAAACGATTTTTAACTTAAAAGCAAGGCATCTAAGAAAAAAAGTGCTTAGCATTGTCCAAAAAATACGTGTGAATTTTTTCAGACTTTTTTGAGATATTTTATAATTTTTCAAAACTTTGTCAAAAAATAAGTTCACAAAAATTCTGAAAAAATTCACACCTATCCTTTGATGATTCTAAGCATTTTACGTTTCGCGAAATTTTTTCGTAGATGCCTTGGTTTTGAGTAAACCTAGCATTTTGCTGCAGAACGTAAGCTTAACAGCTGAAAACTCTCAATTTGATAAGTTTTTCTGAAAAAATTCACACGTATTCTTTATACAATTCTAAGCAATTTTTGTAAACCTTTTCCACAAGATGCCTTGCTGTGAGTTAAAAATCGTTTTACCGGCCACGTAATTGAAAAACGTAAAATAGTTTTGCGCGAGTTTTATCTATACCCCGAAAAAATTTATAATTTTTAAACGCAAAAATTGTTGCAAGAACATAGTCTTTATTTCTAAAGCACCCCCGGGAATCCATTTTGTAGCGATAAAAAAGTTATGACCAAAAACATGTTTTTTTAGCCAAAATGGGCCTTCGGTAGAATCAAAAGTGCTCCATTGGAATGAAAAAAAAAACATAAATAAGGGAACTGTTGCTATTGTGATATAGTTTTTCAATGTGGTATGGTCGCATATCTCCAATTTGGGAAAGAACCTGCGAACGTCACTGCTTTTATCCTGTCAGAAAACATGAAAAACCTGGGATGTGTTGCTGTCACGGACCAAACAAAAATTTTCCGAGGTCAGTTGAACGAAATCTAAATCGCGTGTGGTCGATGTACTTTTTCACATTTTTTGTGGTATAGTCGGGCTTCGCTAATGTGATATATGAATGTGGTATAAGTATACCACATTACCCTACTCATTTGTACCACATTACCTGCCAACTTTTTGAAAAAAGCTTTTTTGACTGTTTTCAGCTTTTGCTCAATAACTTTTTTAATGAAATTGCACACATTTTATTGAAAAATATTCTGCTGCCAATACTTTACTGATCAGCATAAAAAAATTTGGCTGAATTTGGTCTAATGGTTCTCTTGCAAATTTTAAAAACAGATTACCTATACAACAATAGCATCAGTTCCCCTAATGCAGATATCATTTTTAAGAGCCCTGCCATCTTATGAGATGGTGTAGGGATGACTTTTTCTTGCTTCATACAAATCGAACCAGTTTAATGTACTACATACACGAAATAAAATGTTTCTTTTTTTCTTTCTTGCAATAAAATAACAAAATAATGTCGCATGATTTTCATGGTTTTTTAATGAGTCCTTAAAAAATTGAGATAAAAATTTTTGGGGATGAAGATGTAAAACATTCCCTTTTATGGGAATTCATTTAATGTACTATAAAATTCACATCTCAAGCAACCATCTACGATGCATCCAACCATCCATCCATCCATCTACATCAATTTAAATTGTCACTTAAATTTTGTCTTCTTTTCTCTTCTCTTTTTCTATCATTGTTGTTGTTATTGCAGATGATTTAACATGGGCTGTTTTTTAGAAACAGCCAAAGAACGTATACAATTTGATAACAAAATCAACAACAACAACAACAGTCAGCAGCAAATACCAACAACAACAGCAATAGCAATAACAGATTGTGTTGATAGCATAATTTCTAAAAACAAGGATAACAACAAGGATAACAAAATTCAGCAGCAACAGACAAACGCAAACCAAGCAAATAAACAAGTAAGGAAACGGAAACAACAAAGTGTAATAGAAGAGACCACAGAGGAGGAGGAGGAGGAGAAGGAAGAAGAGGAAGAGGAAAAGAGTGATATTACAACAAAAATTGCCAGAAGAACAGCAACAACAGCAATTGTGACAAATAACCAGCAGCAACTTGTAAAAGAGCTTTTAAAGTTACAACAAGGAAAGCAACAACCACAAACATTGCCTCCCAAGAACTCAACAACAACAGTGATAAATTCAAAAGCCATCGAACAAGAAAAAGAAGAACAAGCAACAATACTTGACAGCAGCAACATCATCGATAACGAGAAGAATTTGCAAGAGAACAACACCACAGCAACAGCAACAACAATACCCACTTACTGCCTACTTACCCGCACACAACGCAGAACGCAGCAGCAGCAGCAGCAGCAGCTACACAGCAATAGCAAAAGCAATTGTTGCCAATCAATCAAAAGCAACAACAACAGTAGTTGTTGGCACAAAACTTTGCATACACAAAGGCTGAAGCATGAACAACATTATACAACAACAGCAACAAGTGTTGCACGCTACATTGCGACAGCAATGGCAGCAGCATGTTGCAGCAATGGCAATAATTTGCCGGAAATGTTGCTTTGCGCTAGAGATTTCTTAGCGACACAATTAGCACAAGCGAGCAATACGCTGCTGGATAATTTAAATAACTATGCTGCCGCAACAACAACACTAACAACAACAAATAACACAACAACAGCAACAAATAACGCTTTTATGCTTAGAAAAAGACAACAACAAAGACGTAGCTGTTGTCAAAGACAACAGCAACAGCAACAACAACAAACTGACTCAACATGTCAGCAAAGACAGCAACAATGCAACAACGAACACTGCGACGACGACCACAGTAACAACAACAGCTGCAGCGCCTACAGCGGCTACAGTCATCATTCGAATAACAACTTCAGCAACTTCAGCTACAGCAACAACAACAATTTTTACTACAATACACTGCGTAATTCAATAAGTTTCTATGCTGCATCCAGCGTCATTTTAGTATTATGTTATTTAACAACAACAACATCCGCTGCTGCCACCAATTCACAAAATTCAGCACCGCTCGATAAGCATCCCATGTAAGTGTGTTGGTAATGTTGTTGGCAACATTGTTATAGATTTTGATTTTAATGTTGTTGTTATTGTATTTTATTTAGCTAGCAATGTGGAAGATATGACAATAAGGCAGCTTTTTTTGATTTTCAAATCCAGAATCCATTGCCACAAATATGCTTTCAATTATTTAAAAAAAATACAGTCAAACATTGATAACTCATATCATCATTACTCACAAATGAACGAAGATTGACCAACGAAATTTTGAGCTGACATGTGTTATCGACGTTTGACTGTACGTGTTATTACAAAAAAGCAGCAATGAGTTTTTACGTCATCTTATTATGAGTTTTCTTGACAGCAAATAGAACACAGAAGTCTGAAAAGTTAGACCGAAGTGTTTGCACTCCAACCCAAACTTCGTTCATATACTTAGCATTTAGAAAATAACCGTCTGCCACGAAAATTCCCACTTTTTAAGCGTCTGCCTGATTACTAAGTTTCAAAAAAATATTCAATCACTTAAAAAATTATAATCTTTCAAGTAAATTTAGACGCTTATGCCATTTTCAGGAGGATTACAGTTCGAAAAAATGTCGTATCGTTAAAATTTGACAAAAGACTAAAGTGAAAGCGCTCTAAAGTGATTAAAGCAAAAAGAAAACAATTAGAAAACTATCGTCTGCCAAGTTAATTCAGCTGTTGCTTATGCCGTCTGCAAAAGATTATTTTCCCAAAAAATGTCGAAGTAACGTATATATATATGAAGAGTAACATGTAAGCGCTTTTTATTTTTCGGAATAAAAAAAAAATTTTTCAAAAATTACAGTCTGCTAAATAAATTCATTCGCAAACACCGTCTGCCGGAAGATAAAATGCTGAAAAAATATCGAATTGCTTAAATTTGAATCAAACGCACTAAATTGATTAAAGTACAATTAAAGCACTTAGAAAATTACCGTCTACAAAGTAAATTTAGTTGCTTACATCGTCTGCCGATAGATTAAATTTCGAAAAATGTCGAAACGTTACAATTTGACACAAGAGTAACGTGTAAGCGCTTTTTATTTTTCGAAATAAAAAGAAACTCTTCAAAAATTACAGTCTGCCAAATAAATTCATTCGCAAACACCGTCTGCCGGAAGATAAAATGTTGAAAAAACATCGAATTGCTTAAATTTGAATCATACGCACTAAATTGATTAAAGTATAATTATAACACTTAGAAAATTACCGTCTACAAAGTAAATTTAGTTGCTTACATCGTCTGCCGATAGATTAAATTTCGAAAAATGTCGAATCGTTATAATTTGACACAAGAGTAACGTGTAAGCGCTCTTAATTGATTAAAACAAATAGAAAATATTTATAAGACTGCAGCCTGCCAAGTTAATTCAGTCGCTGACAGTCGCTGTCGAAATTTTAGGTTTTGAAAAAACATCGAATCGCTGAAATTTTACACATACGAGCGCTCTAAATTGATTAAGTCAAAAGTAAAACACTTAGAAAACTACAGACTGCCAAAGAAATTTAGTCTCTTAAATCGTCTGCCAGGATATTAAGTTTGGATACATGCTCAAATTTGACACTTAAGAATAACATGAAAGCACTCTTGATTGATTAAGGCAATAAAAAACAATTAAAACTACAATCTGAGTAAATTCAGTTGCTAACACTGTCTGCCGGATGTCCAAGTTTAAGAAAAATGGTGAATCGCTGAGATTTGATACATGAGAGGAACGTGCTAGCGCTCTAAATTGATAAGGGCAAAAATAAAACACTTAGAAACTACAGTCTGCAAAGTAAATTCAGTGGCTTACACCGTCTGTCGGCAGATTAAGCTTTGAAAAAATATCGTTTCGCTAAAATTTGCCACAAAAGAGTTGTTGCCATGTTTATTACCCACCTATTGGTTGAAGCAAAAATAAAATACCTGTAAAATTACAGTCTGCCAACTAGATTCAGTCGCTTACACCATCGAGCAGTGAAAATTTGATAAATGGGAGTTGCAAATTTGCAATCATTCTCTATCTGATTAGTGCACACATAAAATTTTTCAAAAATAGACTGAAATGTTGTACTTTGAAGACTCGGAACCGTGCTTGGAAACGCCCAGAATTCATTATCGACGTTTCCTCTGCAATCGATTGGTGCAATTAAAAATTTGTTTAATTGTTACTTATGCTCGGAAACACCTCTGGTCATTTCCATAATACATTTTCGACCTTTCCCTATCGATTGGTGGAATAAAGTTTTTTTGCAATAATGGGCCCCAAAACAGTCACTAGAAGGCTTGGAGACACATCTGGTCATGTTCAAAATATAATTGCGACCTTTCCCCATCGATTCCATTCCCACCTATAATACAACATTAAAGTATAAATTGCCACAATACTGTAGCATCTTTCAAGCTGAGTTGGAGGCGATTAGTATGGCGGCGGAACATGTAATGGCGAGCAGTGGCGTCGGTCGCTTAAATTTTTATGTTGACAGCCAAGCTGCCCTTAAGTCCCTTACAAACTATATAATTAAATCCAAGTCAAACTCTCAGCAGTAAGTTTGAAACATGCCTGTACTGGGTACCTGGTCACCAAGGTATAGAGAACAACGAAATTGATGATGAACAGGCAGAAGCAGGTGTGCTACTCGTTGGTGAACCGTTAAGCGTAACACTTCCCTTACAGCACCGCAATGTAATATATCAAAAATCGCTTTACTGTGAGGCTAACCTAAAATACTAGCAAAATAACCAAAAATTTTTGGCCAACTTTCTGTAAAGATAAAACCGACTACCTTCTCTCTTTATCTCGTAAAACATGTAGAACTGTTGTAGGAGCCATCACTGGACACTGTCTTATTGGTTATCATGCTCATAGAATGGGCATTCTAGCGGATAAAAGGTGTCGTTGGTGTGTTGAAGACGAAGAGGAGACTTTGGAACATCTACTGTGTTTTTGTCCAGTGCTTTGCAGAACCAGATTTGAAACCCTTGGACAAATGTTTTTTAACAATCTTGAAGAACTTTCAGATACTGGTCTCAAACCAATCAAAAACTTTAGAATGGCTTCTCAAGCCTTTACGCTTAAGCCTGAAGAGGGCTGAAACCCCATTATTACATCTAAGTAATTAATTGCATCTACGTGACTCAACGTCCGGGATGATGTGGTATCACTATGGACCTTTTTGGTCTATGTGTGGCTAATTTGCTGCCACTTAAACCTAAACCTAAGCCTTTCCCCATCGATTGGTTCAGTAAAATTTTTTTACAATAATCGGCTCAAAACGATCACTTAGAGGGCCCGGACATACATACATGACCAGAGCATGTCCAAAACATGTTTTTGGTCTTGCAAAATGTTTTACAAAAATAAGCCCAAAACGGTGACTTAGAGGGCGCGGAGGCACCTCTGGTCATGTCCAAAATATATTATCCAAAAAAAAATCCCCATCGATTGGTGCAATAATTTTTTTTTACAAAAATGGGCCCAACAATTTTTATGTTTTCGAAGATTTTCTCCTCAGATTTTTTCGTTCACGTGCGATTTGAAATTCGCTCGCTCAAGAGCGAAAAAATAAAATTGATGCAACCTCGCTCGTGTGCGGGAGTGGTAAAATAATATTGAAAATCTCGCGTTCGTGTGCGAACTCATAACAAATAATAAATTTCTGAACTTTGTTAATTTTTACTGAACCTGCTCTCTGTATTCTACAAAGTGTATCGTCCCGAGCAATATCTTGGATTACTGGAAAGGCAAAGGTAACCCATTAAAATTTTTTTTTTGTAAAACAAGTCAGAAAATCAGTTTTAACCATTTAACTCCTTACGGGTACATTTTAGACCCCCCTCCCAGGTGCAATTGTTTTTTAGTCTAGGGGCCTCCTTTATCACCTCCTATAAGCTTGATTATCTTATGCGATACACCCTATATGTTATGCAGGATTTCTTTTACTGTGGGATTGGATACTGCCTTTGTACTAGAAATCCAAGATTTTGTTGAATCAATATTGAACACAAAAGCAGCAAACTCGGGGGTGTCGTAAATCATTGCTAAAAAAATGTTTTGCACCAGTTATTTGGACATGATTTGGTATAGTCGAAGTTCAATGGTCACAAAAAAAAATACTAAAAAACATAATGTAAGTGAAAGCGACGCTTTAATGTATGTAAACATTATCAAAGATCATAATATACTTAATGTAATTTCAAAACCCTGTAGTCTATAAATAATAAGATGGGTAAAAATAAATTGTGTTTTCATTTAAATTGTGTATAAATAAAAGCGCCAACACACAAACAAGATACCAACCAATTGTAACACACAATTTTATTGCCATATTGTGGGGGCGTCAAAATAAAACTGCCTTATTGATTCATTTCCTCCAATATGTACGAGTATGATAGGGATTTTTTTTTTTTTTTTGTATTTACATACATATGTATACAAGGCGAAACGGAAAGCATATGCAAGCAGACAATAAACGCACACAAACACATACACCCGCAGGGATGACCATTAAGTTTGAGCGCCTAAAAGCAGACTATAATTTATGTGCATAATTCGTTTGATTACAAGTTGTTACGATTTATCATCGATGTTGCACCCCGTCGTAAATTTTTCGTTGGTTTGATTTTTTATTTTTTTTATTTCATTTACTTTCATTCTTCTTCTCTTCTTCTTCTTCTACATACATATACTACTAGTTATTGTGTTCTACTCTACTTCTCACATTTCAAAAAATCAGAAAAAAACCAAAAAAAAAAATACTTGATTTTTATTTATTTTTTCATTTATTTCCAGTCAAGGCATCGATTGGTCGAAGTAAGTGTTGCACACTCGTTAGCTCCAAAATTTTTGTAAGCAATCAAAGTTTTAGTTGCCCAACATTGTTTTGTTTGGTTTTGTTATTTTTGGTTTTTGGTTTTGTTTTAATATGACTAATGTAATTGTTACCAAATGAAAATACAATTAAAAAATTTGCATGCAGTTCTTGCATTTTCTTTAAATTATATTCAGTTCTTTTTTGTTTTTTCCTTACTCTTTCTAATCGTTTACTTACAATCCCACACACACACATCTATTCATTATGTGTAATAAAACATGCATTCAAATGTATGAAGGACATATTCTTGTCGCCTTCATATTTTGATTCAAATCTTTAAAATAATTTTTGATATCACTTGAGTTTTCGCTTGATATATCGCATAATTATTACCAGAATGAAATAATTTCTTAATTTAAGTTCAAAGTATCAACGCACTTTGAAGCTTAGTCTTAAGCAACGGGTAATAATAGGAAGGCAGCTTTGCTTTCATACCAACCAATTCATATCTTTTGTTTGAAGATCAGCAATGAATAATCAGAGATACTAAGGGGTCAAGTCATAGCACCCTCGGTGGGAACAGCACATAACAATTTAAATTAAAAATAGCTCTACCGAACATTTGAAACCACTTTAAAATTTTAAGTTTGATTTTCCAGAATATGATCATTCAGAAAATAACACAGTGCTACAATTTAAAAGAAAAAATGATAGGGACAAGACTTGGCTATACTGGGACGATAGCCCCACCATATTCAAGTAAAACTCTTGATAGATTTTGCAAAGTTAGCTGCATAACTGTTTTAATCGACTTCTAAAGATTTTGTAACAGACTCTTCAGTTTTCGATTATTAGATTCTGTTCTATTCCAGAGACCTTTAATTTATTTTGCTAAGATTTTAGCTAAATGGCCAACAAGTAACTTTTCCTAACCTAATATGTCAAAAAACTATATGTATATGGTGGTATTTTGTTGCAAAATGTTTGGTCTTTTTAGCTTTTTGACCACAACTCAAAAAATAAGAATTTTTCAAAAAAATTTTCTTTAGCAATATTGTACAAAACTGTAAAATGCATGAATTTTCTTAATACTTAAGATGGGATTTGGTCGTTCAATGAGAGTTTTCGGCTGTTGAAAGCCCGCGGTCGGCAAAACGCTTTTTTCACTCAAAAGCGAGACATCGTACAAAAAAAGTGTAGAAGTGAGTCTTTCTTTGCGTTACCGACCAAGACACGACTTGATATCTCCGATATTTATGAAAATTGGTGAAAAGTTAGTATTTGACACACTTATTACTGTGATAAAATGATTTTCCAAAATCCCGAAAATTTTCAAGATGGCGGCCATAGGAAGTTCGATCCAACATGTGGATATTCCCATATTTGAAAATTTATAGCTCCTCGGCTTTTCAACGGATTTTAATGAAATTTTTAAGGTTTCTGTAGAAAAATATTAGCTTTTGAAAAAAAATAATAACACTGAAAAAAAAAATATTTTGGGGCTTGGTGCACCCTTTTTATTTTTTTTTTTAAATATTTTAAAGTAAATTTTATTACAATTATTTTGCAGCCCTCCAAACTGTGGTATGTTTTACGGTTATCAAGTTATGAGTTTTTAAAGTTGTATAATATTGTGTTTATCATGAGTCGATGATGCGGAATATTTTAACCCATTTTAACCAAGTTTTCTATAAAAAGGTCAAAAAGACACATAAAAAAGTATATAATGGGTTAAGATGTTCTAGAAAAATGTCACTTGCTTGGTTTCATATCAACCTTTTAGAACATATTAACCTATTATGTACCGTTTATATGGGTCTTTTTGTCCCATTTATCCAAAAACTTGGTTTGACTGGGTTAAAATATTTCACAAAAAAATTATATGAAAATTTTCACTAAGGTTCACTGACAAAATATACCGTCCGGACAGTGGCAGCCCTGTATGGTGGCGTACTCGCACCAACGACTCATTATAAACACAACATTATACAACTTCAAAAACTCATAACTTGATAACCGTTAAACATACCACAGTTTTGAGGGCTGAAAAATAATTGTAATAAAATTTACTTTTAAATAAAAATATTTAAAAAAAAATAAAAAGGGTGCACCAAGCCCCAAAATAGCTTTGAAAAAGGAAAAAGGTTTTTTTCGACCAAAAATAATTTTTTTTTTTTTTCAGTGTAATTATTTTTTCTCAAAAGCTAATACTTTTCTACAGAAACCCTGCAAATGCATTAAAATCGGTTGAAAAGCCAAGAGGCCATAAATTTTCAAATATGGGAGTATCCAAAGGTTGGATCGAACTTCCTATGACCGCCATCTTCAAAATTTTCGGAATTTCGGAAAATCATTTTACCACACTAATATGTGTGTCAAATACTTACTTTTCATCAACTTTCATAGAAATCGGAGATGTCAAGTCGAATCTTGGTCGATAACCCAAAAAACACTCATCTAAATTTTGCAATACCCATCGGGGGTTTGACTCAGCTATGGTAGGGCTATTGTCCCTGTATAGCCAAGACTTGTCCCTAATTTTGCAGATGCACTGTGTAATGATTGTGTGTACTAAGGAGTGTGGATTAAAATGATTGATTCCGTCGAAATATAACTTTTTCAACTATGGACCTTGGAAAAAAAATAAATTCTTCTACTTTTTGAATATTGTTTCTACGTGTACTATTTTTCAATTGTTTAATTTCACTACTAACTACGATCTTTTGTACAGCAGTAATTTACATAATTCTGCTACCAACATGCATGTATCAGAAAGTCTATCCTTTGGAAATGTAAATTTTAATGTTTCTTTAATTTGCGGAATGCGATGCGTGCTAATTTAGAAAAGCTGCCGTCGGATATAACAAATTTTACTAACGTGAAAACGAACTAATGATCGATTGCGGCCACGTATTCTTTTATTTTGTCCGAAATCGGTTTTTGTGTCCTGTGAGTCCTGCCACAATAATGTTGGTAATCGTGTTTGAACTAATTAAGACAATTTTTTTCACATTGCGCCAAACTTGATCAGGATTCAAATGCTGCTCTTGCTTGCTTCTTTTAAAAAAGTGCCTAACATTGTGTTCATTTTTCTAAAATACCTTACTACAGCATTTTCCCCTAAACTCCTTTGTAAAGTATTACTAACCATTAACACTACGCATCATTAAAAGAAATGTATTGTAACAAATGAAATGTTTTTTGAAAAAAATATTTGCTTTTAAACGCATCTTATCCAATGAGATCAAATGTAAACTATACAAAAAATGCCCCATGATAAATTTTTACAAATTTAACAAAGTATACTTTTAGGCGCTTTAAAAAGTTTTTTTTTTATTATTATCTACCTAATGTACTCAAATAACAAATTATATTTAAGTTAACCAATAAACATTTTTAGTACTTTTGATCAAAAAAACCTAATAGTCCGGGAGGTAGCGTTGCAAATGAAAAAGTCATAGTAAGCCGGCTGATATTGACATCGATAGTTGATCTTATATGACTAATAAGTAAACCGACCGTCAGCTGCTCAAGTAGCGGTGGGTGCGGGTGTGGGAGGCTGCGGAAGATGTAAAAAAAATATATATATTAAGCAATAGTACGCTGGCTGGAACTTTTTCCATAAATAGTTGACATTATACTGAGCAAAAAAAAAATCGTCAGCTGCATCGTAGAGGGGGGATTATGCGTCAGCTGCCCGCATGAACTTGTAAAAAAAAATCGTAAAATTAAGTTATAATACGCCGAATGAAATTTAAGTACATGATTCTTCAAATAATTTAGAGTACGAAAACAACAATCAGCTGATTGAGTAGCGGTGGAAAGACCGTCAGCCGAACCCAGTTAAGATTTAAAATTTTGGAATATTGCTGTGAGGCGGTTTTCTTTCAAACACATAATTTGAGATACATTCTGGCCTTGCTTGAACCCATAACACGACCTTCGGGCTACCTAAGCCTCTCCCCCAAAAATTTCAAAGCAGCATCTGCCTGTCCGTGTGGATCTTTGTCGTACACAATCAGTTTCGGTTCTCCTCTTCGAACGTCAAGTGTTATCGTCAATTCACCGCTTTACCGCCAAAATACTGGATAGCCGTTGAAAATCCTTCGACATCTGGAGCGTCAAGGTAATAGTCATACTTTATTAATTTTTGCATGTTATTTTCGTGGAAACGCATTTCGATGTTCACTCTTTAA
Organism: Calliopum simillimum; assembly: GCA_951812925.1. Taxonomy (NCBI): domain Eukaryota; kingdom Metazoa; phylum Arthropoda; class Insecta; order Diptera; family Lauxaniidae; genus Calliopum; species Calliopum simillimum. The sequence continues at coordinate 16,415,917 of OX638371.1, read as the reverse complement.
TACTAATATTGAAGTTTGCATCGTTGATTTACAACGAAAAAAAATGTTCACTTCATTATTTTTTTATTTTTTATCGTCTCAATTTTCGCTATCAGATTTTACCGTTAATTCTTGTAAAAAAAATAATTGAATCTTTATATTTTAATCTAGTAATATTGAATTTCGCATCGTTGTTTCGCGACGAAAAAAATCTTTCAACTCATTATTTTTTTATTTTTTATATCGCTTCAATTTTTCTATCAGATTTTGCCATTGATTCGTGTAAAAAAATTTGTGCAAATACCGTAGACAAACTACGTGTGGAATTTTTTGTTTTTTGAACGGGGAAAAAAAATTCCGTTACATTTCAACTATGTAAACTTCGTAATGACCATTTTATACGAAACAATAACAGATTTTCTTTTAGCTCGAAAAGAGACGTTCAACCTGTCGATGACTTGGCTGCCACCGAAAATATAAACACCGACGTGTCATCCAGTCAATACACTGAGGAAACACGTGGAGCTGGAAGCGAAGAAGCAACGACGCCAGATATAGCTGGAGCCGAGGACGCTGAGCAACAAGAACTCGAACACGTGTGTCTTTTTTGCAATAAAACTCGCAAAAAATATCAAGGCCGCGAGCAACAGCTGCAGACGTGTGCAAATGATGAGAGCATCTCCAATTTAAAGCGTAACGTGAGCGAAATAGGGGATATATTAAATAAAATTACGGCACAATATCCAAAATTTGGAGTCGTTTACTATCACAAATTTTGTCGCTCGAATTGTAGGAATGCACTCAAGTTGCAGATCGCCGCACAGAATGAAAAACGGAATGGCACAGATCCCGGGATATTCATGCCAAAGCTTTCGAACAAGTTTGTCTGTTTGTTTCGGAAAACGTTATTGAGAATAAACAATGCTTCTTTTTAAGTTTTTTAAAATCACTTTTTATCGATTCCGCTAAAGGTGAAATAACAGACATATCTGCGGACATCGAACCGTACAGCTTAGAAAAAAGATTATTAGAAGCATTTCCAAAAAAAATTGCCGTGGTCTCTATGAACTCGAAAAAAGTTCTTAAACCGTACGCCGGAGTTCTCGTAAAAAACGATTTAGAAACCAACGAAAAATAAGACATTTTGGATAGAGCTGTTTTAATTTTGCGATCGGAAATCCGCGACATGCATCACAATCCGCTGCCAGATAAATTAACAACGAAAGATCTGATAAGAGGAGAAATTGTTGCTTGATTTTTATTCAAAATTGATTTGTTCGAGTTTCCGGCGGAAGCGTAATTCGAACGTGACGAGATTAGCTCATTCATTTTCCGAAGAATTAATTTATGCTGTGTCGAACGGGCAAATTAAACCTTCAAAACACATCAATCTTGGACTGACATTAAAAAGTTTGACAAACAGCAAAAAAATTATTAACATCATGAATAAGTACGGGCATTGCTGTGGCTACACTGTTTTAGAAGAAATAGAAACCCAGGCGACATTTTCTTCTACTCTTCGATCAGAAATTTGTCCTGATGACATAAATCGTTCAAAAAATTTGTATTGTATTTCATGTTTGTTCGTTAGATTTCGATGCTCACGTTACGATAAGATGCTCAGACACGGATATTTTCATAATGCTCGGCAATATGAATGCAGTTCACAACGATATGAAAATAACGATGCACATTGGTTCCGGAAATTCCCAAAGATTCGTTAATATCACGAAATTGTATGAAATATTGGGAACCGATTTGTGCTCTGCGTTGCCAGGTTTCCATGCGCACACAGGCTGCGATTTCAATCCTGCATTTTACAGGAAAGGAAAACAAAAGCCTTTACAATTGTTGCGAAAATCACTGGCATATATGCAAGCGTTGGGGTACATCGCAAATATTCCGAGTTGTGAATTGGACGAAGCGTTCATAACGATTGAAGAATTTGTTTGTCGCTTGTACGGGTTCAAAGCGATCAACGATGTCGACGCTACCCGAGTCGCTACCTTCACGAAAAATTATCAAATTAATGATAAAAACGATGTGCTCAAGTGGAAAAACCGTATCGACGAGGCGATCTTCCCACCTTGTAAGTCCGAGCTACGCCAGCATTTATTGCGCACTTCGTACATAGCGCACCTTTGGAGCCATGCTCACCTTCAAGATCCTTCTCAATTATCTCCCACGGACTGGGGATGGGAAGAAAAAGACGACAAATATATCTTCAAATGGTTCGAAGGAGATCAAGTACCCCTATCAGTCACCGGTATAACGGATAGCAGCGAAAATATTGGCGGTGTGGAATTTTTGTTGGCGACACTTTCTTTGAGCTTTCTAGTAGCCTAATTTTGATCATTCGCATGCTCATTTACAGATGATGGTGAAGAGAATGGAGGTCAAGAACTTGATCAAGACGAAGACTACGATCTCCTGCAGGACAGTTCGGCCGATGATTCGTCAGAGAACGATGACGATAGCGATGCCATCGACAACGAATAAGTTTTGCGACCTTCTTATTTTTATATTTCGATTATGTTTATATTATACCCTTTATTTTATTTTCGGTTCATTTCATTTTACACTCGATTTTATTTCATATCGTGCATTTTGGTACAAATAAAACGAGACAAAAATAACGCGAAAGATTCTGTGCATTGCTAAGAAAAATCTGTACCATTACTGCGTCAGCTGACGGTCTTTCCACCGCTACTCAATCAGCTGATTGTTGTTTTCGTACTCTAAATTATTTGAAGAATCATGTACTTAAATTTCATTCGGCGTATTATAACTTTATTTTACGATTTTTTTTTACAAGTTCATGCGGGCAGCTGACGCATAATCCCCCCTCTACGATGCAGCTGACGATTTTTTTTTTGCTCAGTATAATGTCAACTATTTATGGAAAAAGTTCCAGCCAGCGTACTATTACTTTATTTTTTTTTTTTTTTTTACCACTTCCGTAACCTCCCAATTCCACACCCACCGCGGGTGCGCCAGCTGACGCTTGGTTCAGTTATAAGTAATTCGCGATAAATAGTAAAATAAGGCAAACGATCGGCGTAAAATCACTGCCAAAAATGCAACGCTACCTCCCGGACTATAATCACTTTAACTTTTTGCTTTAAATTTTTATGCAAAAACTTTTTTGCTGTCCTTTTTTCTCTTTTTCTTTCTTTTCTTTTTTCTTTTATTTCTTGCAGATTCGACGAATCAAGTTCAGATAAAGAGATTCTTGATCTGTTACTGGAAAAGAAACGCTACGATAAAAGGCTGCTGCCTCCCGTTAATGGTAAGTTTTTCAAGTGTTGGCTTCACATCTAATAACATCTTCAAGTTCCTATCCTTTCATATCCTTCTAAATGTTCACGCATGTTACGCTCCATATAAAGTGCATTGGTTTTCTCATTCTTTTGTTTTTTTTTTTTGTAATTTTTTTTGCTTTGTTGCTTTAACGTTTGTATCCGTACATTATGTTATGGTTCAATATCAATTAAGGGACTTCTTTAATTTCACAAATGCATTGCAATAACAACTACATTAGCAGCAATAGCAGACATAAAGTCGGGAAAAAGAAATAAAAGCGATGACCTTTGTAGGGGATTCCCAACTTGTCGGAACTGTAAGAGTGGACATATTTTTTTTTTTACTACCGAACGGATCTTTAAAAATGAGCGGAAGATTACTTGAGAAAATTTTGTGCTTTGGGAGCTATAGTTTTTTGAAAAATCATTTCGAAGAAAAAGTTTTTTCAAATGACTGAATATATACTTTTTGATATTTTTCATTCATATGGTGGATTTTTCTATGATAATCCGTCCCAAATTAGGCATTGTTCCCATATTTTACTGTAATTAAACAAAAATAAAGTTTGGCAACCCTTCTAATCCTTTTGCTAAGCAACGGTTAAAGCCAAATAGAGAAAAAAAAATATTTTTAAACCAACACTTTTAAAAAACAGAAAAAAAGGACAAAAAAGACAAAAAAGTGCGCAATTGTATCAAATAGACCGGAAGCTGCTTACGAAGAGGACACCATACACACAAAGTTGTGTGTTATAAAAATTAATGTGCACAACCACAGTTCAAGTGTGAGTACACACAACCACACGCACACACACAAAAGACTCACACACACACAGATATATAAGTATAATCACTTTCGCAGCACGCTAAAACACACAAATTACAACTACACGTGCGGCGCACTCTTTTCTGTCTCTTCTAAGTGGTATAATTGAAATAATCGCATTAATTGTTTCTCTGTGTGTTGATGTGGATGTATTTTTGAGTGTATTTGTGTTTGCAAGTGCAACTTATGCCACAGTTAATGCAATTCGAAGTGCAGATGTATGTGAGGATGTGGCACTTGAATACAGCTCTCATGATGTAGTTACAACGTTTAGATAATTATTAAATATCGAATTAACTCTTGCCATTCCTCAATATTTAAGAATGCTCTTTGTAAAAAATTTTATGATTAATACGAGTATATCGTCACCTGAAATGCAAACGGCCGTAACATCATTTTGAATTTTTTCAAAAACTTTTCAAAATATGTCTGAAAACTCCAAATATTTTAGATTTTAAAGCCGTTTTTGGCAAGTATTGCCTGAAATAAAATTGGTATTAAGCAATACCAGCCAAAACTGGCTTCAAAATTTAAAATATTAGGAGTTTTAACAAAAAATATTCAAAATGATGTTACGGCTTTTTGCATTTCAGTTCTAATTCAATGTTTAGAATTGAAAAACTAGTCAAGGGCGATTGAAAAATATATATATTTATAGCTGCTATCATCGAAAAGGCTCGCATAGATATTGCTAAACCATTATTGGCGCATGTACTATACGTTGGATTGCAGTATAGTTCTAGTTTGATTGCAGTGCAAAAAAATTAAAGCGTTGATACACAATGTTTGCCTAGTAAAATAGAAAGCAGAGATAATTTTATTTAAAAACTATAAAATATTGTGAATCTAATATTGTGTAGTGAATTGAAGACATTTAAAATAAAGTGATAAAGATAAGACAGGGCGACATTTTTTTTTTTTTTTTGTTTTGCGGCCTTAGTTTTTTGAGTTAGTTCAGGTTCACTAAGGTTATTTAATACTTAGGGTATGATATGTTAGTCTAAATTGGCTCTAGTTCTACAGATATCCTTACTAAAAGTTGCAAAAATAGTTTTTTCGAGGCATATTTGAAGTTATATCACATTTACAGTAAACACTGTAATTAATTTTTTCTAATGGCATCGGATAGCCATTACCTTTCTTATTAAGCGTTACTTTCCAACTTTTCCATTCAGATCCTCATTCTCCAAATTATCATCCACTGAAGCATAGGTATTTTAATGCAATACTAAGGTTAAAACTAATCTATCGTATGTATCGGAAAATAAGGATCTAATTGGAAAATTCGAAAGTTGAGGTTTGATAACGAAGGTAGTGGATATCAGATACCATTAGCAAAAATCAATAACACTGCTTCAAAACAGTTATTTTATCAATTTTAAACAAGAATATCTAGAGAACTGGAGTTAATTTGTTGAATCTAATATTATTTTCGTTTTCAGTATGTCATGATTACTCGAAATTGGCTCCGAAACTAACCGCCTCAAAATCATTGTTGCCGAGTGTTATTTGTTGTTTTAATTGCATTATCTCTTTATAAATAGGCAAACGAAATCGGTTCAGTCCCTGTTTCTATACCTAAATCTCAACCGATTTGCTTGATTTTTTTTTTTTTCGATTTTTGCATCGATTTTTATGAAACTTGATACGGAGATACTGTTAGCACTTAGGAACGATGAAATGTATATTATGTTTTTCAGTGGATGGGGCCACACCCCTTATGGTATAATACGCTATCAGTGGTAAAATGCTACACTGATTTTTATGGCACTTGGTATAGAGGTAGGAACTAAGGTACTATAACATGACCATTATCACGGCATTAATTTCTATAAATGTTGGTATGGGGGTAAAATGAACAGGACGGAAAGATATCAAAAACTTTTTGCTCTTTAGCAGGAGTTACACGCCTCTTAACGGAAAGCACGCTATTGCAACTAAGCTGATGCAGCGATTTTTATGCATACAAATAACCTGAAGCCTATGGAAGAATATTAAAAGCTTTTGTGTTTTATCGAGCAAGAAAGGGTATACAAAATGTTTGCTTTATAGTCAAATCGAAATGGTCGAATTTCGGCCACAAGGCATACTCTAGCAATCCTGAAAAGCAAAACGATATTATAAAGCTTAATTTCATAGCAAAATTTCTTGAATGGGTAGGTCCACTTTTCAAAACGTTCCTTAAAATCATCTTCTTCGTCAATAGCTACTTTAATAATTTCCGCATTATTTTTGGTTTATTTTTTTTTTTTTTTCAAATGTTTTTACTTTATGGGGGTTATCGTGAATAGATATTCCCGGAGAATTTTCTCAAACTGCCGTGCATTCTCTATTGCAGTTTAAGGAAATTGCCCGAGAATCTTGATTCACGATAACCCCCTATATGTGAAATAATCAGAATTCAAAAGTGCACCGATTCGGAAATATGATGGATCAAATGAGTTTTTGAACTCTTCAATGCAAAATATGACGTTCCATGTTTAATAAATTGAAAATTAATTTCTTTACCCTACAATTAATATAAATTTGAATGGTTTTTTTTTTTTGAGTCGCTGATTCCATTTTATTAAAAACAAAAGGCTAGATATTACTAACACTGTCGGATTCAAAACGGCGAACAATTTTCAGAAAGAAATTATTGTATCACGACAAAATTGTGGTTATGGGGGTTTATGAATGCAAAACATCGCCCGATCACGCCCATTTTCAACTAATAGCTGGATGCTACTAATTATATTTAAGATCTGAAATGTAATTGTTATACTTGCAATATTTCCGAATTTATGGCTATTTCAAATTTCTGACTATTAATGTGTCCTTAATCCGATTAATCCCATTTTTAATTAATAGCTTGAATATATCAATTTTATCTCAGATATCATATATTATTGTTGCACTTGATTTAATTCCAAGGTATGGCTATTTCAAAAAATTCGTTGGGGCTCATTCAAAAACAAAAATAATCTTAATTCGATAAAACATCATCATAACGTCTCTTAAGAAAAATTTGTTTGAGTAAATATCAGCCATCATGATTATACACTTTGAATTCTCTAAGCAATCTCGAATTGACTTCTAATGTAACTCCCTAAGTTAATTTCTCAACTCTAGAATAATGAGAGATTTAGAGGGTAGACAGACGACAGCATTAATCTAGATTAAAGACGTACTAATGCGTATCTTGTCTTAAAATAAAAAAATTACATAGGGTTTTACCAACATAAATATTTTTTATTTATTGAAAAACTCACTTTTGCTGAATCCATTTTGCTTTTCTTTTTTTTTTTAATATATTTGAAGAGACATTTGTAAATTTAATAATGTAACTTCAAAATTGACAATCAGATTTTTTGTTTCTGTCAACCTTGTTACAATCTATTTCAATTCGTCAGCTTTATCATATTAAAATATGTAGTTCATTTCAGTACGTATTCAGTTTGAATTCATGCATTAGTGTTGGATGCGCATTATGCACAAGTTAATTTAGATTAAGACTGCTGATGCGGATTAGCGCTGTCGTCTGTCCACTTTAAAAAACCAAAATTCTTCTAACATTTGAGACGGTCCGATTGAAAATGGGAATGCCACAAAGATAAGCGATAGAAAACACTGAAACAGAAATGGGTCATGACGTTGCTTTATTCAAAAAATTTTATAACTTTTGTTGCATTTATAAATTTAAGTTCCAAAAATGGTGTTTTTTCAATTCATCCTAACACACATATAACATATTCGTAGATTTTAATTGCATTTTTATTGTTGAATTTTTGAAGTATGCACGAGTATTTCAAATTTTTAAACAAAAAAAGCTCCACTAATGCTTTAATTCACAATTTAAATATGCATATCGTTTCAAACTTTTGCAGATGAAGACTTTTGTTGTGGATTATCATCTCCAGATATGGCAAAAGACCGGTCAACGTCAAGATCACATAACCGGGGTTTGTTACCCATTTTTTTAATCTTTCATTTTAACATTTTTCTGCTCTCCTACGTTTTATTTTCTTGGTGTATTTTGTTATGTACCTTCCTTCCAGTATCTAAGAATTCTTTAAACTCTCTAACGTGCGCATATATAGTAATTAAAGCAATATTTTTCGCATTTTCGATTTACAGGTACGCTAACAGTAAATGTTAATGTTTTGCTACTAAGTTTAGCATCACCTGATGAGTCCAGTCTGGTAAGTTTTGCAAAATAAATTAAATTCAAAAATTGCACTCATATTATCCAGCAGTTTCTAATAATTTTTCCATATCATAAACCAACCATTTCAGAAATACGAAGTTGAATTTCTGTTAAATCAGCAATGGAACGATCCACGTCTGCAATATGGTAACAAATCGCAATATGACTTCCTGAATGCGTTGCATCATCATGATAGCATTTGGACACCAGACACGTATTTCATAATGCACGGTGACTTTAAGGATCCCATCATCCCTATGCATTTCGCGTTAAGAATCTACAGGAACGGGACCATTACGTACGCAATGAGGTGTGTATCGTTAACATTCTGTCTCTCTCTCTTTACTGCATGTTCTTACTTTTTTCATGCAGTTACATTATGAAACAACAACAAAAATAGAAAAACACAATGATTTTTTTAATTCATTCAAAAAAGGACACTCATTAGAATTCTCTATTGTAAAAGAGATACAATGAGTAGCGAAACAATGGAATAAAATTAAAATAAAAATTCGCTTCAAAATATAATAACAATAAAATATATGCAAATTTTGATTTTCTTTCCTATTGTTTCATTTTAAGTTTGTATGGAACAAAACAAATTAAATAAAAATAACATTATTAACCAGACAGAATTTGCAAATGGAAAAATACCATGCAGCGTCGTAATATCACCCGCTGTGTTGTGTGTCCGCGAGTTTTAATGAATTTCATTTTACAAAAAAAAAAATGGCACGCACAGTGGATTAAAAAGTACAAAAATGTGTTTTAGCACATAATCCACTAAAAAATTAATGGTGCCACGCCTACCATAAATTAAAATCGTTGATCCTCTGAAACTATTTGATGCATTTGAATGAGACTTGATATAGATGAAGGAAAAAGTTTGATGTGTCCGAGTTAACTCAAATTTAGAAATATTATACTACCGATGCCTAGCATACACTATTCGTTAGGGTTTGCCCTAGTAATTTTTGTTGCAAAATATACAGCGTCTTGAAATTGTTGATTTTTATAATTTTCATAGAAAAAATGTCTTTTCAAAAATTCATTGCACACATGAGTTAATCTCCGAAAAGTGTATCAAAACATGCCATTTTTGTCCTCACCTATTTTTTTTTTTTTTATTTTTTTATTACTTGAAGGTATAGAATATGATGATCTTAGCTTCTGGAACATTTTTTAAAAGTGAACATAAGCTTTTAGGGTTGCCATATGTTAGTTAAAATAAAATTTTCGTCTCAAAACACATAAATACGTGGGCTGCTCGATATATTTCTGGCCTAATAATGAAAATGCGAATATTTATCATCAAAAATGGTTTTATTGTTTTTCAAAGTATTCTCCAGCATGATTTATACACTTTTGCATGCGCTCAAACCAATTGTCGAAGCACTTTTTCCACTCCGATTGAGACACCTCCAAAACATGGTTTTTGAACGCTTCATCAGCATCTTCTGGCGACGAAAATCATTGACCACGCATTTTTTTCTTGATGTGCGGGAATGGAAAGAAGTCATTGGGTGCCAAGTCAGGGCTGTACGGCGGATGAACCATCACTTCGACGTTTTTGCCGGTCAAAACGGCGCTGATTTGAGCCGATGTGTGAGAATTCACATTGTCATGGTGAACAATGATTCGTCTTCTCTTGTTCGTTTTTCGAATTTCTCCGTAGACTTAGGCAAACAAATTGTGGTGTACCACTCAGAATTGACCGTTCTACGTTGCTCAAGCGGAACAGTCGCCACATTACCAGTTTTGCCGAAGAAACAGGCGACCATTTGCTTCGAAGTGCTTTTCCCACGAACAACTTTCGTTGGATTTGGCTCGTCTTCGAAGACCCACACGGTCGATTGGTGTTTTGTTTCGGGCTCATACGCATAGATCCATGAATCGTCATCTGTGACAATCTTACAAACGTCTTTTGAAGCACCATGATCGTATTTTTCAACATTTCTTTGCACGAATCTACAGCGATTGTCAAATTGTTCGGGATTCAACGAGAACAAACCTTTTTTACGGCCAGATGTTCATTAAACATCGAATGTATTGGAGTGGAACTAATGCCCAAGGATGCTTCTATCTCACAGTATGTCACATGATGATCTTGCACTATCCGCATGGCATCAATGTTTTCTGGCACAACGGCCGTTTTTGGACGACCTTCACGGAATTCGTCTTTGAGCGAGCGTCGGCCACGATTGAATTCATTAAACCAGTTTTTCACAGTGCTATAGGATGGTGCTTCATCGCCATACAAAGATTTAAGTTCATCGATGCACTCTTGTCGTGATAATCCACGTCGAAAGTTATGAAAAATGATCGCACGAAAATGTTCACGAGTTAATTCCATTTTTTTGCCAAATTGATTTTTTCAAGTCACTGTAAACAACACAAATGATGGTCGTACGTCAAAACGTTCTAAGTACGTTTATGCTAAAAAATATCAAACTTTCCAATAGAAATGTCAGATTGCACCTGGCAACACTTAGTGTTGCCTAGGCCAGAAATTTATCGAGCAGCCTACGTAACACAGTCCTGCATGGGTTTTACTCACTAAGCTTTAAAAAGCGATTCTATAGATTTAAGTGGGCTGATTACGAGAAAAATAGTGAAAAAATTCCAGCACGTCACAATCCTCAGTGATTTAAGTTTTACTTAAGTGCCTTTTTTGTATATACAAGACTACTACGCCTATACTACTGAACGTATCAAAACCATATATGCACCAGATGTTTTTTAGTGGCTTAACACATTTATAAGAAATATGGGATTGATTGGACAAGGGGGTGTTGTACCCCTCATACAAAAAAAAAAACTCAAAATAATTGAAAGTTTTATTTGAGTCGCTCCTACGCCTATACCGGTAGATATATTGAAACCATATTAACAACATATATCCGTCTGATATTCCGGCAGATTTGTCTGGACCATAGGGGTAATCGAATGAAAGTACGGTGCGCTCGGCATGCAAAAAAAAGAAACCATATCTACTTACTTGACCTGCATTATGAAACTTGATATCTGGATGAATATTATGCAAAGCAACTACCTTCATTGTGCGGGGAGCACCAAAAAAACATATGGTGCAAGAATGGTTTAAACATGTTGAGAATTTTAGGCGTGATATTAAAGAGTCCATAAGCACAAACGATTGAATTAATAAGTTTTCAAATGCTGCACAGACGAACAAGTGTACCCCTCTTAAAATTATGAGAGTGCTTTTTGATGTATTTTTTGATGTTGAGCCCAAATCCGTTTACAGCATTGATCTATCACGTCCGAATTTCGATAAAATTTAAAATAACAGTGAAAAACACTCGATTTTCCATTATTTTTGAGGTTATGAAAACTAGAATATCTCAAAATTCTGACGTGATGGAAAGAAACCAAGTCCAGATTCGAAATTAGGAGGTCCCAAACCACCATAATTGGCATCAAAAATCAAGAGAGGAAAAAAAAGTGTCGAGTGCAGGCCTGTGTTATTTTTAGAAAAAAACCAACATAAATTTTTAGGGTTTCCAGATCTACCATTATTTACGTTCGCCATTATAATTACACACTAAAAAATAATCGTTTAAATTGTTCAAAATTGATCGACGCTTAAATCGTTAAAAACTCATCGAGCCGAAATTTGGTTTAAACAAAACTAACAAAAAAAATCGGGTGGCAACACTGAAAATCTTTGTACAATCTTGATATGGTTTTGATTTTATTACGACATCAAAGAAACGTGTGAATTGACCATGTTTAAAACTTTAACCCTTTTGACGGGATAGAAATCGACTCTTTTTCGAGTGTTGACGAGTGTAATTAATTACCAAAAGATACATTTTATTGCCAGCAATTCCTGTTTACATATTTCGTAAATTTCTCAATTTTTTCTTGTTTTGTTTTTTGAATTACGACGGTCTTGTAGCAAACGTGTTAATAATTAAATGATGCTTTGATCCAATACTAGCATTTTCTATTAAAACAACACAATATTTATCAATTCAAACACTTTTAATTAAATAAGTCAACAGTACTTTCGCACTATATTACTACTATACCTATACTGAAAAATTTACTTATTTTTTTAATTTCAGACGACACTTGATTCTTTCATGCCAAGGAAGCCTACACATTTTTCCATTCGATGATCCGAAATGTTCATTTTCAATGGAAAGCAGTAAGTATAAACACAAGAAAAATTCATTAAGAGTTATAAATTTTATATAAAAACGAGTACATCGGGTGCAGTCAAGCACGTGATAATCAAAAATATTGAAGTAATTCACTTCATACGAGTATCTATATATTTTTACAAATACAAGTACTGTTCTAATCAAAAATTCGTTAACATTTCCCCCTTACCAGTTTCTGCTTCTGCTTTTCCCATGTTTGAAAAATGTATGTTGTACTCGTAAGTCTACATGACAAGCCATTTCTGCAAAAATTCTCTAGAGTACATGAATATTTTGTGTTGTACGATTACAAATACCTCTTTACCTACCCAACCCCAGCATTGCTCAACGTACTCTTTGTACTAAAAGTTGGTAATTGTGTGATGGTGTGGGTACAGCTCCTAATATTTTGTATGTTTTTTAATGCTTTTTGGAGGGTATGAGTTGAAAGTACTTTACGTATTTGTCAAATTTTATTAAATTATCTAACAATGTTTGATGACAATGACGTCATCATCAAAGTCATCTTGATACCATTGTTGGAGTTTACTAAGTACTCATGACACATACATACATAGTATTTGTACTTTTGTTTTTGTGGTGTTTGACATCCTTTTATTGTTCCTTCACGACGCACAGTGGTCTAGAATGCTATTCTAGCTGGTCATAACTCTTTTCTGGTTATTTTTTATAAAAAAAAATATCAGTTTCTATGTTTTGGGGGTCGCTGACTCTAAATCTGATAACGATTTTTTAAAAATCAAAATGGCGGATCCAACATGGCGGACAATTTTCTTAAAAATTATTTGTATCATGACAAAATTGTGATTAAGGGAGTTTTTGAGATTGCTGATTTCGAATTCGGCATCATATTTTTTGTAAACGAAATGGCGGATCCAAAATGGCGGACAATTTTCTAAAAACTTGATTATATCACGACAAAATTGTGGCTAAACGGGTTTTTGAGGTCGCTGATTACGAATTCGGTAATAACAAAATCACTGCCGAATTGAAAAAACTCGCTCGTTTTTTGATTGAAAGACAAACATGATTTAACGCAATGCAATTTTGCCAAAGTTTTTAAATTAGCAACAAAAATAGTAAATAGATATTTCTTACTGATAATATCTCAGATATAAGACATAATTTTTGTACTTGAAATATTCGCGAAGTTATGGCAATTTAAAATGTTGGTCCCTTATGGAGGCAGGCATGTCCTTGACCCAAAAATGCCCATTTTCACCAAATGCCTTAATGTTATCAATACTAACTCAGATATTAAATATTATTGTTGCATCTGAAATATTCACAAAGTTATGGCGATTTCAAGATTTTGGTTATATAGGAGGTGGGCGTGTTTTTAACCCGATCACGCTCAATTTCACAAAGTGACCTAATGCTATCTATACTAACTCAGATATTTAATATTATTTTTGTACTTGAAATATTTACGAAGTTATAGTGATTTTAAATTTTTGGATATATAGGAGGCGGGCGTGTCCTTGACCCGAACACGCCAATTTTCAACAAATAAATAGATGCTGCTAATACTATATCAGAAATAGAATTTTATTGTTTTACCTCAGACACTTTGGTTGTTATTAGTTTTACGAAACTGGAGCGTTGCAAGAATACAGAAAAGTCGCTGAAGAAAAACTCACCGTAGTCCATGAAGTGGAGTGATGGGGGAATCAAATAAATGCGTAGAACCTTCAAAAAACCTGATATTACACACTTAAATGATTAAGCCGTTGCAACTCCATGAAACATATTAGTTATAGTCCACAGAGTGCAAAATTCGTAAATTTGAGAAATGAAATTAAAGATTTTTTGTGATGATCCGGATATCCTTTTTGTGTTAAAAAAAAACAAACTTCTAAGTATGCAAATCTTCAGCAAATAGATCAAATTATTCTCAGAATAAGTTTCATGAGGTAAGACCACTTAGTTTAAAAGATACACTCATTTAAACTTTCACATATTTTAAGAGATTTTTGGAAAATATTACTATTCTCTGAATTCATCAAGTTTAAGTCGCGAAAACTCAGAAATGGTATTATTTCTTGGTATTCTGGTACTTGAAATGTGTTATCTAGATATTTAACTTTAAATTTGTGCAAAAAAAAATATAACTTTTAATACACAAATTTTCGGAGTTATGACCGGCTAGCGCTCTCTTATAGACCACTGTGCGACGTTGTCATTACGAGTGCTAAAAAGTATTTTGAATTTTTATTAAAAATGAACATAAAATATTCAGACTCATTATTATATTTCCTGTTGTTATAACAATGATCTTTCCGCAAATGATATAAACAGGGTGTATCCCATAAGGTTTGCAAAAATTCTAGAAGGAGATAGAGTAGGCTTAGACTAACAAAAGATTGAACCTAAGGTGGGGGTCCAAAATGCAGTTATATGGTTTAAGCGGATTTTCTTACTTGTTTAAAGAGAAAACTTTTTCATGAGTAACTTTCAGCTAATTGTTTGAGCTTTCTAAGAGTATATCGGGTTCAAAGGGTTGAAAAGGATTTCGAAAAGTAGTATGGACTAAAAGTAATTAATTAATATACAGAGTGGGTGGAAATCAGTAGAATATCGAAAAATGTAGATTCCTGGAGCTATTCTGAACAACTTTTTTCCATGTAATTTTTTGATATTCGCAAAATTCAATAAAGGTTCACTTTAAAATCAAATACTATTGATCCATTGGTTTTTCGAATTTCGAAAATTGGCATAGAAAAAATTTGTTCACAATAGTCCCAGGAATCTTACATTTTTCGGTGTTCTATTGATTTTTTTCTACTCGGTTGTTAATATAACACTTTCAATCGAAAAAAAACAAATACTTTTTAATGAAATGATATCAAAAAAATCACGCGATTCAATTATCAAGATTCACACAAGCTGGGAATGTACCACTTGGATTATGAAGAAAAAGTATTTGGTATCGTTCCAATCTCATAACGCATTCAGCCAAAAAGTCTTTCATCCATGTGACTGGTTTGTCATTAGACTTCTCGCTATTTTTAGCCTCTTCACAGTAAATGTCCACATATGTAGACATAAGTTTTTAACTTTAATTTTTGCCAATTTTTCGATATTTTTCTCAAATTTTAAAGCATTGAAAATAGAGAAAATTCTTTTCTGTTAGTTATCATATAATTTTTGCATAATAAACCAGCGGAGACAATTGTCTCAATAGTCACATCTTTGGTTATTTTGCAAGTAAACCGAAATGAATTACACATTAAACCAGAATAAATTCACTTAAATTACAATTGTAAAAAAAAAACGGTGCAAGTGTAATGCAAAGTCGGTCATTTGTATCAAAAATGGTTCGAATGTAATGCATGATCAATCATTAGTACCAAAAGTGGTCAAATTGTATATCGATTGTGTCAGTGAAATTAAAACATACTGTTTAGCAGTTCGTCCAATGGGAAGAAGATCAAACGATAGTGTACCGGTCTAATCACTTGCGCTGTCTAGAGAGACCCGGGTTCAAATCCTCCACTTGGTGATTTCCAGTTTTAGAAATTTCAATTAATTTGTACACAGTTTGTCTGAAGAGTCATCGGAGCGGAAAATGAAACATGTGTCCAACATAGCCGAGGTATAAAAGAATAAAAAAATTTCAAAAACTTTTATCCGCACTGAGATTCGAACCTAGAACACAATGCTCAGGAATACATATATAACACAGTTTTTAGCGCATTCGTCTATGAAATCTTTAAACGTTTTTGTGGAAAATAAACAAAAAAAATTGGCCTTTTTCTGGTCCGAATGTAATGTATAAGGAGACAATTGACCTTTTCTGGTCTCAACGTAATGCATAAGTAGAAATGGGTTATGACCAATGACAAATAATACAAAATGTAAATAAAACTTTATATGTGATGGGATCAGAATTTTGAGTAGTAAGTCGCTCTCAAGATCTAGTTAACAAACTAGTTTTAGAAGGTCCGTGGTCCTGCAGGGCTGTTATCGAAAAAGTTTTTTTGTGTATCATTTTTAATTTTTATTCCAAAAATTTATTATTTGGACACAAGTAAAAATAAAAAGTTTTTTTTTTTATTACCTATAATTTTCTTTCGAAGTCCAAGGGGATCAAAGTAATGAAGAGCAAAAATAATATAATCATATGAATTTGCAGATTATTTTGTCAGAAATGAAAAAAAAAATTAGGTTCGGTTTTCACAAAAGTTTACTTAAGGTCTAAGAACCATAACATTAAGTTAAAAAGATGATATCTGTTAAATGATCACGTCCTGGATGGATGCACATTTTCGCTCGCTTTAAGAAGCTTTAAAGAAGTGCAATTTTATCTTTAGCTGAAAACTTAAAGAATTGAATTCAATCGTGTTTTAGAAAACTATAACTTTAGTTTTTACTGATTCTTTTATAACTTCATTTCAGTTTCCTATGAAGAGGCACAAATAAAATACGTTTGGAAAAATGATGAGGATACGCTGCGGAAAAGCCCATCGTTGACAACGCTAAATGCGTATCTGATAAAGAACCAAACAACGGCCTGTGATCAAAATAGCTGGAGAGGTGAGTCAGTCAGTTGGCAATGCACTATGAAAATTTTAAATTTGTTCTTTTTCCCCAATTGATTTTGCTATTTGATTTTCTGTAATTTTTATTTAACTTTGTGTATATTATTAATTGTGAGTAAAATTTTATTTTTAATAAAAACAAAAACAATTTGCAAATTTAATTTTAATTTAAATTTTAAGTGAGTTATTTTTGGTTTTTTATTGTTATCGGCTGTGTGCCCAATAAAAACGTAAATATTACAAATTTACAGATGCATCATCATTTGTTTTGAGCAAAAAAAAAAACAAGAAAACAAAAAAAAAATTAAAGTAAACAACTAAAATTTTAATGATGCAATTAAATTTAATATTTTGATTACTTGTTTATTGAATTTTTATTTGCATTATTTTCAGTTAAATTTCATTGGATTTTTTTTTTTTTATTATTATTGTATCTATATACATTATGTGTGTATTTTTAAGTAAATTATGTTGTTTTATACAAAAACAATTAAGTTAGTTGTTGTTCTAGAATTTTAATTTTTTTAAGTACAAGTATAAATTCAGTTTCTCAAAGCTAGACCCCCATGTCAAAACTATTTTTGGAAAAAATTAAGGGGTCCTGATTTTAGGGTTGCACATTACTCTTAAATATAATGTTCTACATATTGGCACTAGATAAACTTTCTTGTTTAGATCCTCTCGACCCTAAGTTGCTTTTTCCATATTCGTAGATTCTTTGACGACTTTATACATGGAATATTTATTGATTTCGTATAGAGCATAGGGATTTTTATTTAAACCAGAATCTCTTGATTATTTTTTTTTCTTTTTTTTTTTTGCAAATCCGTTTCCATTTGTTTTGATTCTCTTCCAATATAAATATTTCTACTGCGACAACAAATCTATATATGAACACAGCCTTCGATATCTGCTTGAAATTTCATAATCGGTGGTCTTACTCATGTGAAAAAATTAAACTACGTGAACCGGGTGAAAAATTTGGTCGGTTCGGTTTAGCAGTTCGAATCGTTTTTTCACTCTTGGATGGTTCGTCAGAACGGCTTTTTTTTCCAACAGGTTCGGTTTAACGGTTCGGAAATTTAAACAAAAACTATGCAAATTGGTGTTATTTTGATTCAGTAACAATCCAAAAGAATTTAGAAACATTCTTGAACGTTAATGTTACGAAGCTTCTGGGAGGTGATATAGTAAACCTAAGTAGACTAATAAAAAATTGTATGTGACCTTTTTCTTTTTCATAGGGGTAAGTGGGGTAAAGTGGGAACTGGGGTAGAGTGGAAAATGCCCCTTTTCGGGCAAACTAGCAAAGTATAGCTGTCATGCGCTTCTGACATGTACTGGCAATGACCGTAAGCAAATCTTTATGGTATAGCGATGCGTGCATACATATTTTTGTGATCTCTGGAATCATGTAAAGTTTTTAAGTGATTTTGAAATTTCATTTTGAAATTTTTAAGCATCGATATTTTTACTGTTTCTGGAGATAAACCGATTCTAAGTACACAAAAATATTCTTTGTAGTCTTAATTTTGATAACGCAAAAGGATTCCGTGTAATTCATAGAGTGAAAGAATGAAGCTCACATATTTTGCAAAATGTGGTATCGAGGTAAAGTGGGAAATTTTTTTTAGGGTAAAGTGGGAAATGTTATTTCACGATTGCGAGTCCCCACTTGTCAACGTATTATACTATTTCATGATCCAAATATGTGTTGCACTCCGGAAAAGCTAAGCGAGTTGCAAAAAGCAGCTGAGAAACGTTTAGCAAATAAACGGAAGAAAGAGGGAAACGAATCACAAAAAATAGAGAACCAGGAGCAAAAAAACACCACCAGCAAAGAAAGCATCAAAGAAGAAACAAAGAAGAGTTCTAGCTCAGATGAAGATCGTGATTTTTGCACCATTTGCATGGAACTCATGCCCGAAATCATGACCAGACACAATACCATCAAATGCAACCTAAAGGATTGTCAACGCTACAAGCTTCTTTTATTACTAACACTGTGACTCGGACTTTGATGTTTCATCAGAGAACGACGAATGAGCTACTATTTCACAAATTTTTTTAAACGCATTTTTTCATATATTTTTTTCCAGCAAAATCATTATTTCTTTTCATATTTATACCTATGGGTGTGTTTCTTGAACCGTTTTTGACTTACAATAAAGATATAATAACTTTTTTCCAACATTTGTATTAGTTTTTATTAGTTTTGAAAGTTTCCCACTTTATCCCACGATTTTTAATTTTTGCCATTTTGGGCATCCTCGATCAAAGCGTCGGACTCAACAGAAAATCCATATTTTCGGTTCGTTTCTTCGGGAAAAATATAGCTTATTTAATTTTCTTTATTATTGGAAGTTCAAACATGAAAAAATAAGAAGTTTTGTTCATTTTATGAAGCTTCGAAAAAAAATTCCCCACTTTCCCCTACTTAAATGGTCGCCAAAATCAAAGAATAGGAAAAAAATTTTAAATTTAAAGTAAAATTCTTCTACAATAAAATCCTTTTTAAACATATCGGCCAATACCGCCAATTGGAAGCTCATACTAGCTTAAATTTTTCTCTTAAACGTTAGGTTGAAGGAAGAATTTTTTTTTTGTACAATATTTCACAAAATTAGGTATTTCCCTATAAGTCTTCATGGGTAATTTAGTCCCCGCCCTGACATGATTTTTTTTGCTAGTCTTGAACTCCTCTATCACCTCCTAAAAGTTTTGTAACCTTAACATTTACACAAAAAATTTGAGATTGATGGGGAGAATATCCTCTAGCAAGTCCTCGTCAATGTTTCTCGCAGGTCTCCAAGAATAAATTTTATAATGGAAAATGCTCTCTGTACCGAAATCTGGGTTGATGGAAGACCAAAAATAATTTCAGCTAATTCACATAATTCTTTGTCTGCATAGTTATTTCAAATATTTAAAACAACATTATTTTAAAGCCCTTTTGTATTTTAAAACGATTTGATTTTATCTATAAATGATCTATTTTTGAACTTTGTCTAATTCTTCCCTATATCTTTCAAAATTTCATCAATTTCGTCATCGGTACTAATTTTTGAAGAGTCTATAGTAGCCTACATACTAATCAATTTTGATTTTAGAATAAAAACATGTGTGATATATTCAATTGCATTATTCTTTTCAAAAAAATTTAAGAGATGGGGAAAATTTGTCTATTGGAAATTAATTCAAACGAAACTTAAAATCTTTATAAAAAGTGGTTCAGTTTTCGGTACGGATCACACATTTGTGGAAAATTTCGGTTCTATAAATTGTTCAGTTAATAAGTAGAGAAAAGTGGTATTCCTGTTCAAAACTGGTTCGGTACAAAACCGGCACATCCAGTTAGTTTTGTTAAGATAGTTAAGCATTAGATAGGGTAAAAATTTAGATTCATCCCGAAACCAACTGAAAAGTAAGAAGGACTCTTAAAAACGATATCTGTATCATATTTTTGTTTCGTTCTAAGAAAAACCAATGGAGCACTTTTGATTCTACTGAAGGCCCATTTTGGCTCAAAAGCATGTTTTTTGGTCATAACACAGTGCAACATTTTTCAAGTCATTGACGGTGAACTAAATTCCGTTATAAGTCGTCGAAGTACTCGCCGAAACAAGTAATTCTGCCAGAGCGTTTTGCAAAGTTGACTCATATGAGGATTTTATGGTCATTTTTGCGATTTTAAGGCACTAGATGAATTTTTTTCGGTTAAGTTTGTTCGGCATTTTTTTTCTTCTATACAAAAGCTACAACATTGCTGAAGTCATCAAAACAATATCTCGGCTCGTTACCGAGATATAGCCATCGAAAAATCGCTCAAAATCGCTCTAAGTTGCAATTTTCAGCTGGATAATTATAAATTATAATGCTGAAAATTGCAACTTTTTGCCTCAAATTGGATTTTGAGCGATTTTTCGATTTTTTCATATGGCTATAAATCTTTATATGAGTCAACTTTGCAAAACGCTCTGGCAGAATTACTTGTTTCGGCGAGTACTTCGACGCCTTATAACGGATTTTAGTTCACTTTTCATGTGTCGCACTGTGTAATTCTAACGATACGTAGACGTACAATAACACAGGCCCACAAAAAAAAAAAGTACCATGCGCGAAAGATCAGACCACCTGAACTTTATGTTTTCGGGGTCGCTGAATCCGAATATGGTGCCAGAATAGCGAAGTTGGTTCGGGTTTTTTCAGAAATCAGCAATTATTTTTTTCAGCATTATTTCTGATTTCTGAAAAAACTCGAGCCAACTCCGCTATTCTGACACCATATTCGGACTCAGCGACCCCGAAAACATAAAGTTCAGGTGGTCTGATCGTTCGCGCAGGGAATTTTTTTTTTTTTAGTCCTGTGCACAGGCAAAAAAAAAATACCATGCGCGAAAGGTCAGACCACCTGAACTTTATGTTTTCGGGGTCGCTGAATCCGAATATGGTGCCAGATTATCAAAGTTGGTTCGCGTTTTTTCAGAAACTAGCAAAAATCAGTAATTTTCAGCATAATTGCTGATTTCTGAAAAAACCCAAACCAACTTCGCTATTCTGGCACCATATTCGGATTCAGCGACCTCGAAAACATAAAGTTCAGGTGGTCTGATCTTTCGCGCATGGTACTTTTTTTTTTGTGGGCCTGTGTAATCAACAAAATATAACCCTTAAAGCAGACCTGTCCTTCTAGAGTAAGAATTTCAAAATTTAGCCAGCGCATAAAAGGTCGGGCAAAATCATAAAACATATCATTTTTGACCCCTTCAATAATTGCAAATATGGTTCAAAATAATTTTAATTAATAATAACAACCAACAAGGATATTGCGGGTGCTCAGGAGGCTGTGGCCGACCCGAAATTTCCAATTTGTTTGCAATAAATACGTATGATTAATTTTTACGCCGTGATTTTGATATCCGCACAAGTAAAAAAGAGCTTTTCGCCTGCCCACCAAAAAGTCACTGCCTTGCGAATGCTTTTTTTCGCCAGTATTATTATTTCTTTCCGTTAGCCCGCCGTGTAAAAAAACAAAACAACAACAATTTACGTTTTTTTGATTGCTTGTGCGCTCGAAAGTTAACTGTAGTAATTTAAGTGTCTCGAGTACGTTAGTATATATGTAGGTCCAAATTCGAGTTTGAGAAAAAAAACATACACATAGCCTTGCGTGTATAAAACAAACAAAAACAACAATTTGTTGTTCGCTTGTGCGCTTGAAACTTGTAGCCGCTCATAACAGTTAAGATTAACCCTTAGTGCCCCCTTTCATTACTCATAATTTGGTTTTGTATTGGCCCCGTAATCAAGAGATTTTGATATTTTTTCCCGTGAGAAACTGAATTTATTAATTTTTCTTTTGAATTTTATTAAATGTTTGCTAAAATTAAATTTTAAGTATATTTTTAGATTATTTTAATAGAAACCCACCCACCAAACTACTTGCCTCCCCCCTTGATCAAATTATTATACTTAGTTTTAACAGGCTATTTTCCCTCAGCTATTAGCAAAAAAAAAACTTCCCCACACAATAACCCAAAAAATAAGGTTTCCAACAAATCTTAACTAAGTACTTTACTATACAATTCTTTAATCTTTACAACAACAAAAAATCAAAAACCACAACAACCAACCAACCAACTATCATAGGGAACTACAGCTGTCTTAGGGTCGATTTAATATTTACAAGAGATCGAGCATTCTATTTCACCACCGTTTTCATACCTGGCATAATATTGGTGACGTCATCATTTATAACATTCTGGCTAGAATGGAATGCAGTTCCCGCTAGATCTATGATAGGTACGCCTAAAAAACAAAGAAAAAAAAATGTATACCAAATCAAGAATATAAACAATTACACTAAAAAAAAAATATATAAAACTTATAATGAAATATCATTGCCTGTTTAAGTACATATTTCATTGACAAATTTTACACATTTTTAAAATTTTAACACAATTTTACATGCTCAAAAATTACTTAAAAAGAAAACAACAAATATATATCACTACCTCTTTATCACACAAATTTCAAACTCTTTTATTTTATCTACCTAAAATTTGATAAAACAGCTAAAATGAAACATATGACGCAGTATCCGGCTTTTAGCGCCATCTATTTATGCCATTTATTAATTTGCCCTTTTTTGATTTTTTCAAAGAAAAACTTATAAGAAAAGCTCGTATTTTATAATTTTTCAAAAAATTTCTCATTTATTTTTAGTAGTCTACTTTCTTATTATATACATAAAGTTGAATGTAGTTTTAGAATCAATTATCTTGAAATCTCTTTTAATGCCTCCAATATCAAACGATATATCACCAACATTACACTGCATTGAGTAAATTTTTGCCAGTTCTTTTTTTTTTTTTTTTTTTTGCATGAAAATACTCGTTACCAAAACATTGCCTTTTAAATATTTATATTTCTCGAATCACGTAGTACACCCCTCTATATATTGTAGATGGGGAAAAACCGACGCTAGATTGCTTTCCAAGTAGTGGCTTAGCAAAAAAAAAAAAAAAAAATCCAACTAAATTGAGACAATAAAATCTTAGTTATTGACTTAGGCTTAGGTTACTTGAAAGGTTAAAGTGTTTTAAGTGTTATATTAAATTTAAGTTATGGTTTTAATACAAAAAAGCAAGCTTATGTGCATTTTTAAACGTTAACTTGTCTAAATTTCTTTTGTTTAATGTCCGTGGTCTTGTAAAAAATAAAAAATACAAAATAAAAACTATATAAATTCTTTACTGAAAATTTCCAAAATCAAAATTGTTACTGTTGTTACTACACATCTATCTACTACTTACTACATATGTACCTCTTAAATGTACCAAAAGTTCTTGGCATCTCTCTTAAACATGTATTTGTATGTATTAAGGTAATTACAGTTGCCTACAAGTTGAATTGACTTTTACACGGGATCGTGCCTATTATTTTACCACCGTATTCATACCTGGCATTATATTGGTGACCTCATCGTTTATCACATTTTGGCTGGAATGGAATGCAGTGCCAGCCAGAGTTATGATCGGTATGTAATCAAAAAAAAAAAAAAAATAAATAAATAAAAATAGAGACAAAAAATAAGCAATCGAAAAGTAAAGAAAACAAGCCATATTCGTAATTGTCCGCTTAGTAAAAGATAGGACTTCTCCTTGTAATCAAATTTGCAAAATAAGTTCCTCGCTATGTACTCCAGTATTTCAGTATAAAACCAATTAGTCAGGACAAGAAAATTACGTTTATATTCAGGTCTACCACTGACACGTATTTTTTAAAATTTTCGTAACTGGATTTTTCGATCTGTAATTTGATTTTATAGTTTTCCTTAAAAATAATCTAGAGATAGCAACAATCTATAGTCTTTAATTTTCCAGAATTGTAGCCTAACAGTTCAAGCTAAACTGATGAAGAATTTTATATTTATTTCATAAATTATACCAAACTGGCGGATATTTTTCATGAAAATAAATACGGAGAGAAAAAAGTTCACCAAAACTAAGCCCAAATCATTCTTAAATGGAATGTGCAAAATTGAGCTCAACAACACAACCATCTCAAAATATACTCACATTTGAACATATTGTGCTAATAGACCAGTTAATTTAGAGACTGGCTATATTTATATGTGATGCTTGCACTAATTCCAAGGTTCATACCAATCGATAGAGAATTTTCCCCTGAACAACATATCAAAATGGGTCCTCGCAAATTTTTCCGGGAAATTATTTAAAGTGGGGTTTTGCACGTGAAGAGCCAGGTAAATAATTTTGATGTTTTCGATTTAAGTAATATTTTATTATGTTATACCTCAAGCCAGATAAAAAATATTTTTACAGTATAAAATCTGCTTAACGATCTAGAGGGCTTAAAAAATTTGTAAAATTTTTGTAGCCCGATTAGTCAAATTTTTATAGTTCTCTAGCTCGTTTACTAAACTGTATACTGTAAAAATATTTTGCATCTGGATCAAAGACATATATATATTAGACCGGTGCGTTTTGGACGAAAGTTTAAAATTCGTCGCACAACCGGCAGAATTGAAAAGTTTAACTATCGACATGAAGATTGACGCCTCCCTAGCTCTGAGAGATGACGGGAAGGGGCGTCGATATATTTTTGAAGGTTGAAAAACGTGGTTTAAAAATGCATGCTCATAGGTCCGAAGTGAACCAATTCTCAGCTTCGTAGTAGGTCGAAAACTGAAGTTCAAGACATGGATTCTTATGTATTTTTTCCCTTAGAATCGAATGGCATCATTAGATTTCTGATTAAACGTCCATTTTTTGCGTTAAGTGAACTTTTCAGCTCAAAAAAGTCGAAATTTTTCCAAATCCCCTGTTTGAGCACTCCACAATTGAACAGAGAAAATCTTGGAAAAATTTTAAATGTATATTTTGTTAGGATTTTTCTTGACGAATCCAGTGGTACCATTTTTTTTTCGCTACAACATTATTTTCATTCATGAAAAACGAATTTTTGATTTTTATTATCAAAAAATATCACGAAATCGGGCGTAAATATTTATTCAACGACGGTTCCCAACGTCCGGACGGTTTTTTTTTCGGTGCCCCCTAGTAAAATTTATTTAGAATATTTTTGGAATTTTTTAACCCATTATAAACAAGTTTTTGAAAAAGGGGTCAAAAAGACCCTTCAAAACGGGATATAATGGGTTAAGTCGTTCACATAACTTAATGTAGAATCAAGCATGGAACAATATTTTAGAACATCTTAACCCATTATAAACAAGTTTTTGGAAAAAGGGGTCGAAAAGACCTTTAAAAACTCGTTATAATGGGTTAAGGTGTTCTAAAATATTGTTCCATGCTTGATTCTACATAAAGTTATGTGAACATCTTAACCCATCATATCGCGTTTTTAAGGGTCTTTTCGACCTCTTTTTCCAAAAACTTGTTTATAATGGGTTAAAATGTTCTGAAATATTGTTCCATGCTTGATTCTACATTAAGTTATGTGAACGACTTAACCCATTATATCCCGTTTTGAAGGGTCTTTTTGACCCCTTTTTCAAAAACTTGTTTATAATGGGTTAAAAAATTCCAAAAATATTCTAAATAAATTTTACTAGGGGGCACCGAAAAAAAAACCGTCCGGACGTTGGGAACCGTCGTTGACTAAATATTTACGCCCGATTTCGTGATATTTTTTGATAATAAAAATCAAAAATTCGTTTTTCATGAATGAAAATAATGTTGTAGCGAAAAAAAATGGTACCACTGGATTCGTCAGGAAAAACCCTAACAAAATATACATTTCAAATTTTTCCAAGATTTTCTCTGTTCAATTGTGGAGTGCTCAAACAGGGGATTTGGAAAAATTTCGACATTTTTGAGCTGAAAAGTTCACTTAACGCAAAAAATGGACGTTTAATCAGAAATCTAATGATGCCATTCGATTCTACGTGAGAAATATACATCAGAATCCATGTCTTGAATTTCAGTTTTCGACCTACTACGAAGCTGAGAATTGGTTTACTTCGGACCTATGAGCATGCATTTTTAAACCACGTTTTTCAACCTTCAAAAATATATCGACACCCCTTCCCGTCATCTCTCAGAGCTAGGGTGGCGGCAATCTTCATGTCGATAGTTAAACTTTACAATTCTACCGGTTGCGCGACAAATTTTAAACTTTCGTCCAAAACGCACCGGTCTAATATATGTATATGGGTATAACATAATCAAATATCACTAAAATCAAAAACATTAAAATTCTATACCTGGTGCTTTATTTGGAAAACCCCAACTAACATAATTTCCCGGAAAAATTGCGAGGACCCATTTTGATATGTTGTTCAGGGGAAAGTTCTCTATCGATTGCTATAAGTTGTATGAACCTTGGAATTATTGCAAGCTTCACATTTAATTGAACTTGTCTATAATGCATGGCTCTTTGAAAATGTTTATCAATAAACAAATTAATTTCAGCTAATTTTTCCTGTACAATTTCATTCCGTGTGTTTATGATACTCAATATGCTTGTCAGCTACTTCTCGACATGCAATTCAGGTATTTGTGGTAGAGAAACTACTACTCAAATCTAACAATGGGATGTTACGATGTACGAGTTATCGCTATGGGCATTTTGATACATACAATGGTTTCAAGAAATGTTATTCTGGCATTGGGCAATCAGTTTTTGATGGCAAATTATTGCTAAGCTCTGAATGACACCCAAAATTTATTTGCATTTGTTTTTTTGGCCGTCGCTATGTTCCGAATTTTAAGCCATTATGGTGTCTTTTATATACGCGAATTTCGAAAAATAAATCGATTTTTTTATCGTATGTTTTTTTATATTATGTCATGATTCTTCCGAGGAGTTTGCTATTGAAAAGGTACAAATTTATTTCCGGAAAAACAAATTGTCTGGTTAACTTATTTCAAAAGTACATGTAATCCAACCAATTTGCCAAAATATAAATTTTTTTAGAATGAGGGCCGATTTTATAAATAATGATAAGGTACATGTACCCTCCCTTTTTGCGTTGATGCGTAAGAATTTACATATTTGTTTAATTTAAAAAAATTATTTTTATATTTAGTAAACCAAATAAAGAAAAACAATTTAATCTAAGCACATTTTTTGCACTGATTTGAATTTTGCATGCTTCATTTTTATTATGTAAAATCAAATATTTGCTTATTTCATTTAAAATTATACAGTTAACACACACAGAATATGTACAAATATTTATTATTTATTAACTTCATACAACAAACATTTTAATATTTTTTAAAATAAGTTTATAATAAAACAATCAAGCAGGTAATACTCGTAAAGAATAAAAAACAAACAAAAAAAAGGCTTTCTATACTTGATTCAACTCTATTAGTATCGTTCTGAAATCCGATTCTCTTCAGTTGTTCTGCATTTGGAGTAATCAAATGCCATCGGCATTTCTATTCCAATAAATCAAATTGAATATCGGTTCGAAAATTGATTTTAATTTAATTTTCAAATTCCGGAACACCAAAAATCGAGTTCAGTTCCGGTTCCACTCGAAAGCGGACTTCAGAATATATAATATATATTAGTACGTTTGGATTTATAAAATTCATTGTTCAAATCTTTAAATAAATTGGAATCTGAAGCTCACTTCTTATACCTTGCCATTCAAACAATGTTTAAACTAGTAAAACTAAAATAAAGTTCGGTTTTAGCACTTTGGCAAGGATATTTTATAAATTTTCTGTTCTGTTATCCATAATTTTGACTTATTTTCTTGTGTTAAACATATTTTATAAAGTTTCATTAACATTTTATTTACTAATATTGATATGTAGATTAGGGTGACACAAAAAAACAAAGGTGCCGGAATGTTCGGGGCGCTCAACTAAAGTGATTCTGTGGAATCATAATAGGCCAATCTCTAGTAAAAATACCTGAATTCGGTCACCTCAGAGATTTTACTAAATTTTTTTATAAATAAATTTTTTCAATTATATTTGTGTGTTTACAAAACCAAATCCAAAAATTTTACATTGTTGTTGTAAATAAACAAATTGTTTATATGGCTTAGAGCAAAATGAAGGGCACCATAATAATAACTTGAGAAAAGTTATCTACATATATATTAATACTAATCCTACTATGTTAGAAATGGACCACGACTTTGAATTATACACCACTAGAAAGATATTTGTGTGTAAATGTGCACAAAATTTAAATTATTTTGATATTTTGCCATTCAGTCAGGTAAAATTAAATGCAAATTTTTCAATATTAACAACGATAAAATACGCGGTTACATAGAGCTGAAAAAAGGACACAACACAAAGAGAAAGAAAAAAAGCTGAATTACACTGACTTCATGTTTTTTGTTTTCTTTTCATTGCAGATTTGTCATTGTGCCAAGGATGATAATTGAGCTTTTCTATTTTGTACCAAATAGCAAAAAAAAAAGTACTAAAACACTCCAAAAAGTACCAAAATTGATTAATGCATTGGTGATCAAATCTTGGCCATTGGCCAATTTCGGTATTAAAAAATTTCATTTTAACACTTTAAATACCAAAAATGAAAACGCTGTTTTTGGAATGTTTACTCAAAACAAAACTTGAGACATCTAAATCTTCATTTTAAGATCTGTATAATATGGCTTATAAGATTTCACAGAATAATCTTTTTTTATGTCAACCTAATGAAAAAGTTTTGATAAAAGTTACACATTTCATGAAAGGAGAACAATATTGTGTCTTGTACCCTTATAATTGCAAAATTATTTAATAAGTTTTTTTGCAATGGGTACATTTTTGTATGTACATATGTAAACAGAGTGCTAAACAAGGACACTGCGTTACTTTTTTTTTTTGTTTGTATCTCAAAGAGATATCCCCAGGTTGTGCGTACAAAAATATATAATATGCAAAATGACTTGAATAAATCATGACGCATGACATTTCACTGAAGATTCTTTTGCTTAAAGGAATTTTGTGCGTAATTACGTCTGTGTTTTAGGTACATACTTCATTTATGCACCTGTGCATATTTTTTAAATACGTACAATAATTTTTTTGACCCTATTTAAGCGATAGGAATGCTAATTTTTTTTTTTTTTTTTTTTTGGTGAGGTACTATAACTTTGACTCTAAATATACAGTATTATACGGTACAAAATCATGTAACTGTTTTTCAAACTTCAACGATGAAAGTTTCTTTTGTGAACGATAATCTATGCAATGGACATAACACCCCCAATTTATCCCAACGTTAATCGTGTCTCAGCAACAGCGCATTAGCACTGCTGTCATTGTGTTAACAATGTTGCTGCAAATTGCACATTTGTATCTTTTTATCTGACATAAAGCATTATGCTGCTGTCTAAAAATTCAAGTTTTCTTGTCTTGATATCTAAGGATTTATTTGCATTTTTGTATGCATTTTCCATTCAATTTATTCGTTTAAGTTTTTTGTTGCCACTCGTATTTGCAACATTAGTTGAGATTTTGCAAAGTGATGCAACAATTACACGCAATATCACTAGTACGCGTTTCTCAAAAATTCATGGGAGCGTGGTGTACGTAGTTGCAAAAGTGAAACCGAACAGCGACTCTGGAACAGCGAAGAAAGGATATCTGAAAATCCTTACCTGAGAAACCAAATCTGATTTTGCATGAAAAAACATATGCCACACTCCAGTAGTTTCATACTACTTTTGCGTAATTACTCGACTTTCATCTCAGTTTGTCGAGCTCTTCAAAATTTGACAATACGAAAAGAGTTTACAAACTTTTTGAACTTAAATTTTTGTAGATTTTGACATTCGAGTTATTTAGCTTTTATTCGTCATTCTTTGCTTTTTTTCTCTGAGGTCTTCCTTAAACCGCTCTAAAGTTCAAGTGTAAGATTGTAATCTACTAACAGCATTCTTTCTGAGACCCAAAAGGCTGTTCACATGATTTTCCCAGCCAATTGTGACACCTTAAACTGTTTAGGAAGTATTGTGCCAATGAACAGCCCTTTGTTTGGACTCAAGTTCATGATGATGAACCCAAGTTTTGTCCCCAGTAGGTTTTCAAACCAATACTCCATCTCTGTCTTCGCTACAGAGTTCCGTGACGTTTTTTTCCATACACGGTTCAAAAATAAGGTGAAATCAGATAAGTGCCACGCCTTCTTTTTAAGGATCAGATGATTCAACATGTTAAAAGGTGGGCGTGGCAATTATCTGTTTTCTGCTTCTATTCGCCCAGTACATGATATTTATGGTCGCCAATTTTCATCAAAATAGCTTGAAATCTATACATTAATACGCGAGACAAAAATTTGTCCTACCTTTTCTACTATGTAAGAAATGAAGCACGAATTTGAATTATACACCATTAGAAAGGTATTTGTGTGTAAATGTGCATAAAGTTAAAATTATTTTAATATTTGTCCATTAAGCCAAGTAAAATTAAATGCTAATTTTTCAATATTAACAACGACAAAATACGCGGTCACACAGCGCTGAAAAGCAGATACAGCACAAAAAGAAAGCCATAAAGCTGACAGACACTGACTTCATGTTTTTTGTTTTCTTTTCGTATTTTGTACCAAAGAGCAAAAAAATGTACTAAAACTGGTCAAAAAGTACCAAAATTATTTAATACATTTATGGTAAAATTTTAACCATTGGGCGATTCTCAAACCATGGAATCATTAATCCTTTTGTGTTTCTTTAGAAAAAAAAAAACCCTTTTCAATGGCTTATAACTCGTTAAGTAGTAATCCAACCGAAAAATGGTGTTTACATGGCTTGTTGGGAATAATTTTGACTATACAAAACCATTGACAAACATTAATTTTACGTTTTGCTGCTTTTGTTATAAAGCATTAAGTAGACCTCAAAACAGTAATTTTTAATTTTGAAGCAAGGATAACTCAGGATCCTGACGTGAGAAAAAAACCAAAAACAGATTCGTAACAAGGATATTCCTGTCTATCATAAGCCCGGAAAACCATAGTAGGGGAGGGGATAAAAAATGTACCACCGCAGATCCTGTCATCATTCACTTTCTAGTAACTTAGAGTCCTATCTATACACAGAGCGAAGAAAAAACCACGTTCGTGAGTGTTTTAACTACGTTTCGTTGCTGATTTGGATTTAACAACGCTCCAAGCTCATATTTGTATGGTGCGTTGCAAAATCACTTACAAACGTGGTTGAAACTTATTCAACAACGCTGGTTGCCAAGCGTTGTTAAATATGAATCAGCAACCAAACGTAGTCAAAACACTCCGAAGCGTTGTTAAACTCAAATCAGCAACGAAACGTAGTTAAAACACTAACAAAACGTAGTTAAATCCAAACCAGCTCATTTCAAAACAAATAGACTTTCAGTCAACTTCACAATAATGATGCCCATAGCTGAGTTGCTAACGTCCGCATCTATCACACGACAGGTTCCAGGTTCAAATCTTCCAAATACCAAAACAAAAAAATTTTATTTAAAGCATAAAATTGAAAATAAAAAAAGAAAATAATGTCAGTTTTCATTGCTGTTGACAGGAAAAAATTAATTCAAAAAAATTATTTTTCTTTTGTGTTTCATGTAGCAACGCGCGTTGTTAAATCACTCACAAACGTAGTTGAAACACATTTAGCAACGCGCGTAGTTAAAACTGCCACAAACGAGCCAAGCTCAAAACTTGGGTCGCCACGTGGTTAAAATAACTACGTTTCTGCCACTTTTGACAATGTTGTTTTCTCTGTGTAAGAATCTCAGCTCAGACTGCGGTTTTCATACTCAAATCTGTCTGGCACCCGCTCTATTAAGTATTTTTGGATATTTTCGATAGTTGTGAGCTCTACTAATTAACGAAATAGAATTTATTTTCGAAACTTTTCAAATATTAACGGCTTTCCCAACACTCTATCATTTCTAGAAATAAAATTTTAACAGAATTGAGTAAAAGAGTTCTTCTGGAAGGATAAGGAAAAAAAGAACTTCAGAAGTCAGCATTTTTTTTTAAAAATTTTTATATGATTTAAAATTAATTGCGCAATATTAACAGTTTTTAGCTTTTAATAGCTCATTTTAAAACTGATGCTTTCTATTTAAAAAAAAAAAAAAAAAACATTAAAATATGTATATATTTATTTAGTGCAATTTTAAGCAATATTTCACTTAGTGCTAAAATGTTATGCTTCAATAAAAAAACATTTATATTATCATAAATATTATTTATTTATTTATTAATTCATCTTGTTTACCATCTTTTTCAATAAATAAATTCCAGCTTGTACTTAAATAACATGTTTTTAGAAATTTTATATAATTTAAATTCTCATAAATACACCGTCAAAAGTCAACATCAAACCAAACCACCACCAGCACTCACTCTATCTCCAACTGCAAATCAGACAATACACCGAATAAAGAAAATTAAACAAATCTTAATCTATACAATGTAATACATAAACTAATGATAAACTTTTTTTTTTCATCTTTCAAATCCAACGTTCATGCTATAACGCACAACGACGCAGGCGTTACCACAATGCTGAATTTCTTCACCACATCCAACGGTTTCCGCAGCACTCTACCCGTGGTATCCAATTTGACCGCCATGAATGTCTGGGATGGTGTCTGCATGTGTTTCATCTATGCCTCGCTGCTGGAATTTGTGTGCGTCAATTATGTGGGCCGCAAGCGCCCGCTACACAATGTGGTCTATCGTCCTGGTGAAAATCCAGTTACACAGGTAAGCGATCTCTAAGCGCAGAAAATCAAAGAGGCGACTCTTAAATCAAAATTTGGTCAATTTGTAATGTCGGTTATTAATTAAGAGGTACGACATTCAATTAGTTTCTCAATTACATTACGCATTTAATGTGAAACTTCAATTGAAATTGACAATTGAGGCGCTAGCGTCTTGTGTATCTTACAGTTTGTTGATTAAAAATCATTAAATCGTTAAGAAAACCCCCGTACGTCATTATAACTAACTAACAACGACAACAACATTCATTATTTATATATATTTATATTATAGTCGTACTACTTCTATATGTATATCTATTTCTACCCTGTCTATCTATCTATTTATCTACATACATATGTATCTCTTTATACTTTTTTTTTAAATATTTAGTCGTAAACATGTCAATTTGCATCTGAAAAAATTTTGAAAAAAAAGTATTTACCCTGCTCACTAATTTTTGAAATTCATGTATTTTTTTATGTACTCGTATTCGTATGTTCCCAACATGTTACTTTCTAGTATTTCGTTTTTTAAGGAAAATTTCCATTTAATTTCAAAATTTTTTAACAAATTTTTGTTGTCTTTTTTGTGTATTTAATGTGATGCCAACTAAATTCTTGATGTTTTGCATAACTGAAAATACAAAAACAATACAAATGATCCAATGAATGTGATTGTTTTTGATTTTATAATATTGTATTATTTTTTATTTATTTGTTTTTGTACTTATATTATGATTAATATGTATATTATTGTGTATTTTAACAAAAAAAAAAAACAACTAAAAAATTTTATTTAAAAAAACTAAAACAAATCACGATTTATTATAAAAAACTAGGATATGTTGGTATGTATTCTGTTATTTTGATTTTTCAAATATTTACGCAACAGTAAATAAATTACGAATTATGTTTGAATAAAGCTACTGCTTGGTGTATTTTAAATTTATGTATAATTTAATATTTAAAATATATATAAACATCAAATAAATCGAAAAAGTAAACTACTAAAGTTCGATTGCCGCAGTAGAAAATGCGTTTCAACCAAAAGTACAAAATAAGTGCGATAAAATGTTTCTTGCATAGTGGAGTGTTTCCGACAATTTTGAAAAGCTTATCAAATTCTATAGAACTTAAGAACACTTAGAAAAATATACAACAAATTTTCCGATATGTATTTCGAAGAAGAAAGAAAGACATCGATATGATTTTAATTGTATTTTGACTGAAGACTGATACTTTCAATTAAGCGTATCGAGTTTTATGTTGAAATCTATTTTGGCTTGTTATATTGCTTCAAAATATTAAAAAAATTGTGTATTTCCACTTAGAAGTTAAGATATCTCAAAGTCCTGACTTGATAGAGTAATGTTGCATCTGACTTCTGACTTCAATCATCTCCAGCATTTTACTTATTCATGTATTTTTTGTTTCAGTGATAGTTTTTACGATGCCTTCGAACAGTCGCTTTTTCTGTTTTCTGGAGTGTTCCACTCCAATATCACAGGCACTCAAAATAAAACTAGTATGGATGTCCTTTGGTCTGGCGAAAAAATAACACTGTGCAACAATTTTAAAAGAATGTGACAACTTGGCTATACTGGGACGATAGCTAAGCAATATCTAATTAAAACCCCCGATGGGTTGTTTTTACTTCTAGTAAACTAAAATAAAGGTTTCTGGAATAGCACTAAAGGTACTGATCGAAGACTGGGTTCAGCGTCTGGACTTCTGCAAGCGTGCCCGTGGTGGCCATGCAAAAGAAATCGAGTTCCATACATAATGGCATCAAATGTACTTTTACAGGAATAAAGAATTTCATTGATATCCAAAACCGTTTTTGTTTTTTTTAAAAAAACTAATTTTAAAAATTTTTATAAAGACAAAAGTAATGTCATTATATGATTTGGCTGGTATTCTGTCAGTAATCAATTAAATTGGGTTCTGTTTACATAAAAAGTTCACTTGATGATGTGGAATTGATGCTATATATTTAAAAAAGTGATATGGGTCAAATAGCCGATTATTATGACCGACTTTCAAAATAAACGATTCATATTTTTGGATGAATTTTTTCAAACAAAACACCAACCTAGGCTGAAAGTTCATTCAATTCTGTGAATATTTTCCCAAGAAACCATACCTCTACGTTCATGTTTAGTTCGGCGCATTTTCAATTGAAAATTTTACCTTGCGTTTAATATTTATTTTTATGCATAGTTTTCAAAATTCCTATAGAGACAAAAGTAATATCATAATATGTTTTGGCTGGTATTCTGTCAGTAATTAATAAAATTGAGTTTATTTTTTACCAACACTATACTTAATAGCGTGAAATTGGTTATATTTATTCCAAAAAATTATATCGGTCACATAACCGATTTATTATAAACAATTCATATTTTTACATGGATTTTTTCAATCGAAACACCAACCCAAGTGTTTTTGGATGCTAGGATGCCGAATCTGACATTCTTTTTTTACTAGGGCAACATCTAGTGGCAGTTTTAGGAAATAAATTAGTCGCTTTTTTTAATTTTACAGAACAATTTACCAAAAATCTATGAAAAAATATAAATCGTTTATAATAAATATATATAATTTGAACGATATAATTTTTTGGAATAAATATAACCAATTTCACGCTATCAAGTATAGTGTTGGTAAAAACAAAACTCAATTTTATTAATTACTGACAGAATACCAGCCAAAACATTTTATGATATTACTTTTGTCTCTATAGGAATTTTGAAAACTATGCATAAAAATAAATATTAAACGCAAGGTAAAATTTTCAATTGAAAATGCGCCGAACTAAACATGAACGTAGAGGTATGGTTCCTTGGGCAAATATTCACAGAATTGAATGAACTTTCAGCCTAGGTTGGTGTTTTGTTTGAAAAAATTCATCTAAAAATATGAATCGTTTATTTTGAAAGTCGGTCATAATAATCGGCTATTTGATCCATATCACTTTTTTAAATATATAGCATCAATTCCACACCATCAAGTGAACTTTTTATGTAAACAGAACCCAATTTAATTGATTATTGACAGAATACCAGCCAAATCATATAATGACATTACTTTTGTCTTTATAAAAAATTTTAAAATTTAGTATGAAAATGAAAAAAAATATTGATGAAAAGTACAATTTTCGATCAAAAATGCGTCGAACTAAAGTTGAACGCAGAAGTATAGTTCCTTGGGCAAATATTCATAGAACTGAATGAACTTTCACATAGCGCGGTAGCCGAGGTCGATAAAATTTCCTCCATACAATTTGGCCCACCCTAATATACATATATAAATATGTGTACAAAAAATCGTTAAAATTATGAAAATGTCGAAAAAAACAACGGATTTTGATACTAGAAGGGCCCCAACATTATCCCTGAAAAAAAACGCGGGTGGTATTTCAAAAAATTTAAATTTTTTAAAAACCACCGTGTAGGGCTATTGTCCCAGTATAGCAAAGTCTTGTCCCTAGTTTTGCTGTTGCACTGTAAAATATACCCTACACTATAGTATTTTGAAAATGTTGCTTGTACGGGAGGCGCCACGCCCTCTTGACTGAATTAACTCAGTTTTTGCACTTACTGTTCCAAGTATCAATGCGAAATTTGGTTTTATTATCTTGAAAAACGCTTTCAGTACAGCATTTTTAAACTTTTACTTATATATGGGAGGTGCCACGCCCTCTTGTCCGATTTGGTCTAGTTTTTGCTCAGAGCTTGCATTTATAGTTCTTAGTATATGAGCGAATTTGGTTGGATTATCTCGAAAAACGCTTTCATTATAGCATTTTGAAATTTTTACTTGTATAAGTAGAATGTGCTAAGGCCTTTTGTCCGAGTTCGCCTAGTTTTTACTCAGAGCTTGAGCTTACCGTACGTAGTATTTATACTCCTAATGTTGCATTTTGAATACATATTTGGTATGTACATTAGGCGTGTCCGTTGACCGATTTCACTCATTTTCAATCCGACGAGTTAACTGTCGCGAAGAAAGCAGCGTACCAAATTTTATCGAATTACCATGCTCCCAAAAATTATTAAAATGATTTCAACAGACGGTGGAGACGCTGATCAATAAAATACATACATATATGGCGTATTATTCGTGAATCTTACACTTAAAAAATAGATTTTAATTTTACAATTTTTTAATGATTCTCTGTTTAAAATGATCGATCTCATATTTTTTCATTTTTCATTTTGGTGAAAATTAACAAAGTTATGATTTGTTAAAGTTTCATGGTTAGGGAAAATGCTCTGTTTTGTATTGTAAATGTCTCAGTAACTATTAGATATAAGGAAAAAGTGGTCATAATGTAAAATATAGATAATTAACTGAATTTTCGTAATATGTATGAAAAACATTTTTTTGCTAAAATTAATGATAGTAAACATGTAACAAAGTTAACAATGCGATTTTTTTTAATGTTAGTAGTCTTTTTATTTCGCTTAGTTTTTTAACATAAATTTTATTTTCAATTCTATTTAAATATACGTTTAATTTAGAGTGGAACTCGTATTACTCGTATTGAGGTATACCGGTTTTTCGAACATAAAGTCGTCTTTATTTTACATTATGATTACTTTTTTCCTATATCTAATAGTTTCTGAGATATATACATTACAAAAAACAGCATTTTCCCAAACCATGAAACTTTAAAAATCATAACTTTGTTAATTTTCACCAAAACGAATAATGTAAAAATACGTGGTCGATCATTTTTAACAGAGAATCGTTAAAAAATTTTAAAATTATTATCTATTTTTAAAGTGTAAATCTGAGGAATAATAGCCCATATACTTTTCCATACCTCCTCAGCGTTGCAAATGGAAGGACAAAGTGAACTTACCCTGGATGTAGGGTATATAAACAAATATACCAAGCAGATTATAAAATTCGTAATTATTTTCAAGTATTTATTTCAAATCTTTTTTATACATTTTTTTTAATGGGTACAAATTTATTAGGTTTTAGTATTTTTTTTTTTTTTGATTATAATTTTTTATGCAATGTTCCCTCTAAGAATTTTTAAAAAATTTTGTTTTTTTTTTTAAATAAATATGAATGTTGTAACAAAATATACAAATTTATTTACTATTAAAAACAAAGAAACTGTTACTACGTTTTGGCAAAAAATAAATAAAAATAAAAGAACCAAAAACAAAATATACCTAAATAAAAATATATATGTATATAACAAAAAACATTGTTTCCCAATTTTGTGATTAACCTCAAAAGTTCAAACTAAAACAGAAATTTCAAAATCATGGATACACTTTTTTATTTAACAATATTTTCAATAAAAACAAAATGAATTTACTAAAAAAAAATATTTATACATAAAAAAAATTTTCAATTTGCTTTAATTTTTATTTGTGTTTTGTGTTGTTTCCAAACTTAAAAAAAACTGTTGTACAAAAGTGTTTCCGTCCCAAAATATAAATTTTTTTATTTTTTTTTTTGTTCAATGAAAACCACAAAATTTCCCCCCACTCCCCACCATCACAACTTAAAGTGTGTTTTAGTATGAACATTATTTTGTGTACATTTTTCCAGCGTCTTCCAGCGGTTCTAAGCAGGATCGGAGTAATTCTTGCAAGTCCTTTGGTAAGCTAATTTCTCATCCACAAAAAAAAAAAAAAAAAAAAAAAAAAACATTGAAAAAGCAACATAAATAAATTTAATTCAATCATAATCGTATTTTTGAAATTTTACCAACTCGCATACATTTTTATTTTAGCCACCACACCTGTAGATCTCTAATTTACGTTATTTTGCATTTTTAGTACTCTATCTAAGCAAAAACCATTTAAATGCAAATATGGTATAGCATGTTGCCGCTTTTGGTTTATTTTGCGAATTTCTTTCATTTTTTATTTAAAGCAAGTAATTTTTGCTTTTGAAATGCATAAAACGCACGCTTTGAGTGTATTTCGATTATATATTATTTTAAACATTCACTTTCAAAATTTTTTTTTTTTTTTTAAACACATTTCATTTTTGGAGAAAAAAAAAAGAAACATAAATTTAAAAAGAAAAAACTAAAACCCAACAAAAACACACTTTAAGGTCACTAATAATTGGGAAAAATGTTACTTATTTATTAATTAAAATGAATATATTATTAATTTTTTAATAAACTATCTAGGAAAAACGTCAGGTGACACGCCCCGCTAAAAAAATTATGTATTGTATTATAATTGTGTTGAAAGCTTTAACAATTTAGTTGTTTGTTTTTCTTTTTAATTTTAGTGTTTTTATTTTGCTTTGTTTTTAGTTTTATCTCTTAGGAATGAAAGTATCTAACAGTAGTTATTTTATTTGTTTTACCAGAAAGCGTTTAAGTGTAAAATTGGACGTAAAATAATGAATTAAAAAGATTTTTATTAAGCTACTATTACACCGTCCGACACGACTTTGAACAACTGGAAAAGTCCAATATATTCTGAAAATTAAGGCAGTGCAACGAACGCAAATCGCTCGAACCAACTCGCAGCTTGAGCAATTTCAACAGAAATTTCTGTTCGATCAGTACACCGAGCAGATCGAACGTTCTAACAGTATGTATCGTTCGAGCGCTCAATTGCAATTTGTTGCATACAACCACGGCTGTATTAACAGATTGACCAAGAGTGGCCGCCAGATGAAATATTTTTTTTTTTTTTGTTGTTCAGGAAGCAACGAAAAATACTTTGAGAAACGTTCTTTTAGAAAAATCTAACATATATTTTAAGGGTTGCCACCTGATTATTTTCTGAATTTTCTTAAAATCATAATTTTTTTTACTAAATTCAAATTTTTAGCTTAGGAAACGCTCAGATAAACTCTTTAAACATTGTACAAAATTTTGCAAAAAAACGTTTGAAAACCCTAATATAACAACCCTAAATTTTTCTTTCGTTGTTTTTGGACCCAAAATGTCAATTTATAGAGAGAAAATGATGATCTGAGCAATTTATTGAAAGAAAATTTGGATTTTATTAGAAAAACCAGATGGCAACCCTAAAAAATTACTTTGGGTTTTTGGGTCCAAAATATGATTTTTCCTTAAAGAAACTTAACGAAGAAATGCAATCTTGAGAAAAAAGTCTGGCAACCCTAATATGGCAACTCAAAATTTTTCGTTCGTTATTCAAAATTCAAAAAATACAATTCAAAAAAAAAACTTTATCTGATCGTTTCTAAAACCAAGAATTTTAATTTAGTCACAAAAAAGCGTGATTTTAACAAAATTTCAGAAAATAACAATGCGGCAACCCTAAAAATTTGTGTTGGATTTTTAAAAGAACGTTTCCATAAATGTGTGGAATCGTTTCCCAATTTCTTTTCCATAGACAAAAGAAAACTCGTCCACATTCAACAGAAACATCGTTTACACAAAAATTACTCAAACATTTTATCTAACCAAGGGCAACAATAAGCTCAAATCCGGACCTGCACACAACTTTTATGATACAAGCAAACCCATGTGTTGGCTGTAACGTTGCGTACACAGTAGCCTGTGCAACAACATGCAACAAGCAAACATACAGCAAGCTACGAGCGTTGGAACAAACGAGATGCTCGAACGCTCGATCTGCTTGTTTTAGGTTCGATACAATGACGGAACATGATTTTGGGACAGCAAGTTTTATCAAAATGTCAATAATCGAAACGTGTTATATAGAGACAGACATTTTTTATATGCTTTCCGATTACTGCTGGTTACTTTATCGTGAAACAAACCGGCATTTATAATAACTAGTAAGTGTGTAACCTTTGGCCTGGCCAAACATTAAATACCTACACTGCAGTATTTTTAAAATTTTGCTTATATGAGATGTGAAACGCCCTCTTGTCCGATTTGACCCAGTTTTTTCTTAGAGCTTGCATTTATAGTTTTTAGTGTCTGAATGAAATTTTGTTGGATTATCAAATTTTTTTAGTATATCGTTTTGAAACTTTTGCTTATATGGGAGGTGCCACACCCTCTTGTCCGAAATCGGCCAGTTTTTTGCTCAAAGCTTGCCCTCACAATTCGTAGTTTTTATGAGTATTTTGTTTGCATTCTCGTGGAAAATACTTCTAAAGTTGATTCTTGAATATATTTTTTGTATGGGCGGTAGGCGTGTCCGTCGACCGAATTCACTCATTTTCAATCCCACTAGCTATCTTTGACGACGAAGGCAGTCTACCGAATTTCATTGAGTTATCTTGCTCAGTTTTCCCAAAAAATGTATTTCCACGCACAGTCAGCCACCCAGCCAGCCAGACGGACGGACATGGCTATATCGACTCAGGAGGTGACGTTGATCAATAATATATATACTATTCTAAATCTGACACGCCTCTGCGTTACAAAAGGAAGGACAAAGTGAATATACCCTGGGTGTCATTTAGAGGTCGTTCATCGCCGTTTAATGCAAAATCTAGGCTTGATACGGTTTTTATTTTATTACGATCAAGACATATAAAAAATAATATCTCAAACGTTCCATCAAACACATATTGTCAAATGTAAGGATTGTAAAATCTAATATGTCGACTCAACACATGAATATGTAGAAAACTTCAAATTTCGATTAAAAAAAAATTCGACTTGATCCAAAATATCGAGAAGACTTACTTTTAGCCATATTTTCAGAATACATTGATTTTTTCCAATCAAAAGTTGTATTTGTTGGAAGGGGTTATGTATGAGATTGCTTCCAACGTATACAAAATTTCTTCTGGTTTATTGAACTTAAATACATTCAGAAACTTTTCCCAACAAGATCATACCAAAACGAAGCTCTCAGCCTTCTTCTACACTTTCAGCCTCATTCATTAAAGCCACTGTCTGATGCAGCGCGATCTGGCTCAGAGAGGCCGTTTGCTGGATGCCAAAGACTTATGGCCACAGCTCTATTCTTGATACCCTGCGAGACGAAACTTCTAAATGCCTCATTGATTAAAACTGCACTGAATTTTGAGAAAAACTTTGGTGTGTGATTTCCCAAAAGAACTCAACTGGAAAGCAATATGCCCAACCAAAATTTCGAAACCACCATATACACTGTTGGCTCAAAGATGGCCTGTGGCGTGGCACACTTTTCCCAAATGACATTTTTTGGTTCAAAATTGACCAGAAAGTGCAGTTCTTAACCACCGGCCTCTCTGAGCTTGATAATTTCTTAAAAGATTCTTGGAGCCCAAAATTTCGTAGCGACTATCGTGTCACAAATAGGATCAATATAAAAAACAAGTTTTTTGCTCATAACTTTTATTTCTTCACAGATGAATACCAAAGTTTGCTTGAAAAATAAGGATTATGTTTTTACAAAAATTTTGGCGTTAAAAAGCATTACAGTTTTTTGTAGTATAGAAGATATTCGGTTCCGAAAATCGATTTTTCCGTTTTTCAACTACGCTGTCGAAAAAAATTATTTTTTACTTAAAAGTGAATTTGACAAAAAATGCTTAAGAATTGTCCAAGAAATACGTATGAATTTTTTTCGGAAGTTTTTGAAACATTTCATTTACTTTTTTCATAAGAAGACTTGCTTTTGAATAAAAAATCGTTTTTCTGACCACCGACCGTAATTGAAAAACGTAAAATATCTATTTTGGGACCCGAATATTATCTACAGCCCCAAAAAAAAAATCATAATTTTTAAACGCCAACACTTTTGTTAGAACATAGTCTTTATTTCTAAAGCACTCTTGGGTATCCATTTTGTAATGAAAAAAAAGTCATGAACAAAAAACATGATTTTTTTGCCAAAATGGGCATTCATAAGAATCAAAACCGCTCCATTGGTTTTTCTCGG
Source organism: Calliopum simillimum (assembly GCA_951812925.1). Classification (NCBI taxonomy): domain Eukaryota; kingdom Metazoa; phylum Arthropoda; class Insecta; order Diptera; family Lauxaniidae; genus Calliopum; species Calliopum simillimum. Next base: position 16,372,870 of record OX638371.1, on the reverse strand, counting down.
AACGAAAAAAAAAAATGCTGCAGATATCGATTTTAAAATTCCTTTTAACTTTTGAGTCGGTGTCGGGATGATGTTTTTTGCTTCATGCAAAATCGAACCGGGGTATTTATTGCTCGTCGATTCTAATGTAAATAAAATTTTTTCAGGAAATTTTTTGGAATAATTTTACTTGCCGAAAATACATATTAAGCGCTTTCATATTTTGTTATTTATGCTTTTATGTAAATAAAAGTAATTAATGCTTTTTTGTTATTAGAAGTTATTTAACGCGAGTGGAGCTTAATTGAAATTACAAACAAAATTGGGCTTTTGAAACTTAAAAAAAAAAAAATAATTTTTAAAAAGAAAATATGGAATATCAATGTATTTATTTGTATATGTATTTGTATTGAGATTTTTATAATTGGCTTTTCCTTAATATATTATATTAGATTTGTTTTTATTTTCAACATGTACATACATATCATGTCATGTAAGTAATTATACTTTTTAGGCATTTGGAAGCTTTTGTATTAATTTTTCATACTGATAAATATCACAAACTTAGTAATTAATAACAAGTTAGTAAACAATTTTAAACCAAGCTTTGTGCAATAACATTTTTCTAGTAATTTCTTTAAAGTAAAAGAAATTACAAGTTGTTATTATGAAGCTAAAACTTAGAGTCATTAATATTTGTAACAAAACAATGTTATTAATTTAAGGAATGGACACACTCTTTCACATAATACTTACTACCCCACCTTTTATATCCAATATTGCCACATATGCAGTAACTGCTCTAACTCTATTGTTTTGTAGAAACATTTATCTAATGTTTTTTTTATGAAATGATCCAGTATGTATGTAGTATCTAATGCATTTTATATTTTTGCAATATATGTACTAACTAAAATTTCAAACTAATAACAATGCTACCATGTTAGGGTGTATCGAAAGAAAAGTGATGTAAACTGCTTTAAAAGAGAACAACTATTTGACTTTGTTAGGGGAAAGTTAAAGCAATTTCATGCCTAGCATGACAAGATGAACCACTTGAATTTCGCTGAATCATGATCGTGGTTTTGTTCGATCCCAGTGTGCCAGACGGTTCAAATCTCCGCTTTTTTATCCGTTACGGATCCGTTACTGATCCGTTGGCGGGAGAGATTCCCAAAAAAAAAGCGAATCGTTTTATTTTTTGGAATTTCTCCCGCAAACGGATCAGTAACGGATCCGTAACGGGTAAAAAAGCGAAGATATAAACCGTCTGGCACACTGGGATGCCAAAACGATAAAAATGACAACAAAGAAATTATGAGATTTTGGGGGTGGTAAAATACTCAAATCGGACGTTATTGCTTCACGAAATCGTTATTAACTACAATTTTTCTGAACCGATTTTCATACTTTGACCTGTTTCAGAATGGTTATTAATCAGAATACATATAAGTAGATAGAAGTTTTTATTTGACGAAATGCACTATTTTTAGTACTTTTTTAAGTACTATTTTTAAAACTATTGTAAGTATACTGACCTACGTTTTAGATTTTCGGCATATTTATCCTGGAAAGAAAACAAAATGAACTTTCATAATATGAATTCAAAAACAAAATACCTAATGTCGTTATACACCAGTCAAATTAGGAACTGGCTATATGTGTGAGGCTTGCACTTATTCCAAAGTTCATAAAACACATACCAATCGATAGGGAATATTGCCCTGAACAACATATCAAAATTGGTCCGTCCGGTAAATTATGTAAATTGGAGTTTTTCCCGTGAAGTGTCAGGTAAAATTTTTTGAAGATTCCGATTTTAGTAACATATGATTATATTATACATATATATGTCCTCGATCCAGATACAAAATATTTTTACAGTATAAAGTCTGGCTTACGAGTTAAAGGGCTTTACTAATTATATTCTAGCTCGCTGACCAGACTTTATATTATAAAAATATTTTGGATAACAAACGAGGGCTGCTAGATATATTTCTGGCCTAATAATGAAAATGCGAATATTTATCATCAAAAATGGTTTTATTGTTTTTCAAAGTATTCTCCAGCATGATTTATACACTTTTACATGCGCTCAAACCAATTGTTCAAGCCTTTTTTCCACTCCGATTGAGACACCTCCAAAACATGGTTTTTGAACGCTTCATCAGCATCTTCTGGCGACGAAAATCATTGACCACGCATTTTTTTCTTGATGTGCGGGAATAGAAAGAAGTCATTGGGTGCCAAGTCAGGGCTGTACGGCGGATGACCCATCAATTCGACGTTTTGTATGTATGTATGTAGGTATTCTCCTTTAACTCCTAGGAGGAGCATAGGGCCAATATGAAATCTCTCCATTTGTCACGATCCTTTGCGATGACTTTGATCTCTTGCCACGATTTTCCCGATTCTTGGATTTCCTTTTCCAACGACCTTTTCCAGTTGGTTTTGGGCCTACCACGTCCTCTACTGTCTTGTGGATTCCACTCAAGAGCCTGGCGACAAACTTCGCTGTGTGGTTTCCGGAGAGTGTGACCAATCCATCCCCATTTGCGCAGCTTGATCTCGTTTGCTATAGCCTTCTGTTTGCATTTTTGATGTAGCTCGGCATTTGATATAGTGCGAGGCCACCAAACCTTTAGTATACGCCTTAAGCATTTGTTGACGAATACTTGCAGCTTGTTCGTTAGTTGCTCAGTAACAAGCCATGTTTCGCACCCATATAACAAAACCGATTTCACATTCGAATCAAAAATGCGCACTCTCGTTTTGGTGGATATAACGGATGAAGACCATATTTTGTTCAGTTGAGCAAACGCGCCTTTTGCTTTTGCTATTCTTGAGTTGATATCCTCTTTTGCTCCACCATCCATGGAGATAATGCTGCCTAAATACGTGAAGCTATCGACGTTTCCGATGTCATCACTGCCAGCTTTAATTCGACGTTTTGGCCGGTCAAAAAGGCGCTGGTTTGAGCCGATGTGTGAGAAATCACATTGTCATGGTGAACAATGATTCATCTTCTCTTGTTCGTTTTTCGAATTTTTCCGAAGACTTCAGGCAAACAAATTGTGGTGTACTACTCAGAATTGACCGTTCTACGTTGCTCAAGCGGAACAGTCGCCACATGACCAGTTTTGCCGAAGAAACAGGCGACCATTTGCTTCGAAGTGCTTTTCCCACGAACAACTTTCGTTGGATTTGGCTCGTCTTCGAAGACCCACACGGTCGATTGGTGTTTTGTTTCGGGCTCATACGCATAGATCCATGAATCGTCATCTGTGACAATCTTACAAACGTCTTTTGAAGCACCATGATCGTATTTTTTCAACATTTCTTTGCACGAATCGACAGCGATTGTCAAATTGTTCGGGATTCAACGAGAACAAACCTTTTTTACGGCCAGATGTTCATGGAACATCGAATGTATTGGAGTGGAACTAATGCCCAAGGATGCTTCTATCTCACAGTATGTCACATGATGATCTTGCACTATCCGTTCACGCATGGCATCAATGTTTTCTGGCACAACGGCCGTTTTTGGACGACCTTCACGGAATTCGTCTTTGAGCGAGCGTCGGCCACGATTGAATTCATTAAACCAGTTTTTCACAGTGCTATAGGATGGTGCTTCATCGCCATACAAAGATTTAAGTTCATCGATGCACTCTTGTCGTGATAATCCACGTCGAAAGTTATGAAAAATGATCGCACGAAAATGTTCACGAGTTAATTCCATTTTTTTGCCAAATTGATTTTTTCAAGTCACTGTAAACAACTCAAATGATGGTCGTACGTCAAAACGTTTTGAGTACGTTTATGCTAACAAATATCAAACTTTCCAATAGAAATATCAGATTGCACCTGGTAACACTTAGTGTTGCCTAGGCCAGAAATATATCGAGCAGCCTACGTAATCAAATAGATATTACTAAAATCGGAAACATCAAAATTTCTTACCTCGTACATTACGGGGAAAATCCCAATTAACATAAGTTCCCGGAAAAATTGCAAGTACCCATTTTGATATGTTGTTCAGGGCAAAATTCTCTATCGATTGGTGTAGGTTTTATGAAGTTTGGAATAAAGTAGTGCAAAACTCAAATCTAATTTGACTAGTCTATTAAAGGCTTAGGAAATACGACTTTTTGAATATTTTAAAATAAATAATTCTGCCTCCCGAAATTATTCATAACTTGGACACTTCTGTCCTGACGTTTTCCAGAAATGTTTTGCACCAGGCTGCTATTTGAGAAAAACCACTATTTTTAAGTGTTTTTTCAGTACTAAGATTATGAAAAATGCTTCAAGGCCTACTTTTTAGATCTTCTGAAATATTTTTCTAATTTTATATACATATAAATTTAAATATATATATACGTTTATATATATATTTTCTAAAATATTTTTCTTAGAATGAAAACAAAATTACCTTTTATATGAATTTCAAAACCAAAATATTTTCTGTAATAGTTTAGGAGTTATTTTGAAAAGTTAAGATATCAGACTATATCTACAATAGTTTTTTTATTATTTGAGAAAAAGTAGTATATAAGAATAATACTTTTTGGTGTTTATATTGAGGTTAATGGAGCATGACCTTTTTTTTCGACCTTCTTAAATATTTTTCTGAAAAAATGGCAAAACATTCACAATCAAGATGATATTTTCAGCAGTTTAGGAGCTAAGATTTTTTGAAGATTTCATGCAACATTTTTAAGCTATTATCTAAGGTCGCGAAAATCAGAAATATCTCGCTAACTCTTACTAATAGAATAATAATGGTCCACAATTTTATGGCATAGGAAATTTTCTATAAAAAAGTCGTGAGAGTTGCTGTCGTATGACTTATAGTTTAGGAGACATCCCAATAAAAGACATACGATGTGAAATGTTCACACATTTCCTTTAACAAGGGAGCAACATTCTCTCAAAACTTTTTAAATTATGAAATTTTTGAAACATTGGAACATTGCTGAGTGAAATTTTTTTTACACAGCGCAGTGTGGTTCCCTTTTTATACAGAATGTGTGTAGTTTCGTACAGTTTTACTTATTTAGAGTATGTAGTAGTAATATAAATGTTGATTTTCTAACTGACGGATTCTTTATAAGAAGTTGACTACAAACTATTGGACAAAGTATCATTCTTATGCCTTTGATTAAACTTGAATGCAATGGAAATTTATTTTTCGATACACTCTTACTGCATTTACTACCTTTACTACTACCCCTCAACAAGACATACATTCGTTTGCTTTTATTTACCTCTCCTTTGACTCTCAGATCCAAAAATTTCACATTAAGCCTTTTAATGAAAATAAAAAAAAAAAAAAAACTACCGATCGATCTTAATTGCGAAAAACTACAATTCAAAAGAAAAAACTACTCTACTACTATTTCACTACTATTCCCCATACTCTCTCGTATCGATGTTGTGTCATATGTAGTAACCATACAAAAATGTAGGAAATAATCGAACGAGAATTTCATGCTGCTTTGTCATCTGAAAAGGCGGCAGCTGGCATTTCTAGTACTGGAACCAGTATACGGACAACAGCAGCAATGACGCCAGCGATGTCGATGTCAACAACCCCAAGAAGAATGGTTATGGAATCAATGGCACAGGAACAACAGCATGGCAGCATAATTGGAGCAGCAGTACAAAATTTAAGAGCACGTTCAATCAAATACCGAAAGCCAACCCAACAACAAAGTACAACAACAAGAGAAGAAGCACAAAGTAAAGGTGAACAGCCATCACCGCCGCCGCCAACAATAAATGAACCAATTTATGTGGAACCCATATTTGCGGCCACCGCAACTGCGACCACTGTAACCCTTGAAGATGATGATGATGACAATCAAGATAATAACAAATTGCCAAGTGGTCCCTATATGCGAACAACCCGTTCGATGTCAACGAATACACCAGCACTGGTGCTACGTGAAAATGCTGAACTAAAGACAAAAGTCGTCGACGTCGACATACATTCGGAATTTCTGGGGGCAGCAGCAGCAACGAGTGCTATGGAAGGTCAAACTATGTATGACATCGAAACGGCAGAACGTCAGTTGCCTGTTAAACCACCACGTAAGAAAACATCACGTTCTACTTCTCCCGTTGGGGTTTATTTCATGGAAATTGTAGGTGGAGGAGACGGTGCTGCAGGAGTTGGTGCTGGAGAAAGAGCAGAGGGGGAAACTAGAGGTAGAAGGGTTGTTGGAGATGATGCTGCAAATGGTGCTAGCGGTTCAAACACTACAAATGTAAGTGTGTTAATTGCTTGCTACAGTTTCCTTGCACGCTCACATACCCTCTACCTTGGCTCTGTTGGTCAAAAGAACGAAGTGATTAACCATTGCTGTATTTATGTAGTTTACTAACAAATATTCTTAACTTTTGCTTGACATGAAAATGCTACTCGTTTCCATATTCGATTTCTTTTATTATACATCTCCAGGTAAGATATATGCGTTCGCCACAATAATTATTGGGTGTACAACTTAAAAACCGGAATTTTTTAGCGAAATTTGATGCTTTATTGTGGAAAAATGTTACAATATATTTTATTCAAAGTATTGTCCATTGGAAGCTACAACATTTCCCCATTGCGCCGGCTTGGCGGCCAAAAATGAATCTATCCAATTTCGGATGCCTTGCTCTGATGTGAAGCGTCGTATTCCGGTGAGGGCGTTTTGCATCGATCGAAATAAATGAAAGTCAGACGGAGCAAGGTCCGGACTATAAGGCGGGTGAGCCAAAACTTCCCATCCACTATTGTCCAAATAGTTTTTCACGGGTCTTGCAACATGCGGCCGAGCGTTGTCATGATGAAAAATTATTGCTTCGTGTCTGGTCGCATTTTCCAGGCGTTTTTCGATGATGGCACGCTTCAAACGTATTAATTGTGTTCGGTACAGGTCACCTGTGATTGTCTGGCCCGATTTCAACAACTCATAATATAACGGCCCCTTCTGATCCCACCAAATACACAGCATAACCTTGGCGCCATGGATATTTGGCTTTGAGGTTGATTTGGCTGGTTGGCCGGGTTTCACGTATGACTTTTTGTGCTTGGGATTGTCATAATGGATCCATTTTTCATCCCCAGTCACAATCCGATGCAAAAATGATTTGTTTTTATGGCGCCCAAGCAGCATTTCAGACATACAGAAGCGCCGTTCAACGTCTCTCGGCTTCAACTCATAGGGGACCCAATTACCTTGCTTCTGAATGTATCCGGCGGCTTTCAAACGTTTTGAAATGGCTTGCTGAGTCACTCCTAACGATTTGGCAAGCTCGTCTTGTGTTTGACACGAATCCTCATCGAGTAGCTTCTCTAATTCTTCGTCTTCATACTTTTTTGGCTGTCCTGGGCGTTCTTTGTCTTTGATGTCAAAATCGGCACTTTTGAAGCGTTTAAACCATTCAAAACACTGTGTTTTTCCTAAAGCATCGTCGCCATAAACTTCTACAAGCAAACTATGACTTTCCGCAGCAGTTTTCTTTGCAAAAAAATGACCCAGCAGAACCTCCCGCAAATGATGTCTTTTTCTCTAATTTTCGAAGTTATTCATCGTGAAAAATAATAATGATGCACACAAGATAAAATTGTTTTGTTGACTGATTTTGACAGCTGTCAAATGTACCTTCAAAATGACATATATATAAAGTTCGAGCTTTCACGATATTTGTTAGTACGGACATCCACCGTCAAATTCTAAATCATCTGGGTTTAAAATCAGCGAATTCAGGAACTTGAACTATGACGTACACTTTTAAGTTGATTTGATTAATCGAATCTACTGGATCAGACATCCTTATAGACTAGCATTTAAAACAATACTCAAACACAATATTTGTTTAACAGTTCTTCAAAGATAATTAAGACAAACAAAAATCTAAATAATTAATAGCCGAATACTCATTGTACAATTATAACGCCCGAGAAATCAGCTCAATAAACGTATAATCAGTTTTATGAAAATGAATATAGAATAGGACAAAATGATATTAAAGTCGACTAATTCCAACAACTGAGGACAGTCAATTTTGTTGGATAGAAGATCATGATTAAACAAGACAGATTGAATCGTCCTTCGAGACTCGAGAGATTTCAAACCTAATAGTAAGCATCGAGCATTATAGTAAGGGCAAACCTAAAAAAAAAGATTTTTGGATTTTTTCCAGTCTATAGAATGAGTACGCAATGTAAAATGGACTCCAAATGAGGAAAGCATACTCCAATCTTGACCTTAAAATATAATTATAAAGCCTTAATAGAGCATGAACTACCTGGACCTTGATTAAGGAAATCCAAGAATCGGGAAAGTCGTGGCAAGAGATAAAAGTCATCGCAAAGAATTGTGACAAATGGAGACCCTATGCTCTTCCTAAGAGTTACAGGATAATACATACATCAGAGCATGAAGGGCCATAAATTCGCAGCTATACGTATAAGACGTTAATAAGGAATAAGGCATAAGAACATACGATACGTTAAAAAAAAAAAAAAATTGGCGTCAAAAAGAATTCCAAGATCCCGAATTAAATTAACAGCCCCTCAAAAGACACGCCAGAAAGAGGTTATGATGAGATTTTGTTTTGGATTTAAAATAGTATAAAGAAAAGTATTTATTTATATTATATGATCTTATATATATGAAAGATAATAAGGAGTGCATTCATTTCACTACAAGAGAACATTTAATTAAGATCACCATGCAAAAAGCCGAGTCGGTCACTTAAAACAGACAAAATGGTATTTTTTCCATTGCTTCAGTAGTTGAAGTCCAATCTTTAAGAATTATATAAAGCACTTAATTGGGTCTACATTTTTTCCTCATGTTTTTTGGACCTCCGAGGTCATATTTGACAACACGACCTACTAGTTTCTCCGGTTTTTATTTATTAGGGGGATATGGTATTTTTTTCTTTACAAAACTAAAGTCTTTAAAAATATATTTACATTTTACCAAAAAAGTACAAATTAAGGCCCAATTAAGAATTTTGCAATGATAAATAATTTTCAAACGTCTGGCAGTGGTCCGCAAAAAAATTTTTTTTTTTTTTTTATTTCCTAGATACTCTTAAAGTAAGCTTTCAAATAGGGGCCATTTTTTTCCCATTATTTTTTGTCGACCCGGCCTACTATGCAAGTAATCAATATCAGTTTCATCAGAAATTTTACTAAATAATATTAAACTATCAACATAGAACAAAAAATTCGCTGATTGAAAACATTTGCTAATATCACTTAACAACAATGGACCAAGAATGTCTCCCAGAGCAACTACTGAACTGATCAGAAAAGACTATGATTTAACATTATTGATATCAATAAAAACAAAAAAACCCCTACCTTTTAAGTAAGACTGAAACCATCTTAAAAAGCTAGAGTGACAACCCAGTTTAGAAATAACATCGATCTGATGACCCTGTTCAAAAGAAGAAATGCAATAACGTAAGAAAAGAGCCAACAGTCTAAAAGTGTACCAGTCATCAAAGATAGGTTGAAAATGTTGCACAGAGACTTAGATAACGCATATAAATACTGGAACCATTTTGAATTGAATTTCCCATATATTCCATATCCACTATACATTTCCATACTCAAATAACCAATTGTTCCAAAAAAACCCCACGACCTTACATAGCAACAGTTGAGAAGACACCATTAAGTTCTGCTAATGTAGTTGCCGGAAATACAATGCCACCTGTGTTAAAAGCAACTCTCTGCAAGTATGCAGATAATTAAAAGTGAATTTCACGCGCAACTTCACTCAAGTAAATGAACACCACCATATCTCATAGATACGAGTATACCCCCACAGGTAATGTTGATACTTAAGGAATGCAAAGTCAATGATAGAATGTCTACAGAATGGAGAAGAGCAAGGAAGAAACTAAAAAAGGAATACTCTGATAATTGCTAAAATCGACGGAAAAAGAGAGACAATGAAGTAGCGTTTGTTGCCAAAAGCAATTACGATGCACAATAAAAACAACAACAACAAAAGCGCATTCACCTGACGTCGGTAATAGTTGTGACCCAGATATGAGGAGAGCAAGTTGGTTGTTAGTGCCGCCACCATCTTTCAATTGGAGCACATAAAATGTGTTGGAGGGTAAAAGTGTAAAACGTTAAAGTAAAAAGTTTAAGTTCATGCAAGTGTACGAAATCATTAAAATTTACCAAAAGTACAGGTATCATTGGATGAGCACAATGGAAAGATGTGGCTGAAACCAGAAGAACGTTGGCGAAAAAATGTTAGGGTTTCTCAAGTGAAGTAGAAGTGCTTATACAATACTAACTGGGAAACTTTCAGTCTGCTAACATACGCCTGATGGTAACTGAACGATGGGAAGATCCGAACACCATCTTTACTCAACTAAAATCAGCAATCCCTTGGGCTGTGCAAAATCACAGAAGTCAAACTTAATTAAAGTCAAATTAAAAAAGTAACGGCACCAACGTGCAGCTAAACAGCCAAAAGCATTAACATCGGCAAAAATTCTACATCACTTTAAACAAAAAATATGTACAAATATAGAATATTAAGAGTCTTTTCGGACTAGTCCAAAATTGACCTATTCACATTGAATAAAGCATCAAAAGGTTCAGACGAATTGTCACTCAAAAATGTAGTGAAATAGCTTGTGGATGTCTCTCGAATCTTGGATGAAGAACATGTGTCAAAGGACAGGCTTCACTTCTTTCGGCTATCGCAAAATAACATGCAGTATTCTTACCCATTCGATAGTGCGTGGTCTAAAAAAGTGGTGAAAAAATGTGACGAAAAATGTGTCACTAAAAAGTGTGAAAAATTTGTAGCCCAAAAAAGTGTCGAAAAATAAGTCGCCAAAAATGTTTCGCCAAAAAAAAAAATTTTTCGCCAAAATAGTGTTAAATTTGTTTTGAAAAATGTGTAGCCCAAAAAAATGTCGCCAAAAAAAGTGTCGTAAAATATATCACCAAAAAAGTGTCGAGAATGTGTAGGTGAAATGTGTCGGTAAAATGTATCAAAAATGTGTCGCCAATAAAGTGTCGAAAAATGTGTCACTAAAAAGAGTCGGAAATGTGTCGTCGAAAAAAGTCAAAAAATGTGTCACCAAACAGTTTTGAAAAGTGTCGCTAAAAATTGTCGAAAAATGTGTCGCCAAAAAAGTGTCGTAAAATGTGTGACCAAAAATTTGTCGAAAATGTGTCGCCGAAATAGTTTCAAAAAATGTGTCACTAAAAAGCATCGAAAAATGTGTCACTAAAAAGTGTCGCTTAAAAAGTCGAAAAATGTGTTGACAAAAAAAGTCGAAAAATGTGTCACCAAAATAGTTTCAAAAAAGTATCACTAGAAAGTGTTGAAAAATGTGTCACTAAAAAGTGTCGAAAAATGTGTCGCCCAAAAATATAACGAAACATGTGTCGCCAAAAAAATTGTCCAAAAATGTGTCGCCAAATAAGTGTCCGAAAAATGTGTCACTAAAAAGTGTCAAAATGTGTGGAAAAATGTGTCACCAAAAAAGTGTCGAAAATGTATCGCTAAAAAAAGTCAAAAAATGTATCGTCGAAATGTGTCGAAAAATGTGTTACCAAAAAAAATTAAAAAAAATATATATCGACAAAAAGTGTCGCGGGCTTGAAGAAGCTTTACATACATACTTAGTAATCCTCTTTTAAACACTTTAAGCTTAAGCTTAATTTTACTTTTGCAAAGCGCTTGATGCGTTATTATAGTGTCAAAGTCATAAGCTTTGTATCGTACAATGAGAAAACAATATTTTATCACAAAATATGAACCCGTAACTAGTGATTTTTGCAGACTTTGTCAGAAATTTAATAATAATTTCACTATGTTCATTTATCAAATACTCCAAAAAAAGACACAACAAAAATACCCCACTCGCTTCATTATTTATGATCACAACTGACAAACTGTGTGTACGCTATGTAGTCCTTAAACTAATTCCTAATGCAGCTTTTAAATTCTCTTTCAAATTTGTTTGTAACCCGACCGTTGTTGCAGCAAAGTGGAGCCACATCTGTTTTGGTGTCGAAATACCCAAAAATAAAAACAAAAATCAAGTGACCAAGCGACCAACACAACGACCAGCATCCAAACTAATTTGCCAAAACGGACAACAACAAATACATACACAATAACATTTACATACACACAATCGCGCACACATACATTTACAAATGAGCGCATTTTCCAGCACATACCAATAATGCAAACTTCTGCTCTTCTCACTCGTCTCGTAATGGGAGTCAACACGAAAAGCGGCGGAAACAAAAATAATCAACAATGGCGCAACACCAGCAACACCATCAGCATGGCGCCAATGTTCACACTTGACAAATGTATTGTCGGCTGACTACCTACCATACAGTTATTCAGCTTTTATAACTAAGCGAAATTATGGCACCACCGGACTCGCAGTCAGAGAACTCAAACGAAATTGAACGAGGGGAGCGACAACGACGACGACGACGACGGTTTTAAGCAAAAGAAGCGTGTGAATTTAACGCAATTATTAATGAGCGTTCGCGTGAAAAATTTTATGAAACTCTTAGTGGGCCGTAAAGTGCACCATTAAATAAAGAGAACAACAGCTCTGTTGGAAATTCTTCTTGGATGTCTCATCTTTTTATTAATGTGCCACATCGCACACTCATTTGACAGTCAAGTTTGGAAATCTTACGACCTGAATCTGCCTTTAGTTGTCCTCAATACGAATCGATCATCTTGAACTTTGAATTCGTCTTTACTTTCCACAGCCCAACGATGCCCTCAAACTGAACCTTTCATTTAATCGCCTGGCTTTTTGCATTAAGGAAATACAATAAAGGTGAATTTCGCCAAAGGAAATCTTTCACCCAAAAATCTTGAAAACTTACTCAAAAAGTTGTATAATTTCTCACAGCTTCTCCTGAACCCTTTTTATGTCCATGGTTACATATGTTGAGCTTCACCAAATACTTCTTATAATATTCAACGATGCAATTATATATTAAGTAGGGGTCTACACAAGATGTCTTGTTGGAGTTTTAAGTCATTTAGTTTCAAGATAAGTAATGTCTTGTTCCCGCTTCTTATTTCTCAAATAATTCAAAACAGTGTAAAGAAGAAAAACCAAATGCTGCATAGGTCTGTCTTGTTTAATTTGCTTTAGTTCAGTTGAGTGCATAAACAGTAGTTGCAGTGTACAAAATGTTACTTCAGTGACAGTAGTAGTTTCACGCTTTCTTGTTGTAGTTTTCTACTCGCACGTTTAACACTGACCTGAAGTATTTATTTGCAGAAAATACAGTACACTAAAGTATTTGTTAGAGACAGGTTTTTTTAAACTGTTTAAATAAGACAGGGTACTTCTGTTTCAAAGAAGATTTGAATCTTGAACTTTTTGGATGAGATTCTTCAGTTCAGTGTAAAATTTTTCTTCAGTTTCAGCTTTCAAGAGTGCAATATTGCTATCGTAAGTCATACTTCAACATGCAGATAAAACTTAACTTTTGTGACAAAAAAAAAGTTACTATAAATAAGGACACAGAGTTTTTCAAAAATTAAAACGCGAAATTAAAGGTGGGACATTCACCTATCTTTAACGCACCAAAAATTACAAAAACTTATCCACAAAAACAGTTTCACGGAAATTTTGAGAAACTTCCTTTTTTCGGCTTTTCGCACCAAATAGAGAAATAATACATGTACAGATTTATGTGTATTCACTCAAATCAAGTATGATGAAATCAAGTCAAGGTGAAATGGGCGATGCCACGCCCTCTAAGAAACAAAACTCATCACATCTCTGAAACAATTAGTCGCAGATAAGTAGTCAAGATGTATTAAGTTTGAGTGAACAATACCACGCTCCACAATTATAAAAATTATTATATCTCCGAAACAGTTTGGGGCATATGAATGAGATTTGGTACATGTGTAATGTGCACCGAGACAAATAATATTCACTGAACACATGGGCGGAGGCATTCCCTTATAAACATAATTTATCATGTTTCCAAAATTATTTGAAGCATATGCGTGAGATAAGTAACATGTTCTGTTTCGGAAAAAGTAAGCCTTCAAATCAGCGTAACTAAAATAAGAAGCAAGTTAGCCCGTGAAAGTAATGTCAACGGTTATATTTTCGATAGCATTGGAGAAGTGAACAACTTAATTTTAGATAGTGGTGTTGCTAATAAAGATGACAGCTATAAAATGTTTGGCGATTTGTATTTCCAAATAATTTGATTCAAATGTTTTTCCACTCACCAACTGAAGTCTGCATTATTGTGAAACTCTCAGAGAAGCAGTAAATACGGTCTTCCGATAACATCCCGGAAACGATAAGAAATACCAGAAATCGGTAAAATTTTAGAAAGATTGAAGCCAACTACAATGAGGAGATATTTACTCTAAAAATTTATAAAGGTCACAGAAGAAAGTTGGTGCTTCCACACATTCTTTACAGCTTTTTGGTAGTCTTTTTCTTATTCTTTCTATTTTCTCAATATATATAACAATCTCGTACCAAATTTTTCCCTAAAATTTGGCAGTGAGCAGAGTTTTTACTCGGAAGTTTGCTCGGGCTTTCTTTAAACAGTTCAGAAATTCTAGCGTTGCCATATGGCAACAGCTCATTTTGAAATGTCTGTGGGCAGAAACTAAAAACTAATGATGTAGTTTTCTTTATACATATGTACTTATAAGTATATGCCTTTGCCAGTATATTCCTTTTTTCCACATTCAAATATCCTTTAAATTATTTTGCTTCTACTAAGTGGGTCACTACCTAATTGTTTTTCCTTTGGGATTGTTACAGGTGTTGGTTCCGTATATGTTCATATATTGCGTGTGTATTAATGCGTGCTATGTTTGTGTGAGTATTTGTGCTTTTATGTTAGTACGAGAACATTTTATAATTGTAGCTATGTACCGAAATAAAGTAAAGTCGCAATGGAAGCAGCGTAGAATTTGCTAATAACACTGTGAGTTATGTTGGCAATAGCAATAAGGTTGAATGGAATTCGTGTTGGTTATTAAGACCGTTATTAAGACGTTTACCAAATCCTGCACAAAATTACACACATATTCAAAATAATGAGAGTGCATATCGTTGTGAAGAGTAAATTTTTCTATATAACTAACTATTCAGAGGATATTTGGAGCGATTTATTATGAAGTGTAGCTATTAAATGCTTTCAAAACTGTTCGTTCTATAAATTGCAGCGCATAGGAGTTTTTGCATTTACCTTGAGCTAAATTGTATTTCGAAAAAAAAGAAAATGCTCGAAATAATTTGAATAATGGCGCAATAGACTTTAACTAAGAATTCCCAGTCTTTTCGAGAAAAGTATATTACTTTACAACATATTTGGGATGAAACTAAATAGTGTAAGGTTTGTCCGTTTTAGTGTTACTGAGGCAAACTGTACGCGAACCGGAACGTTTATAAACTACATAACTAAAAATACTTAATATAATTACAAAAATATAAAATTTGATTTCAAATAATTTTAAGTATAGTTAACTATAAATCCTTTTATTTTCCACACTCGTTGATCCCATCCCATCTGTCTTTGTTTTGGAAATAAAATTCTGCATTGAATTTGATCTTTTGCGATGGCTCCATTTTCTCCTCGACACTTAGTCTTGCTTTTCCATTGACATTTCGGTTCGGCTTGCTTCTTTTGTCTTGATATTGATATTCAACTCAACAGCAAACTCGACAGTTTTAGAGACTTTATCAACTGCTTTATCAATTTCGAATTCATCGTACCGTAAATCTCTCTAATATTTTTTCAGGATTTTCTCCTTCCAAGATCCATTAGAAATAGAATTAAAAAAGGGTTGGGTTCCAGTCGCCAAATGTCATTGAGCCCTATAAAGTATCTTTTGCTAACCCTAAAAGTACTTAATTAGAAGTCAGTTCATAGGCATACTGAATGACAGTATGTCCATTGGGGATTAGGCGCCCACTTAAGAAGTAAAGGGGTACGTGATAGAAAAGTAACGAAGTTTGTATTTTGCTAGACTGTCACAGTGACATAGAATATGTTCTGATGTTTCCTCTTCTTCATAAAAGAAACTTCAAAATTCATCCTGGACTAATCACATGTTTGAGGGATGTTTTCTTACTGGGCATTGTTCTGTGAGAAATCCTGTAACATTTCGTATACTTTTTCTGTTCAGTATAAATAACTGATTTAGAATAGATTTAGAAAAACATTTTATAAAACTCCAAAGCGGGCCGCAGAATAGAGTAGGCCCAGTAAGTTCTTTTGATGATCCTTTTCTAGTGAGCTCATCTACTGGTTCATATCCCTTAATTTTACTACTTATGCCCATGTTCCCAAATAAAGTGACCTTACTGCGGGAGGCTAGTTTGATTAATAGTTGAAGGCACTAACATCGTTGTAATTTGACACTCTAAGAGAGAGATTCAATATTTTCAAAGTTTCTGACCTCAGAGCTTCATAAGGTTCTTCGATAGTTCTATTATATTGTGTTCTTCAGAAACTCCTAACAGGAGCATCGGCGAAAGTGAAACTTTTCCATTTAATGCGATCCTCTCCGATCACTTTTATCTCTCTTCATAAGTAGTTTTCCCGATTCTTGGACTTCACCCTCCAGCGACCTATTCCAGATTACAGTTCTCTTATGGGAATATACTTTTTTTTCGAGATATACATAGTTCTATACTATAGTTTATCTGACTAAAAATGTTTTTCTGATTTTCGAATCAGGTATAATGGAAAAGCTGTAACATAACGAAAACTTCAAATGTTATGCTCCAATAATTTTTATGATTTTTTGTTTTTTTTTTTTCATTTGATACACGTACGTGATGACTTACATCTGACGTACTTAAATATTATTGTCCAGAACAATTTTAAAAACATCCCCAAATTGCTTGCATTTCAACTCATGGCGTTATAAATTTGCAACAATTCCCTGGCGCAGCTTTTACCGTTTTAACTTTTGATTCACGTACACTGCACCGCATCCCATCGCAACGCATCGCATCGTATCGAGCCAATCAAAGCATTAATCATGTTGATATACCAATGCAGCGTAAACCTTTGGACTTCTTTAACGTTGGTTGCTCTTTAGTCCTGCGGTGAAATATCGTGGATTAGTGGTAATACAGGCAGTGTATGTGTGTGTGCGAATTCTTGTTTGTATGAGAGCGAGAGTGCATCATCAACTCAACGTGATACAAAAACCGCCGTCAGGTGTGGGATTTAAAAAATTCATTTATGCTGTGAGGAATTGCATTTTGTTGCTCTACGACGCGAACGAACGACGAGAACGTTTGCACACATTGGTCCAGTGCGTCGTCTGTCCGGTTTTGGTTATTGCCAATCAATATAGCAAAGCGGAAAAAGAAACAACTTTTTACTTGCGGTTGTGTTGCTATGTGGAGTGTACTTCATTCATCTTTTCACCGCCACCACCTTTCAATTTTGCATATTTTCCCAATCGATGAAGTTTCACAAATGTTTGGTTGGCGGTTTAAAGTGGTGGTTTTATTTATTTCCCGATTATTTCGCTTACTTTTGGTTTAAAGTTTTTGGAAGTTTTATTGGAATCGATTTAAAAATTGCTGTTTACAAATTAAATGCGAATTTCACTTCGTTTCTGTTTATGCAAAGTTTTGAATGAATGATGAATGAAATCAATTTATAAAATCTAAACGTGTTTAACGATTATCTATCAAAAGAGCACATCATAAGGACGTCAAGGAGCGATCAAAATTAGTGTTGCAAAAAAAAGGCTTTCATAAGAAAATGTCTTAGATTTGGTCTTTGTTCTTGGTTTTGGTCTTGGTTTTTTATCTTGAATCTATGATCTTTGGGTTTTTTGCTTTACTCTTTGGACTTAGTCCTCAGTTATTGATCTTTGGCATAGTCGATAGTCCATAGTCCATAGTCCATAGTCCATAGTCCATAGTCCATAGTCCATAGTCCATAGTCCATAGTCCATAGTCCATAGTCCATAGTCCATAGTCCATAGTCCATAGTCCATAGTCCATAGTCCATAGTCCATTGCCCACTCTAAGAGAATATTTCCTACCATTCTTTGCATTTTTAGATACAGATTAGCAGATTTAGGTAATTTCAAGTACTCGAAGGTTGAGAAATCAAACTCAACCAATATCCAGACTCTATCCTCCGTACACTACGACTTTTAGGGCGTGTTAAAAAATCAATAGCTTAGAGTACGAGTTTTTTTTACTGCGGGCAATATTATTCTAAAGAAACCTTCACTCCAGGCACACGTTTCTATAGTAAATAACGTAATTAACTTTTTAGCTAATTGTCTTACTTAATAAAACTTTTAAATTCACTTAAAGTGATATTCTGATAATACAAAATTTAATTTAAGCACTTAAGCACAATCTCCACTACAACATAAAGCCCTTAAAACACATAAGAGCTCTGGCTTGCATACTCTAACAGAATTATGTATGTGTCTCTATACGGGGAAAAAATGTTAATTTACTTTAGTACATACATAATTTAATATTAAAAATTCACAAAAAAAAAAAAGAAAACAGAAAAAAAAAAACGAAATCATACGCTCATCTCCAATAGGATTAACACAGCATGTTGTATCTTTTGGATTTGGTGGAAATACACTAACATGGACACAATGTATTTACCCAAGGGGAAAACAAGCGCTTCAAAAAGCCTTCTGAAGTGCTTCTTTTTCACCAATAAGCGCTTCCGCAAAGTAAGAACAATTCTTTCTTTTTAAGATTGCATGTCCTAGGGTGTAAACGCTCCGAAGTTTACTCAGCCTTACGGAAAATGGCCTTTTGAAGCTTATTTGTAAAGCGGCGGTAATCGTTCTGTAAATTAAAAAAAAAAAAGTGAACTGACCGCACTAGGATTCGATTCCAGGATCATCCGTGTGATAGATTGAAACATATTGTATTTACTTACTATTACAAACTTGTTAGACTTCTATAACATTGACCTATATGATGAAGAGATATAAAATTTGTATATTAAGCAAATGTCTGTCGAAACAGAGTTTGATATTCGAGTGCTTCCTACAGCCTTATAAAAAATTATTGTGTATTTGATTACAATTCAATTAAACAAACATAAATAAATTAGAGAAAGAAAAATAGAAAAGTAAAATAAAAAATATTAAAAAAAAATAAATAATAAAGAAAAAATCACTCGCGCTGGGGATTGAACCTGGGTCCATGGCAGACATGTGTAACGTGTGTGTAAAACTTTTGTATTAAATAGATTTTTGTTTTTTTTTTCTTTCATTTTTTATTCGCTTTCTCTCTTACCCTCTTTTTTAAATACTACTCAAATATTGAAACAAACTTGTCTCTCTAAACAGAATTTGGTAAATGCTTACTGCAGCGTTGCAAAAAATCATTCTGTAAGTGCTTGTAAGTTTCTATGAGAAAAAGCGCTTTAAAAGTGCTTGGTTAAGAAGAAAATTTTTCCCCTTGGGTTGGTTGCGGATTATGGATATGTTGTACTTGAATTATACTGAAGTGAACCAACATTTAATTTTATTAACAGCGGATATCTTAAAAATTATATAAGTAATAATAAATACTTACTTCGTTTAGTAAGTCCAGGTCTACACGACACAAAAGTACTTGACAATAAAATTATCAAATTTTGTTGAACAAGCAATGATTTTGATTCAAAATGGCTCATTTTGTTGGTAATTGAAGTTAGAAAAGGTAGAAAAACGGATTTAAAAAAAAAAAACTTAGCGGGGCGGGGCGATGCATAACAGGGGAAAAAACCAAAAAATTAGAACTTTTGCATATGCTGCATTGAATTTTATGCTGTGATTCTCATCCAATCTATGCAAAAAATGAATAAAGCGTGCTTAGTCGAGCTCTTGGCTTGTAGGTGAATTCGACTGAAGATTCCATATGGTTATGAAAGAAACGTATCGAAAACTAACCTACCAATTTTTTTGGTTTTTTGTACCCATGCATTTTTGCCTTGTTTTTTGTAATGTTGTTGTTTTTTACTCAAAAAACATGGAACAGTAAGCTCACACCACAATACTACTTGACACGTGATTTGTTGGTAGCTAGTAATGTAAATCATTATCTGTTCAAAACAACATAAAAATAAAATTTTTCCATTTGCCATTCAGCAAATCACCCTTCCAAAAAATGAATTGTTGCACAAAACTTCTTGGCCATTCCCTAATGCTTTGATTTCTCTCATTTTGGTTTGGTTGACTTAAAGAATGAAAACTGGGCAAAAGAATGTTTTCCATACATTGAAAAAATTTAACCGTAAAATTTATTGAAAGTCTCAGTCATTTTTCTGATTTTTTCAGAAACAGAAACTTTTACTGATTACACACAGACAATTTTTTTAAAAGTATAAAAATAAAAAAAAATCTTATGTTGATAGTGTCGAACTTAAGACCTTTGTGCTTGTATACGACGCTTTAACCACTGAGCTACTGTGGCACTTTCGTTTCTATAGCTTTTTATTTTATTTGAATTATATTTCAATAAAATTTTTTACAATGTCAATCAGTAATAATAGATAATTATTCCAGGCAAATATTGCAGAGCGGACTGGTGTTTTTTCATGTGCGCACTTTTTACTTTTCCATTCAACATTTTTACTGTTTGTCTCTGTACTTTTTGAAGTTTTAACCGTATATTTTACTTTCTTAACATAACTTTTGCATAAGATTTCAGTAAAATAATTGAATTATTGGAAGAAACCGTAATTTTTCATGAGATTATTATGATTTTGTGCTGTTTGGAAATCAATTTTTGCTGATAATTTTTTTACGTGTATTCATTTACAAGTCAAAATGATTACTGAAAACGATTCTTTAACTTTAGTTTTACTGAATATCATATATAAAATTTAGTGAGTCTTACCAGAAGCTCTTTCGTTTTTGTAAGTCTCATTTGTGGGAAGCTTTCGTCAAAAATCAAGGAACCTTAAGAAGAAATTTTTTTTTAAAGACGCTTGCATTTTCTGATTAGTAGTATTCAATTCGGGATTTTTTAGAGTAACTCTAGACTTTGTGCAAATATATCTTAGCGAGCCACATGTTGCAAAGTCTTGCTGTACGTATTATGTTAGCAAAGAAAATATGCACAAAGCCTGATTTAAAATTTTTATTTTATCTGCACATGCATTATCACTACTTCACTACTACAAAAGGGTATTTTAGATATTTTTATTGTAAAATATACATATTTATATGTTAAAACACATTTATGTACCTTACTTGTGTGTGCTTTACTGTCGATGTCACATAGTACTTATGTATGTCCATATAGTATATCCAAATATTTGTCAAGTCGTTATGTACTTAGTTTCAATTTATTTTATATGATTTTTATCTTCTATGTAAAAATTTCCCTAAAATCATTTTAAAACATTTTCATGCATTATCATACAAAATACAAGAACAAGAAATTGCTTTTAGAACAGTTTACATATTGAATTTCAAGCAAAAATTGTCAAGAGAGTTTATTTTCGATTTTTATTTCTTTTTTCCACAAACAATAGAGTTGTATATAAACTATTTTATTTCCAAAAAAAAAAAAAAAACATCAATCCTTCTAGAATATTTTAAATAATTGAATAACTCTAAATAAATAGATTAAATTATGTATATAATAAAAAATAATGGTGTTAATTGTGTTATCTTTCCATAAGGTCATAATAAAAAAACACAAAAAAAAACACTTGTTTTTAGAATATCTTATTCATTTTCTTCCTGTTTTAATGATAACTTTATCAAACACCTGGACTCAAATGGGTTAAAATATTCTACAAAATTATTCTACGGGTTCTCTGAAGTTAAGAAATGCTTAGATCTTAAGGATATTGCATAAGGAATGTAATAACAATACAATAAATTTACAGGGTATATCATATAAGGTAGACTGACCCAAAAAAACCAAAGGTGCTCCGATCTTAGGAGCTCAATACTTGAAATTTTTGGTAGGGTCTCTACATAGATTACCTGTGTAAATTTTGCTAAAAAAATATTGAGATTTAGGTGACACTGCCTTGACCGTACGAGAATGGGGGTCTTTCATCCCGTGGAAATTGATAAAAAAGGATTGGAAGAATTTTTTTTTTTCTAACCTACTTTATGTTTTCGAGATCGCTGAAAACGATGGCGTTTCCAATTTTTGGAAAAGATTTCAAGACATTCAAGATATCTCTCGAAATAAACGAAAAAATATGAGATTTTTTTTAAATTAAATTGCCATAAATCGTAGGAAAAATGTTTGTTTTTTTTTTCTCGGACACTAGTCATGTAGCCTAGTTTGTGAAAAACAAAATGAGTGGTCACACAATATTCTTTGACGAAATCTTCTCGAGATATCGGCCACAGACTGACCCGCCATCTAGACGCATTATTGTTCTTTGCCGGTCAATGGGGATATCTGCCGATTTTACGCTATTATCATTGGGTTTTGAGGTCCTACCTTGTACTTTCAATGTCACTGAAGATGCTGGAACATTTATTTTCACGATAAAATGCAATTTGTTGGCCGAAGCAGTCGAAGACAATGAAGTCGAATAAGCAATAATTTAAATTTCCTTCTATATTTCTCAATAGCTCCATTATAAATTAAATACACGTTTCGATACTAGATGTAAAAGGCTTGGCCTGCCATAAAAACAAAATCAGTGGCATCAGCTCCAGATGAATAGCGCGGAAAGATAATGTCAGGGTTTTAGAGCTAGCTCTGCTTTTTATTGGAAATCGCACTAGGGAAATTTATCATAGATACATCTTGAATGCATTGAAACATGTTCCAACATTTCCAGTGACATTGAAAGTACAAGGTTGGACCTCAAAACCCAATGATAATAGCGTAAAATCGGCAGATATCCCCGTTGACCGGCAATGAACAATAATGCGTCTAGACGGCGGGTCAGTCTGTGGCCGATATCTCGAGAAGATTTTGTCAAAGAATATTGTGTGACCACTCATTTTATTTGTCACAAGCTAGGCTACAAGACTTGTTTCCGAGAAAAAAAAAACAAAAATTTTTTCTACGACTTATGGCAATTTAATCTAAAAAAAAATTCTTCCAATACTTTTTTATCGATTTCCACGGGATGAAAAACCCCCATTCTCGTACGGTCAAGGCAGTGCCACCTATCGCACTTACGCGAGTACTAAATCTCAATATTTTCTTACCAAAATTTACACACGTAATCTAGAGACCCTACCGAACATTTCAAGTGTTGAGACCCTAAGATCGGAACACCTTTGGTTTTTTTGAGTCAGCCTAATATAAGGTTACTAAACTTCTGAGAGCTGATAGAGGAGCCTAAGTCTAACAAAAAATTGCAAATGAAAGGGGATCTAAAATGTACTTCTTAGAAGTTATAGGGTTAAAACTGATTTTCTGATTTGTTTTTGAATAAAAAAAATTTTTTGGGTTACCCTAGCGTTTTAGAGAAAACTTTTTTATTGTATGAGCTTTCTAAGAGTGTATTTGGTTTAAAGGGTTTAAAAAGATTTCGCAAAGTTCTGGACCTCTAAAGTGATATTAAAAATGTTTTTTTCTAATTTTTGACTTTGGCGGCCATTTTAGTTTGAAAAAGATCTTATTTACATACTCTTTTATACTTTTTTTTTTTGGAATCCACGTTAAATTTCTTTAAATTCGGTAGTACATTTATCATACAAACTTTTTAATTTGAGGTCTGAAAAAAATACTTTTCTATGTAACACATGGGTTAAAAAATCAGTTTTACTCTTATAACTTCTCAGGGGTACATTTTAGTCACCCCCTCTAGGTGCAATTATCTGTTAGTCTATGCCTCCTCTTTCACCTCTCAGAAGCTTCAGAACTTTATCGATTACACTCTGTATAAGGTCTTTGTGTTTCTATTGAATTTCTGAGCCATCGAAAATATGTTAATATAAACCCATCTTCGAACTTTTTTTCGTTAATTTTTTTATAAAAATATCTCTGAAAATGTTTACTTTATAAAAAAAATCAGCCTCCATAGGGTATAACTTATAACTTTCACCCCTATTCCCAATTGTCGTTTCTATTTCGTTTCCAAAGCGTTTTAGTTTTTATCGTCGTCTCGTTTTTAAATTTGGAGTCTGGAAAGATATTGAAAGATATGACGAGGAGTGTTAATCGACGATTCGTGTGAATGCTTCGCTTTCCTGACCGTTGATAAACACTCCTTGACGTTCCAATATATTTCAATAAATTTCAATATGTAGGAACGACAAGGAGTTTTTGTCGAGGGTTTAGGAAAACGATGCAATCACATATATTCTTCGTTTTCCTGACCCCTCGATAAACACTTCTCGTCGTTTCAATATCTTTGCAAGCTCCATATTTAGAAACGAGAAGACGATAAAAACTAAAACGCCTTAGAAACAAAATAGAATCGACAGTTGGGAATACGGGTGATTTTTATTTTTTTATGGAACGAAGACTAAACGAAGCCAACTTTCATTTCTTTAAATCATTTAAACACCTTCCTCAGGCTCTCTTGACCTTTTTGCAATTGAAATTCGGCCAAGCTTAAGTGTTAAATTTTAAAAGTTGATTTTAAAACAATAAATTATTGCGTAAAATATGCTAAGTGAAAATGAAAATTATTATTAAAAACTTAATAACTTAAGTTCAAATTTCTACTTTAATTTTCTTTATTGCTGCCAAAAATTTTCACCTGGACTAAAATAGCCGGTAAGTATTTGAAACTCCTGCTTCTTCTTGTAATTTTCTTAATGTTTTTGTGAATTTTTTTATATATAATTTTTATTGTGCAATTTTTTCTAACTAAATATATGTTTTAAGTATTTTGATATATAAATTTTCTATAATGCAAATATTTTTTAATCAAATTATTTTTCTTGTTTTTCTACTTTTTTATACTAAATGTATATTGTATATATATATATTTTGCTGTTCAATTCAATTCATAATAATATTATATTTTATATTGTAAATGCAATAAAATAATTTTTGTAAAAACTGCAAACAAAACTGCCAATTTTATACGTTTGTTTGTTCATTCTTCGTTTGTTTGTTTCTTTTGTATTTGAAAAAAAAAATAAAAACCAATTATATTAAACAATATAAACTATGTATTAAAATAAAAGTTTTTTAAATTTACTGCCGTCTATCAGGGTGAAAAGCGACGTGAAGCCGGCGCTCCCAATGAAATTGTCGCCTGTACCAGCTGTGGCGGTAGCAACAGCCCGTGCACTCACTCGGCTAATAATGGATGCGCAACTGAGGTACAAACTTTTTGATATAAACTTATAGTACGGAAAAATAAGCATATGAGTTATGAAAACTATACTTCAGGTTCTCCAAATATTCCAAGTCTCACGCATTGTGATGCTATAGTATCTAACAAAAAAGTTAGACTAGCCACGGTGTTCAATCAAGCTATTTTTTTTTCTTTTTTTTCTGAAATCAATAGTCCTTAATCTCCTGACTAAAATGACGTGCTTTCCAAAATCAAACCTTTTGGACATTTTTTGGCAAAATGGGTTAATATATAGCTTTCATTGATCTTCTAAGGAAAGTAAAAAAATAAATAAATAAATCAAACTAATCTAAAACTAAAATAGCCATGCCGATTCTGATTCCGAATCTGGTCTCAAAATTACTGTAATTCTTATGTTTTTTGCTTAATCTTAACTTAAAAGTGCTAAAAACATCGTTTTCGTTTTTTTTTTTTTTTTTTGAAGCGATATAACAGATCTATATTATTTTTAGCTATGAAACATGATAAGGTCGTTGAAATCTTCAGTTTTTATCTTAGGTCGCACTCGGCGCTTTGCTTCATATGGTGCTTATTGCAGCAAAAAGTTCCATCAGTTTGAAGGAATCTGGCTACTTGAGGTCGAACCCTTATGAGCAGGGTAGTATATTTGCACAATTCTCTGGCTGCGATAATGATAATAGCTAATCACTCCCACTCTTAAATTCTAAACCAATTTTCAAGTGAAAATACCTGGAAAAAGTGGTTGGACTCCGATTTTAAATTCACTGAGGCTCAATAATGGAATCTGGTACAGGTGATGAGGTTTTTAACATGGATTTGTGCAGCAATAAATTCTTTGCTTTACCTTGTCGGGAAAGCATGTTAAATAATTAAACCCAAAATTTATAATCGTAGGGAGCGATTTGTCGTTTACGTTGAAAGTTAGGCAACCATTAAGGCTCTTGGTTCCATCGTTACTAAGTCTCTAGTCCTTTATGTCTGTGGAAATTCCTGTGCGAATTAGGCCATTTATGTAATCTACTGGGTTGCTGGGTTCCTGAACACAGTACCTTCATTGGAATCGCAGACAAACGTGCCAGGAAAGGGTCTGCTACCGACACAATTCCTAAAATGTTACACAGTGCAAAAAATTGAGGGGAATATATTCTGAATGAGATCTTCAATTGAAAAAGCTAATGGTATAGTCTAAGTAAGAGGCTTAGGGTTGCCGTTGGCTAAACTGAAATACACAACTTCCTGGAAGAACGCCATATGTCTTAAAAATGCATTTTCTTCACTTTAAATCAAGGATCTCAGACCCGATAGAAAAAAACGGTTGTCAGTTTTGGAATCTCATTCAGATTTTTATATTGCACAGCTTTATGAAAATTATTTGAAATGTATTTTTGGGTCAAACTTAACGATATATTCTACGTCAAGGGCGATACATTCACTTTAAGATGTTAACATAACACAAATACTTTTCTTATTGGAAAGGCGAACCCTCTGAATCTAGATTAATATCATTATAGGGCACTTTTTGAAATATTTGAATGCCTAGCGCTGGCTTACCGACGCTACAAGGTTCGAATCTCTTAAAAAAATTACTCAAAAGAGTCTCAATCCATTTTGGAGTTTATAAAAATTTCGAAATGGTTCATATAGGTTGACAACAAAGTTATAAACCGCGTATACAATGGGCCCACTTGCGCCTTAAGTTATGATGGCAACAATTTTCTTAACTTATTTTTCTGAGCTATACTGTTTTTTTTTTTCAAACAAATTAAATTTCGTAATTTCTCTATTTTTTACAGACTTGCTTCGTTCAAGTGCGTAAAAAGGAACCGCCTCATCCAATACGAGTTGCGAAAACTATCGATGTCATCGCTAGAATTACATTTCCAACGGCCTATTCAATTTTTTTGATTTTCTTCTTTGTTCATTATAAGGGATTTTCATAGAAGTTAATGTTTTTCTAAAATCTAATATTAAGTATGAAAATAATAAATAAATTGTAAATTACAAAAACAAAAAAAAAACAAAATTCACTTAAAAAATCATCTAAAATGAAATAACTCGTATCTAGTAAAATATAATAAATAAATATATATAAAATTCTAGTCATCAAATTAATTTTGCGTGAAATCTATGTGAAACAACAGAAAAAAAAACCAAATTGTTATTAATGAACAAAAAAGCTTAATAGAAAATTATATTTAATAAAAAAATGAAGAGTTTATTTATATTTAAAACATTGAAAAAAGGAAAAAATTAAAAAAATATTTATATTAATTGTTATTGCCTTCAAACGTTTTTGAAAACACTTTTGTTAAATTTTTTGATTAATATTAAGCTCAAAATATTTTAAATTTAAAAAACAAATCAATTAATTAGATTTTAATTTAGTAAGCGGAAGAAAAGGGAAACATTTAAACAAAAAATAAAAAACAAAACATAAAAACAAGTGATAAACTAAAAAACAAAATGAGAACTTTATTAACATTTGTAAAATGCAATTTTCTTACTTTAATTTTAAGTAAATGAAATGTATATAATAAATTAAATACGAAATTTTGCACATATTAAGCGATATGGCATTATGATAGATAATGTGTAAGGCTCGACAATGACAATTTTTTACACTCAATATGAAAAAGTAAAGGTTAATTTAAATACTCAAAACTTTTAATTTTAAAAATACAAAATCTTAATTTAAATATATATAGTTGGATTAATTCTTAAATTCTTAAAAATTATTTTTTTATGTTATTTTATTGAAAAATATCCGAAAAGCAGTTACATTTGATAATTTTTAAACGAATTTAAAAATTTTTTTTTTAAATATAAAGGTCTTAAGCTTGCTCAATTTTCCGCTTTTGTATCTCAAAATCTATATTTATTGTTTATGCATAATACTTTTCTCTTATTTCTTCGAACTAAAGAAAAGTTTCTTATTTTGCTGCATCGCTTTCAGGTTCGATTGCATTGAATCTACAAGAAAATTACACCACCTTTCAATCAGTTAACCCAGATTAGACTGACCTTATTTTTTATGGCCAATCCGGACAGGAAAATATTCCATAATATATGATCTATGATTAATCCGTTATGGTCTAAAGCCCATAATGTATGGTCTATGATCTGTCCTTTATGGCCTTTGATCCATAATGTATGATCTGTGCTTTATGGTCTTACGGTCAATAAATATATGGTCTATCGTCAATAACCTTTGGTCTATGAAGTGAATTTTATGGAATATAGTCCAAAACCTATGGTCTTTGATCTATCCTCTATGGTTTCTGGATCATAATCTATTGTCTTTGATCTTTTCTTTATGGTCTTTGGTCCATAATATATGGTCTAAGGTTCATAATCTTTGGTCTATGATGTGTCTTATATGGTCTTTGGTCCATGATCTGTCCTTTATGGTCTATGGTTCATAAACTAAAAGTGTAGAATAAAATATAAAAAAAACCCACAGTACAATATGAAATTCATATTATGAATCAATCTAAAATCCGGGACAATCCAGGACATACATGAAAATTCGGGACAATTCCGGGACGTTTTTGAATCCGGAACGAGAGGATAAAATCCAGAACTGTTCCGTTAAATCCGGGACGATTGGTCATCCTAACCTATAGATTGTTTTTTTTTTAAATTTTCGAAGTTTTTTGTTTGTTTCTTTTACTTGGAGCTGTTTGACATTGAATATGGTAATTTTCAATTTTTTTTTTTTTTTTTTTTTTTGAATCAGTGACGTTACAAATTGATATATTTCCAGATGGAAGTCAGTGAAATATTCAAGCGTATTCCCAGTTCTCTTATCAGTATTCATACCTTTAACGTAGTTTCTCATTTTATCGAGTCTAGCAGAATAACAAAAACAAAGCTTTTGGCATGGTTGACTCCTAGAACGCTGAAAATGAAGGTTCAGCTTCAAGTTTTCCGCTATTTACTTTCCGAGTGGCGGTTTTTTTTTAAATCATAGCAGAGAACTTACTTTTCTCTCAAAATTTACTTAAACTTTCTTGTATTCTGAAGGGGACAAGTCTTATCAAATTGGCCCAAATGTCATGACTACTCCGTAGCCAAATCAATACATGATCGACTTTCTCCCTGTAAACTGTTTGGTTCCATAATTTTCGAAAAATTGGACCATACTCTAATCTACTGAATGTTTTTGGGAGAGGCATGACATCTCTCGTTCATGTGGGTTTTAACCTTGGCAAAACGGTCATTGTTATTCAGGTAGTTATTTTGGCTGATGTGTATATATATAGCCCATATTGAAATTAATCACCTGAGTATGCTCTTCGTTGTCATTATTTGGTGAAAATAAAGCAATATCAACCATGGCATCATCGTTTCCCTCCAAAACTTATAAAATTTAATCCAATGGTTGAAGCTTTCTGAGAAAATTTTATAACTCAGATTCCACTACGTCCTTGCAAGAGGATTGTCAAAATAATGAATGTTGGTGATTACAAAAATGGCAAAATTTTATCTGGTTCATTATTAACACTGGCTAAAGATTTAAGTAATCAAATTAAAATTTCTCCGACATGTTATAATTAGAAGAATACATCACAATGCCAATCAAAGTCCAGAGCCTTCTTAAAGTAGTGATGAGCAAACCAAGACTGAACCCAAACCCATAGCAGTCTTGGTTTTGGTCTAAGCCTTGGACATTAAGTCTTGGTCTTGGTTTTGATATTAAGTCTTGATCTTGGGCATTAAGACTTGGTCTCGATCTTAGTCTTGATCTTGAAAAAATTTCGAAAGATTCCTGAGACAAAAGCGGCTTAACACACCTATAAGCAATAAATTATCAAGGCTGATCATCATGACCAAGACTTAGACCAAGGCCATAGCATTCTTGACCTAGGTTTTGAGATTATATCAGTGTCTTGGTCTTGGCCTCGAAAAACTACCAACACTCAAGAACACGACTAATTTTGCTCATCACTATCTAGAAGGATATCTGGGATAATTTCCTTGCCTTTCAAATTTGAGTACTATAGCTGGAAACAAAAACTCTAAATTCAGATACTTAAAGTTTTCCCTTAGTTCATATCTCGTATGGACAATGTAATCAAGTTATTTTACTTTTGTTATATAAATATATTTACTTATTTAAATATTTCGTATAATTTTTAACTGTATTATTACGTATAACAAAAAGACATAACATTTATAAAGTCATAAATTACTCTAAAATTAAGATATTATCATAAACGACGTAAAGGGTTGCCTAAAAAGAAAAGTGAAACAGCAAAGTTTACAGTACGATAACTTTGTAAGTACTGGTCTGATCTGGAAATTTTTCGTTGCTAAAGGTAGTTGACATCTCTGAGAATCATTAACAATTTTTGACATTTTTTCATTATTCCACTGTTTCAACGTCACTAACTTCTTCGAAAAGCACTATACGGGACGGAAGGCTCACAGACGAATTTGTGCACATTATGGAGAAGTTACTCTATCAGAAAACACAGTTGAAAAATGGTTTGATCGATTCCGCTCTGGAAATTTTGATATAATAGACGCACCTAAATCTGGTCAATCATGCACCGAAAAAGTGGACGAAATTCTTGAAAAGTTGGAAGAAAACCGACACATAAGCAGTACCGATATAATCTTACTGATTGCATTTCAGTATATCGCCGGTGCTTACGAAGAAAATCTTCCAACCGAAAGTTGCGGCGAAGAAAATTTTTTTTTTTTAAAATTATGGCGAAAAAAATCTGTTTTGTAATATGCTGACAACAAAATCACTTTTTATAAAATGCGGCGAAAAAAATCACTTTTTACAAAATGCGGGGAAGAAAATCACTTTTTACAAAATGCGGCGAAGAAAATCATTTTTTACAAAATGCGGCGAAGAAAATCACTTTTTACAAAATGCGGCGAAGAAAATCTCTTTATTTAGTGAGTACTTTTTCGACTAGTTTGAAAAAAAGGATTTTCTTGTCCGCATTTAAAGAAGAGATAGTCTTTGCACAGATTGGTTACTGGTGACGAAGAATGTATAATGTATGATAATAACGTGCGAGAAAGATCATGGACAAAACGAGGTAAGCCTGCCCAAGCGATTAATTCGGAACTGAACTGTTAACAACTTATAAGATTGAATGAAGCGCTTAAGGAAAAACGTCCGGAATCTGTCAACAGAAAGGGCATCGTCTTTCATTACTACAACGCTAGACCACATAATTCTTTGGTGGCCCGCCAAAATCTGTGTGAGCTTAGCTGGGAAGTTTTAATGCATCCACCATACAGAACAGACCGTGCACCTTCGGATTACAATTTGCTACGCTCGTTATATAATTATGTATATTGAATTCCCTAGATGATCGCAAAATCGTTTTATCCGAGTTTTTCGAGCAGAAAATCCAGCAATTCTTTAAGGACGGTATTATGATTCTGCCCGTTAGATGGCGAGAGGTAGTCAATAATAATGAAAAATATTTGACCCATTAAAGTTATTTTGATATATGAAAATAAAAATTGATTATACTTAGCTCATCTTTTCTGAACTTTCTTTTGAGGCAACCCTATATACTTATATATGGCAGTGTACAATAAGAAACGTGCTCATATGTCGAGCACACAGAGGTTTTTTAAATTATATTATATAATATTTTGAATATTTTATCATTTGTTATGACATTTTAATCATGACTTCCCTCTAAGAAAATATGCCCTGATAATTTTAAGGGAAAGGCAAATTCAATTTTACAACAAATGTTCTTAAAATCTGGAATTATCATGTTTACAGTGTAATCTTGGATTTTTTTATTTGATATGTCACATCTAGTCATCTAGCTCATTTACAACATATGGGCTATATACTTTTATATCATAAACACTAATATTTAAAAACAAACATTGTCGAGTTTTAATGATTTAATGCTATACCAAATGAGGGAAAAAAACAAATTCTTAAGTTATATAAGTAAACGATTTACATAAGAGGATAAACTGCCTTCAAAACGAAAAAAAAAAATAAAATAAAAAGTAATTTATCATTAAAATTAAAATTAAAAGAAAAAAAAAACTAAAAGATTTAATTATATTAAATTTAAAAAACAAAATACGATTAATTCATTGTACCAATTGCAAAGACAGCTTTATTACCATCACCGATTATATTATGGTTCATTATAGTTATAGTTAAGAAAGATTTATATAAAAACAAATGAGATTAAATTTAAAAAAAAAAACCAAAAAACATAAAAGACCGTTTTTTCCTCTTTTGCTAAAATATTCTAAAATCATAAAAATGAAACAACAAAACCAAGCAAACTAAATTTTTCGCAAGCTTCGACTGAAAACATGTAGAAAATTTTTAAACTTAAGAAAATAAAAATTTAGAAAAAAAGAAATTAAGTTAAAACAAAAAAACGAATATTTAAAACCGAATATTAGATGGATCTTTAGACGCTGAGAGTTCAAAAAACAAAATACAAAAACAAACATTTAAACGCTTATGGAAAATTAAAGGGCTTCTCTGTTTAAACGAAAACAAATTTAAAATTGGTTCAATATACATCATATATATGGAACAAAAGGAAAAAAAAAACAAAATACATATCAATGTTGAAGTAAGATCAGATTGTTTGATGAAATGTTTGCAAAATGTATATATATATATTTGAAATAAAGTATTCGTATGTATTCGAAAAAACCCTATACATAGTTTTATGATGATTCTAAATTATGATTAAAAAAAAGAGAGAACATTTGCAGGTTTTTGGTGTGTCGAAACAAATGTGTATGTGTATTAAAGAAAAAACAAAACTAAATTTAAAAACGATTTCGGTTGTCAAACAGGGAGTAAGGAAAAAAATTATTTTCTAATTCACATATATTTGATATAATCGCTTACAACAGACGATAGTTATAAAACCCAGCTTCAGCGTTAAATACTGAATATACATAAACTGCGCTTTTATATTATGTATATATTTTGCTTTTATATTAAACTGAAAAATAATAAAAAAAAAACAATAATAAAAAGGCGTTCCTTGAAGTCTTCTTTGACTTGAGTACTTTTATTACTTTTACTAAAATTTTTTAAAATCTCAGTTCTACGTAGGGCACTACTTATATTTCGGGAATAGCAAATAATAGCAAACACTTTTAATTGAAAATGGCTTAATTGTTTTTCAAAATATTCCCCTTAATGATCAATACACTTTTGCATTCGTTCAAACCATTTGTCATAGCAGTTTTTCCATCCCTCTTGAGACAACTCCAAAACATGGTTTTTGAACGCTTCAACTGCTCTTTTGGCGCTCGTAAATCGTTGACCACGCAGTTTACCTATGATGTTCGAGAGCAAGAAGAAGTCATTGGGTGCCAAATCAGGACTGTACGGAGTATGAGTCATCAATTCGATGTTTTGACTGCTCGAAAATTCACCTATTTCATGAGATGTGTGAGAGCTCGCATTGTCATGATGGAGAATGATTCGTCTTCGGGGGTTGGTTTTACGAATTTCTCCGAAGACTTCCGGCAAATAAATGGTCGTGTATCACTCAGAATTGACCGTCTTACGTTGCTCAAGCGGAACAGTGGCCACATGACCCACTCGGCTGAAGAAACAGGCGACCATTTGCTTCGCTTTGCTTCTTCCACGAACAACTTTTGTTGGACTTACACGTCTTGGAATACGCACACGGTCAACTGCTTTCTTGTTTCTGGCTCATACGCATATATCATTGATTCGTCACCTGTCACGATATTATATACGTCTTTTGAAGCATCAAGGTCGAATTTTTTAATCATTTCCTTACATCAAACGATGCGAGCATTTTTTTGAGCGATTGATAAATTATGGGGTTTCCAACAAGAACAAACGTTTTTTACAACTAAGTGCTCAAGCATAATCGAATATATTGAAGTGGAACTAATGTGCAAGGATGCCTCTATCTCACAATATGCCACATGACGATCTTTCATTATCAGTTCATGCACTGCATTGATGTTTTGTGGCACAACAACCGATTCTGGACGACCTTCACGGAATTCGTCGGTGACCGAACTGCCACAATAATTGAATTCACTATACCAACCATATACTGTGGTTTTTGATGGTGCTTTATTGCCATATAAAGAACTGAGTTCATCGACACAAATAATCCAACGAAAACCTTTTCTTGAAATTTCCATTTTTTGGCCAAATTGATTTTCTTAACTCAATGTAAACAAAAGAAATAGCACTTGTACATCAAAACGTTGTGAGTACGTTTATGCTAAAAAATGTCAAACTTTATTATGGTATTGCCAGATTTAAGCTATTGACTTTAGTGTTGCCAGTTCCTGAAATATAAGTAGTGCCCCTCGTATAAGTTAAAAATACATAAATATACAGGTGAAAAGCACTTAGTCAGCTTTTTCTAGTTTTGAGTTATTTGCCATATCTCATCATAAAAAGGAAAGAAAACAACGATTTCCATACAAAAAAACAAAACTTAATTTTTTAACATCAAATATCTCAATACTTCAAAAACTGACTTAGAAATTTTCACTTGCGTAACTTGCGAATGCATTCCCATCATGAGTTTCCCTTCAAAACTTTTTCCTTTATGTGACTTATTTTTTCAACCTACAACATTTTACAACCTTGTGGATTCCACTCAATATTCTTATAAACAACTTCATTGTGCAGAATCCGAAGAAACCACATATCCTATTCCTTCCAATCAGTAGATTTCCAAACTCTTTTACTCTATGTAGGGTGTATCGCATAAGGTTACGAAGCTTGCACTTTAGGGGGGCTCTAAAATTCACCTCTGAGAAGTTATAGAGTTAAAACTGATATTCTGACATATTCTAGAAAAAATATTTTCTTGGTTCACCCTAGAGTTTTGGAGAAAACTATTTCACATGAAACTTTTAGCTAATTGTATGGGCTTTGTAAGAGTGTATTTGTTTTATAAAGCTTAACAGGATTTCGCAAAGTACTGGACTTTTAAAGTTGATATTTTAATTAGTTTTCTTTAGTACAAAAAAGATCTTATTAACATACCTTTTTATAAATTTTTTTTGGGGTCATCGTTAAGTTTCCTTTAATTCAGTAGTTCATTTGTCATACCAATTTTTTTAATTGAGATCAGAAAAAAATACTTTCAAGAACAATACGTTTGAAGTCTCTTGTAGATAAAGGGCACCGCGGACATTATATGCAGCGCAACGCATGCGACTAACTCGTGTTTTACATAGAATAGTATTTTGTTCCGACCTCAAATAAAAATTAGATATGAAAAATGTATTACCGAATTAAAGGAAATTAAACGAGGACTCTAAAAAAAATATAAAAGGGTATGTTATTAGGAGCTTTTTCATACTAAACTGGCAACCAAAATAAAGAATTAAGAAAAAAAATTTTATATATTAACTTTGAGGCTCAAATACACTTTTAGAAATCTCATACAATTAGCTAAAAGTGTTCTGCATAAAAGTTTTCTCTAAAACGATAGGATGATCCAAGAAATTTTTTTAAATAAGTCAGAAAATCAGTTTTAACTCTATAACTCTTCCGGTGAATAATTTAGACCCCCCTTAAAGTGCAACTTTTAGCCTGGGCCTCCTCTATCATCTCTCAGAAGCTTCGTAACCTTATCGATTACAACCTGTTTATGATTTGGTAATTATTAAAAAATGAATATTTGCGACAAAGTTTTAATACGCCTATATCAAATACGTTATATGTTAATTATAACCAAATTTTTTTATTATATATAAATGATTTTCTCTGTGTAAAAATTTAAAGAAGGATGTATTAAAATGCAAAATTTTCAGCATCTAAAGCTTTTAAGCATTTGAAGAAAGTACAGGAACGCCATTCTGAGAAAGTTTGCTAAAATTATATACATTTGTATATCAAAAGTAAATTGAAAGCCTCTTAAGCAAATACATAAATATAATGGACACTTTTTACAAACAAAATCTTAGTTAAGGGACTCACTTTTTTTTTTTTTTTTTTGAATGACCAATTTTGGGCTTTTTTTTATTTGCAAAGCCAATCAATTAAATAACCACCTCAATTTAAAAAAATATTAGCGATTCTAAAATTAAAGAAAATAAATAATTAAAATAGAGCTCGGTAGTGGACAAAAAAGGAAACTAAGGCAGAACAACATAGATACTACTTAGTTATATGTAAATATATAAAAATAACTAACTTAATATGTCGATATCAATTTTATTTCAAAATTTAAAAAAAAAAATTTTCTATTTGATATTTTAAGCACTGATTGATTGTTTCAGAATTATAACCATTTTTTGTAGAGAATTTTGAAATGCCTTTACTTTTCTTTACTTGATTTATGCAGCTTTGTTTTTTATTCAAAAGCTCTTTTTTAAGTTCTTTATGATATATGAGATCAGACAATGCGTTGTTGTAGCCCCCATAAAAAAAAAAAAACACCCAAACATGCTATATTTCTGTCATATTTCTTCCAACAGTTTAATTAAACTTTGCAAAAAAACACTGTTAGTTTTGTAAGTGGGTGCTACCGACCCTTTCCGATCTCTTCCAAATTTTGGCAGGTGTTTCGTAAACACAGTATTAATCTATATACCAAGTTACAGAATGATAGCAGCTGTAGATGCAGAGAAATATCAATTCAAGAGTGTTATTTGCAAAGTTTAATTTGATTTGGAAAAAGTTTGATTTGATTTGGAAAAACTTTATTTCGATTTGAAAAAAGTTTATTTTGATTTGAAAAAAGTTTAATTTGAATTGAAAAAGGAGTGGAAAACTTGTAACTTATTTCAAAACGGTTAAGACAATGACCAAAAGGCTTAGAATAATATGGTGCATAGTCCCGAGTAGAAACGACTCTGTAGAGCAGAAAACAGCCAAATATTTCTGGCCTAGGCAACACTAATGTCAATAGCTAAAATCTGGCAACACCATAATAAAGTTTTTAAGCATAAACGTACTCAGAACGTTTTGACGTACGACCATCATTTGTGTTGTTTACAGTGACTTGAAAAAATCAATTTAGCAAAAAAATGGAATTAAATCGTGAACATTTTCGTGCGCTCATTTTTCAAAACTTTCGACGTGGATTATCACGACAAGAGTGCATCGATGAACTTAAACCTTTGTATGGCGATGAAGCACCATCCCATAGCACTGTGAAAAACTGGTTTAATGAATTCAATCGTAGCCGACGCTCGCTCAAAGACGAATTCCGTGAAGGTCGTTCAGAAACGGCCGTTGTGCCAGAGAACATTGATGCCGTGCGTGAACTGATAATACAAGATCGTCATGTGACATACCGTGAGATAGGGGCATCCTTGGGCATTCCTTCCACCAGCATACATTCGATATTGCATGAATACTTGGCCGTAAAAAAGGTTGGTTCTCGTTGGAGACCCCATAATTTATCAATTGCTTAGATTTTCAATGGAAAAATTGATTTTCTTAACTCACTGTAAACAAAACAAATAGCAATTGTACATCAAAACGTTGTGAGTACGTTTATGCTAAAAAATGTCTAACTTTCTTTTGGTGTCGCCAGATTTTAGACATTGACATTAGTGTTGCCTAGGCCAGAAATATATATAGCAGCCTACGTATGGTAACTCTTTGCAAAAATTGAGAGGAAAACTGAATTGAGCGAGTTCATTTGTAATTTCATATCAAATGAAAAAAAAAAAATTTTCCACATTAAAAAAATTCAAATTTCGTTTATTTCGGAAACGACAGGGAAAATGAAAGTAAATAAATTAATATTAAATTAAGGGAAAAAAAATCAGAAAAAGTTTCCACAATTTTACCGCACTGAAAATGTTCATAAAGAGACATTTTTCTTCATTTTGGGAGATTGTTAGCTGGTTTAGCAACCGCTTTTGTCTGTTCCAAAGAAAAAGTATACTTTAAGCGGTAGAGTACTTATGTTTTAAGTCGACTATGACTGACTAAAGTCATACTCTATTCGAAAGCATACTTTACTGATCTTTCAGTGTACTTTATTCTGACTATGATTAGGCGCTTATATTTCCGGACTAGTAGCAGCCAACTTTACGAAAAACATGTGCATCTATTCTTGTTCAGAGTCACCAGTCGATATAGCCATGTCCGTTCGTCCGTCTGTTTTGAAGTCTGTCTGTCTGTCCGTTAAAATCATTTTAGTATTTTTTGGGAGAAAGATAATTCAATGAAATTTGGTACACTGCCTTCGTCGTCAAAGTAAGCTCGTCGAATTGAAAATGAGCGAAATCGGTCAACGGATACGCCCACCGCCCATACAAAAAATATATTCAAAATGCAACTTTAGGAGTGTTTTTCACGACAATGCAACCATAATATACATAAATACTATGGATGGCAAGCGCAAGCTCTGAGTAAAGACTAGACGAACTCGGACAAGAGGGCATGGCTCCTACCATATTAGCAAAAGCTGAAAACTGAAAACACTCAGACATTAAATCACTGTTTCTAGGTTATATCACACTAAGTGTAAATGGCATAATTGATATCTCCAAACGCCTTTGTCTTTGCCCTAGTCTTACTTATTAAACTTTACCTTGTAACATTTCCATTTGGATCGTTACTTTACTAGTTATCCATTGAGTTCAAGTTTTTTCAACTGTATTATATTTGTATGGAATTGCGATAACCGTACTTCAATCTATAATTAATTACTCGACAAAATAAAGATCCAATTGGAAAAATAAAATCAGAAAGTTCTATAGGAAGTTCATGGCTATGCAATGCATTTGACTAATATGAATTACTCTTCATGCTGCAAGTGCGCCGTGTGACTGAATACAACGCTTTCTGCAATTTAAAGCAAGGATAACTTAGGAACTTTACGTAATAGAAAGAAAAAAACCAAGTTCAGATTCCCCGAGTAAAAATGAACATGGGCTGAACGTGGGCTTTTTTGCTTTTTTAAGGCCGTACGTGATCTGTACAAAACAAACAAGCCCAAAAGGCTGTTCTTGCGGCCGTACAAGGGCTGTACAAATGTACAAAAAAAAAAATTTGTGTAGAAACCAAATGGGCTGAACATGGGCTGTACGTGGGCTGTACAATATATTTTTTCTATTGACGTTAAAATACAATTTTTTTTTTTTTAACTTTTTTAACATATAAAATTGAATGACAGAATAAATATGATATAATAAATTTTCAGCCAGCTACTCAATAATGATGGCTCGTTAACGTGCGTATCGCAGAACACTTGGGATTCCCAGGTTCAAATCCTGAACGGTAAACAGCCGTAAGAAAAAATCGTTTGAAGTTGCAAAGTTAAAATACAAAAAAAAAAATTTATTTCATTTTAAAAAAGAACAACCAAACAGCCAATTTTGTATGTCAAAAAAAAAAATAAATAAAAAAAAATTTTTTTCCGCCATCCTTGGGTTTCGAACCCAGGCTATCAATGTTCTGAGTCGCACAAATTAACGATGTCTGCCACATTTGATTTGTTTTCTGTTCGTCCAAAATCATTTAAAATAAATTTCAATAGAACAGTAAATTGTACGGCCGATGTACGGCCGATGTACAGCCCATTTTCAGCCCATATGAAGCATTGTGTATGGCTAAAATGTCCGGCAAAAACACCATGTTTGGCCCTTGTACAGCCCAAAAAAAGTAATGAAATTTGGCCCTTGTGAGCCTTTGTACAGCCGTAATTTAAAATTGTTTTTTTTTTACTCGGGTCATAAATAAAAGGTCCCAAACTCCACAATCAGTGATCAAATCGAGAAGGGGAAAAAAAGTTCTAAATTTTCATGACTGTGGAATTAATTACTTAAGAAACATTTTTCTGAAATTTGGAATCTATAGAAAAATGTGTGTAAAGATATTATAGAAAGCTTGAAATCTTCATTTTAGTTTTTTTTTTTTATTTTTATTTTAGACTCAACTGAAATTACACTATATTATGTTACTTTTTTAAAAATCAGCTTTAATTTCTGTAGTATTTTTTAAACTTAAACCAAAAAAATAAAAATTATGTATATTCTTGAGAGAAAAAATAGCTGCCGAAACAATAAAGTATTTTTATTAGTTTTCCTATTTATTTAAAGGATTAAAAAAATATAGGCATTTAAGTTTAAAACCGATTGTATTTTTAAGCCAACAAGCAAACAAAAAAAAAATGCTAAAAATTTTGCTGTAAAATAAATTAATCGAAAAATGAATTTAACAAATTTTATAATTGCTATAAATGTTCATTAGTTTTAGGTTAAAACAAAAAATGAAATGAATGCTACTTATGCCATTGGATTAATTAAGTGGAATTATCCAAGAACTCAACAAATATAAATGAAAAAAATCATATATATAAATTTTTAATATTTTCTTTTATTATTTAATTAAACAAATAAATTTAATGGAAAAAATTTGTAAATAATAAACACTGGTTATGTTTTTTCTTTTAATTGAAATATTTTGATATAATAAACAAAACTTGTTATTGATTACACAAATATACATATATTTTATAGTTAAATGTTAGATTTAAACATTAAAAAAAGTTTAGTAAAAATTTAGTTACTATAAAAAAAATTTATATTACAATTTTAAAACAGTTTTTAGCTACACTGACTCACAAAAGTTTGTGAATTTTGCAATGCTATGAAAAGAAACAGTGTTTTGTACATGGTTTTTAAGGAAAACAGACATATTTATTAGCTATTATACTAATGTAAACTTAAACGTTCAAGTCCCATTTCAAAAAACTTAATAAAAATCTACATATTTGATATAATTATGCATTTTTTGAAACATCTTAAGAAATTTACTTCACAAAAGTTTATGAATTTTCAAAATCATATCGTTAATAACAAGCTTATAACTATAACTGTAAAGAACTTAGTAATTTGTGTGGTACCCTCTGTTGCTTTGAACTGCTGCTAATCATTGGGGCATCGATTCAACTAGTTTACTTCCAAATGCTAGTGTAATTTCACCCCATTCTTCTTGCAAAGCATTTTGAAGGCTTGTTTTGGACGATATATGGTGTGTTCTTATACGATCCTCAAGATGCGACCACAGATTCCCAATAGGGTTCAAATCTGGACTTTGTGGTGGCGTTATAAGTTGTTTTGTATTATGCAATATCCACATTTTGACGTCCCAGGCCGTATGTTTTGGGATAGTTATCTTGTTAAAATAAGAACGATCGAGGAGCTAAACCCATTTTAGTAGCGGTAGTTTCTAAATTCTCCTTCAAGATTGACAAGTACACTTTCTTATCCAATATACCATCTATAAATTTTAAATTTCCAACACCATGGGCGGACATGCACCCCCGAACCATAACGGAACCTCCGCCGTGTTTCACAGTTGCTTTTATATTGCTTAGTCGCAAGGCTTCTCCAGGCTTTCGCCACACCATACGTCGGCTGTCTGAGCCAAAAATATTAAATTTACTTTCGTCACTGAATATTACGCTCTCCCAGAAGTCAATTGTTTTCTTTTTATAAGTAGTGGCCTCTAGGCATTTTTAAATTTCACACCTCAAAAATTTATTGACAACTGACGATTAGTCACTAATTATGGTGTTTCTATGCCAAACTAAACTCAAATATCAAAACTGAGTGTATAAACAGGATGAACGGTACTATTTGTGCATAGATTCACATACTTTTGCGAGATAGGAAAATCGTTGAAAAAAGTTGTATTGCTGTAGCTGGATAACCAAACATAATTTTTTGATCCTTTTTTTACAAAATTACTAAGGAAATACGACTTTACTTAAATTAGTGAATACTTATATTAGTCATAATATTTTTCTGACCAAAAAGTTAGAAGATTCCTTAAGGACAACAAAATTCATAAACTTTTGTGAGTCAGTGTATATATTTTAAGCAATGTTTTATTAAAATTTGAATTTAGTGAAAAATTAATTTGAAATTATAATAAAATTACCTCTGTTGAACGAAAAATATTATTTAAGGTTTAAACAAATGTTTTTATGTAAATTAACAAAATAGAGACACATAAATAAATATTGCCATAAATCTTTTCTACACTGTTTATTACATATATATTTCAATGTTAATTTTGACACATATTTTATAACATAAGAGACGTATTTATTATATATTTACATACATACATTTATGTATAAGTAAAATTTTATTTTCTAAATAAAATTTTATCGAATCAAATTGAATTATATTTAAACAATTTAGAACAAATTTTTTTCCAAAAAAAAACGTTTCTATAATTTAGAATCGAACGTTTAAATCACATAGGTTTATAATTACAAAAACAAAAAAACAAATAAATTAAAATTTATAAAATATAAAACATTATGTAATTAATGTAAATACACACACTCTCAGACACACAAACAAAAATGCTTTGCAAAAGTAAAATAAAAAACATTAATGAAGAATGAATTAGTTGAAATTGATTTAATTGAGATTATTAAAAATTTGTTGGTAAGTAAAATTTTAAAAATTTAAACTTGGGCTGGCCAAAAACTACACTGCGGTATTTTGAAAATTTTGCGTTTTTTGACTAGTTTTTGCGCAGAGTTGGAATTTGCTGTCCTTAGTGCCTGAGTCAAATTTAGTTGCATTATCTAAAAAAAGTTTTCATTATAGCATTTTGAAACTTTTGCTTATAATATGGAAAGTGCCGCACCCTCTTGTCTGCGGTCGCCCAGTTTTTGCTCAAAGCTCGCGCCAGCTATTCCTAGTATTTGTGCATTGTACGAGGGGCACTACTTTTATTTCGGGAACCGGCAAAACTAATATCAATAGCTATAATCTGGCAACACCATAATAAAGTCTGACATTTTTTAGCATAAACGTACTCTCAACGTTTTAATGTACAAGTGCTATTTGTTTTGTTTCCAGTGAGGTAAGAAAATCAATTTGGTCAAAAAATGGAAATTTCAAGCAAAGGTTTTCCTTGGATTATTTTTCACAACTTTCAACGTGGATTATGTCAACAAGAATGTGTCGATGAACTGAGTCCCTTTGTATGGCGATAAAGCACCATCAAAAACAAAATGGTGAATTCAATTATGCTCGAAGTTCAGTCACCGAAAAGTCGTCCGAAATCTGTTGTTGTGCCACAAAACATCGATGCAGTGTATGAACTGATAATGAAAGATCGTTATGTGGCATATTGTAAGATAGAGACATCCTTGCACATTAGTTCCACTCCAATGCATTTCATTTTGCATGAACACTTAGTTGTAAAAAACGTTTATGCTCGTTGGAAACCCCATAATTTATCAATCGCTCAAAAAAAAGCTCGCATCGTTTGGTGTAAGGAAATGATTAAAAAATTCGACCGTTGTGCTTCAAAAGACGTACATAAGATCGTGACAGGTGTCGAATTATGGATGTATGCGTATGAGCCGGAAACTAAACAGCAGTCGACCGTGTGGGTATTCCAAGATGAGCTAAATCCAACAAAAGTTGTTCGTGGAAGAACCACGACAAAGCCAACGGTCGCCTGTTTCTTCACTTTCCGCTTGAGCAACGTAGGACAGTCAATTCGAAGTGGTACATGACCATTTGTTTGCCTTAAGTCTTCGGAGAAATTCGTAAAACCAACCCCCGAAGACGAATCATTCTCCATCATGACAGGTGAATTTTTTAGCGGTGAATTTTTGAATTTTTGAGCGGTCAAAACATCGAATTGATGACTCATCCTTCTTACAGTCCTGATTTGGCACCCAATGACTTCTTCTTGTTCCTGAACATCAAAGGTAAACTACGTGGTCAACGATTTACGAGCGCCGAAGAAGCAGTTGAAGCGTTCAAAAACCATGTTTTGGAGGTGTCTCAAGAGGAATGAGTAAACTGCTATGACAAATGGTTTGAACGAATGCAAAAGTGCATTAATCATCAAGGGGAATATTTTGAAAAACAATATAGCCATTTTCAATTAAAAATGTTTTTCATTATTTGCTATTCCCGAAATATAAGTAGTGCCCTACGTTTTGTCGTGAAAAATACTCCTAAATAAAGTTGTATTCGGAATGTATTTTTTGTGTGGGCGGTAGGCGTATCTGTTGATTGATTTTGCTGATTTTCAATAAGTCAAGCTTATTTTAACGACGAAGGCAGTGTACCAAATTTTTTCAAATTATTTCGCTTCCAAAAAATATTAAAATGATTCCAAAGGACAGACAGACAGACATCCAGACGGATATGGCTATGTTGTCTCAGAAGGCTGTTCAAGAATAAGAATTTATATACTTTTCCATACCACGCCTCAAAGTGAATTCACCTTGGTGTAGGGTATAAAAATCGGTATTTTCGAATTATCGAATATAAGAGTTTGCTAAAGAAAATTTTAAATTTCGTTATCGCTGAACCATTTTTATAATATTCAAGGTACCTAAAAAAAATTAAATTTTATCGAATAACTCTGTTTTACTATTAACAAAATCAAAGAAATTGACAATTTGACACAAAAAATTTTCAAAAATAAAGTTTCCACGAACCATTCTATTTGTTTGATATTTTAGGGACTGGTGTCACACATTGGAAGTGCCACACTCTCTTGTCCGAATTCACTTAAATTTTGTTGAAAGCTTACATGAAC
This sequence comes from Calliopum simillimum, assembly GCA_951812925.1. NCBI lineage: Eukaryota > Metazoa > Arthropoda > Insecta > Diptera > Lauxaniidae > Calliopum > Calliopum simillimum. Next base: position 16,328,099 of record OX638371.1, on the reverse strand, counting down.
TATTCCAAGTTTGTTTTAGAAATTTGAAATAGAATAAGTATCTTAGATAACGCTCTCAGCATACTATTTGGAAGGCCTTTTTCGTGACCAAAATTCACCATGGGGGTTGTCGTGAATAAACATTCGTGGGGAATTTTCTCAAACTGCCATGCATTTCCTAAAGCAGTTTAAGAAAATTCCCCGGGAATCTTGATTCACGATGCTCCCATATGTTTATTCAGTGCTTGTCTTCAGACTGGCACGGACCGTGCCCAGAAGTGACTCCTAGAGGAGTCAAATTTTATATTTATTTCATCAGGAGAGACTCCTGAGCAGTAATGGGCCTATTTGACGATTTCCTTTCCATATTTTTCATGTCTATGACGTCAATTTTGTATGGGAGCCCCCTAAAGAGCTAGAGATAGAGGGTAAGTATTGTGGGAAAAAATGTTGCGGAAGAAAAAATATTAGGGGCCGGTCATGCATTTGAACCTTTTAGGGGCACCCTGAGAGTGGTGGGGGTCGATTTCCTAAAAATTTAAATTTTGTATGCAAGCCCCCTTAGGGGTTAGAGATAAGAGGTAGGTATGCTTGGTAAAAATGTTGGGGGAGAAAAAATAATGTGGGTCGGTCATACAGTTGAACCCTGTAGAGGTGGCCCCTCTTGTATGGCTGTTAGTAAATTGTTTCTCCTTTTCTCTCATCTTTGACTTCGATTGGCCAACCCTTACCCACACCCCATCCCCAACATTTTTTTTGCAAACTCATTTTTTTTCCAATCTTACAAAATTTAGGGGTGTCAAGTATCAAAATCCAAAATTCGTGCACTAAAACACCCCTAATGGACAGCCTAAGGGATAGACAAGAGAAATTGCAGATCTAGAATATATATAATTTGTTTTACTTGCCATGCCTCCTTCTATGCACTAAAAATTTAAGGACCATTTTTTCAAGATAAATAATTCCGGTATTCTCTTATTTTTCGGTTTTCTCTTAGAAACTTTTAAATTACGATTTTTCAAAAAAAAAAAAAAATATTCATTCAAAGAGGACAGACAGACAAGTGGCATAGAAATGCACTTTTCATGTTTCGAGGTTTTTCTCACTCCCCTCTAGCAATTCTACACACAGTATGTACTCGGTTGTATGTACGTTCTTTACCTATGTAAGTACGAGTATGTCTACATTCAGTCAACACCTTGCAATGTGAATGCAAATGCAAAACCAAAAAGAGAGAAACAGGTTGAATTTAAGAAATATTAAGGGGAAATTCTTACGTAAAATTCGAATTTTTTTTTTTTTTGTAACATTTCTACTTTTCGTTGCGGTCAATGATTTTGCACCTGTTCAATTGAGGAGGCACGCGGTGCGCTGTTGCAACATTTGTTAACGTCTTTAATGATATTGACGACGATTTTGATGTGTTGTTATTGTAATTTCAACCCCGAAAGGGAAGTTTAATAAATAATTACAGTCAGCTACAAGTGGCCGTTAAAATTCTTAAACAAAAAACATAAACTGAAATTTTAAGAGTCTTATACATACGTACATATGTACATATTTGGCCCTATGCTCCTCCTAGGAGTTAAAGGAGAATACATACATACATATGTACATATGTACATATTTATTTAAATTATCTTTCAGACAGTGAACATGTTAAATCAGCTTGTTACGCTTAGTTGCAAATGAGGTTAAGGTCTTCCTATATCATTCGAAATTGGAATTCGGAAGGTGAGGTAAAAGTAATACGGATCTACCAAAACTTTTGCAACCGACCTTAAATAACGTTGAACTTTGACATTTTTGTTAAAGGCAGATAAAGCATTAGTTTAAAATACAATAAACATTTTGGAGCCAGATGTTTTGCGAACAACAATCAGTCATTTGATTTGTTAAACTAATATCTTTAATTTTACACCTTCCTATAAACTTTCCAAGGAAACAGAGTTCAATTTTCTTCAATTCTAACAAAATGGCAGTCAATTCATATTATGACATTACTTTCGCGTCACCCTGCACGGAGAAAAATTAGTGTCATAATTTTACCCCACTCGAGTAGTAAAAAATTAAAATAATTAACACTAAATTTCAAACTTAAATTACCTTATCTTATATAAATATTTTGACTTTATAGTTCTGTAAAAATATTTAATATTTATGTTTGGACAGACATTTGCTTAAAATACAACTTTTATACCTTTTCATCATATAGGTCAGTGGAATAGAGCTCCAAAAAGTTTGTAATCCTACCATCACGCGGACGGACCTAGGTTCAAATTCTAGTACGGTCAACTCGGTTTTTTCTTTTTTGTATTTGAACTTTACGGTAAGCTAAATAGCATAAAAATATATAAGAGTAAAATTTTTTCAACTGAGCCATCTAAAACGGACTTTTCGAAATGAAAATTTTTTTTCTCCTTGTCGGGTACATTTAAGGATCAGAAATTTTTTGGCGTTTAAATTTTTTCAAAATTTTAATTTTTGTATGTGTTGCGTACAGTAGAACTTTCGTGAGTTGTTTTCTTGCATTTGCTATTGCTCAGTAAATACTTAATGGAATTGAAAAATTTTTTTCTCGGTATATCCGTAAATGATACGCGCACAAAATTTAATGGCGTCAAAATTTTTTAATTTTTTTTACTAATCAAAAATGCATTTTGAAATATGCAATTGCAAGCTAACTGAACTTCTCATATGCTTTGAAAACAAAAACAACAAGGGTATGATAGGACAAACATTCATTTATTTATCTACAAAAAAAAATTTTTGTGCAAACCATTACTGACAATGTTATGAATATTTGTTTAATGGCGCGCAGAAATTTTTTATATAGAATATGATATCTGAGTGCAACAAATTGAGAGAAAACAATTTTTAATGTGATCTCTATAATTGTCTTGGTTAACTTATGGTCGCAGAATTCGAATTTGGCACCCACTTTTCTCCATCAGGTATATGATCCGTGCTGCCTTTGCTTTAAAATTCAAAAAGCGCTATTTTTAAACATATGGTGCATATCCAGGAAGTAGTTTATTTGACTTTTGTCAACGCCAACGGATAGCCATTATCTTCCTTATTATATCTTACCTTTTAACTTTTCCAATCAAATCATTACTTTCCGAGATATCGTTCTTTGGAATAGAGGTACCTTGACTATATAGAAATTGTTTTTATTTAATATATGTAAAGGATTAAATACAGTCAAGATAATTTTACTTCAATGAATGAAATCTCGGAAAGTAATTATCTGATTAGAAAAGTTAAAAGGTAAGATATAAAAAAGAAGATAATGGCTATCCGTTGGCGTTGACAAAAGTCAAATAAACTACCTCCTGGATATGCACCATATGTTTAAAAATAGCGCTTTTTGAATTTTAAAGCAAAGGTAGCACGGATCATATACCTGATGGAGAAAATTGGGCGCCAAATTCGAATTCTGCGACCATAAGTTAACCAAAACAATTATAGAGATCACATTAAAAATTGTTTTCTCTCAATTTGTTGCACTCAGATATCATATTCTATATAAAAAATTTCTGCGCGCCATTAAACAAATATTCATAACATTGTCAGTAATGGTTTGCACAAAAATTTTTTTTTGTAGATAAATAAATGAATGTTTGTCCTATCATACCCTTGTTGTTTTTGTTTTCAAAGCATATGAGAAGTTCAGTTAGCTTGCAATTGCATATTTCGAAATGCATTTTTGATTATTAAAAAAAATTAAAAAATTTTTACGCCATTAAATTTTGTGCGCGTATTATTTACGGATATTCCGAGAAAAAAATATTTCAATTCCATTAAGTATTTACTGAGCAATAGCAAATGCAAGAAAACAACTCACGAAAGTTCTACTGTACGCAACACATACAAAAATTAAAATTTTGAAAAAATTTAAACGCCAAAAAATTTCTGATCCTTAAACGTACACGACAAGGAGAAAAAAAATGTTCATTTCGAAAAGTCCGTTTTAGGTGGCTCAGTTGAAAAAATTTTACTCATAACCATTTTGACTTTATAAATCTAGTAAAAATATTTAATATTTATGTTTGGACAGATATTTGCTTAATATACAAATTTTATAGCTCTTCATCATATAGGTCAGTGGTGTAGAGGTCTAACAAGTTTGTATTCTACGTTAAAATAATATACTCTATCCCCGGTTCGAATCCTAGTGCGGTCAGTTTGTTTTTTTTTTCCTATTATTTGAATTTTACAGTAAGTTAAATATAACTTAAACTTTCCAAAAATTACTGTGGTGTAAGTTTATTCAAAAAATCTGAATTGACTAAAACAGTAAGGTAAAATTTACTTTTTTAGGAAGTTGTCACTATTCTGACATTAAATTCTAGTAAAATTTTCTAGAATTAAAGTAATACGAACTATTTTTTTTTTCCATATGCAAAAGTGCCCCATATTGCTATTTATTATGAAAATACTACGCAAGGGGAAAAGAAATGCTTCAAAAACCCTTCTGAAGTTAATCTTTTTCACCAATAAGCGCTTCCGCCCCGTAAGAACTTTTCTTTCTTTTTAACATTGCATGTCGTAGGATGTAACCGAGCAAAAGCTTACCGCAGCCTTGCCAAAAAAGAAGCGCTTATTTGTAATGCTGCGGTAAGCGTTTTTTCAATTAAATTAAAAAAAGAAAAAAAAAACTGGCCGCACCAGGATTTGAATCCACGACCGTCCGCGTGCTAGATATTTATACCCTACACCCAGGGTATATTCACTTTGTCCTTCCGTTTGTAACGCAGAGAAGGAGGCGTGGCAGGTATAGACAAGTATATATATTCTTGATCAGCGTCACCTCCTGAGTCGATATAGCCATGTCCGTCTGTCTGGCTGGCAGGCTGGCTGGCTGGCTGGGTGGCTGGCTGGCTGGCTGTGTGTTGAAATACACTTTTTGAGAAAACTGAGCAAGATAATTCAATGAAATTTGGTACACTGCCTTCGTCGTCAAAGTTAGCTCGGGGGATTGAAAATGAGCGAAATCGGTCAACGGACACGCCTACCGCCCATACAAAAAATATATTCAAAATGCAATTTTAGGAGTATTTTTCACGACAATGCAACCACAATGCACATAAGTACTACGAATTGTAAGCGCAAGCTCTGAGAAAAAACTGAGCGAATTCGGACAAGAGAGCGTGGCACCTCCTATATAAGCAAAATCTTCAAAACGCTATACTGAAAGCGTTTTTTGAGATATTCGAACCAAATTTGGCTCAGACACTAAAAATTATAAATGAAAGCTCTCAGCAAAAATTGGGTGAAATCGGACAAGGGGCGTGGCACCTCCCATATAAGCAAAAGTTTCAAAATGCTATACTGAAGGAGTTTTTTGAGATAATCCAACTAAATTTCACTCTGACACTAAAAACTATACATATAAGCAAAATTTTGAAAATACTGCAGTGTAGGGTATTTATTTTTTGGCCAGGCCAAAAGTTACACCCTTACTAGTTTTAATTACATTTACCAACTCTTTAGACCGCTACACCAATGACCGATGATATGAAGCGGTATTAAATTTGTATATTAAGCAAATGTTGTCCAAACCGAATTTGACATACGAATGCTCCTGCAGCCTTACATAGAATCATTGTGCAATCATTTTCACAAGTAAGCAAATGTAAATAAAAAAGAGAAAGGAAAATAGAAAAGTGAAATAAAAGATGTTGAATAAAAAATATTTTAATAGAAAAAAAAATAAAGCAGAAAAAAGTAAAAACAAATAATAAAAAAATCACCCGGGCTGGGTTCGAACTCACGTTGTTCTTACTGCGGCCTTATAAAAATCATTGTCAAAGTGCTTCTAAATTTCTATGGGGACAAGCACTTTTGAAGTGCTTGGATCAGAAGCGCTAGAAATTTTTCCTCTTGGGTATGTACTCCGCTGATTGCATCTCGACAGTTGGAGAAAATTTTGTTCTGTGAGTAGTACTTCTTTTGCTTAGTTCATTTCGCTTCATCACGGTGTTCAAATCAGAGGTAACTTTGTCTGCACGATTATAGGAAAGATACGAGTATTTACGTAAGTACATTTTTAAAATATTTTATAGGGCATCTTCTACTTATGGAGTTTTTATTAATCTCAAAGTTCGACCAAGTTAAGTCCAAAGTCCTCTGAGTTAAACTTGACCTAAATGTTAAAAAACAAGGCTTTTTTGGTATTTTTTAAAGACATGTTTCTTTAAAGTCAGAATATCTGATATAATTCCTTAGTCTTTCTTCAATAACTGAAAAATCGTCAATGGTCGCATTCAGGGGGTACTAAAGATGTAGATTATCAAAACTTACCAAGGGCAGGCAGGTGTCTATCTATCTACTCATACATTTTTTTATTAATGAACGCAAGTTTTTATTGATCGTTATAAACACTTAATTTAACAAATGTCATTTAAACTATAATTTATGTTCCATATATAAAAATGAATTATAGCCTTCAAGACAGAAACAATCATATGAGCATTCATAAATTGCTCTGCTGACGCCATATTTTTTTGGGAAAAAGGAAAAAAAAAATGAACCAGCCTACTAAAGCCCAATTGTAACTATGGAAGGAAAATTTACAAACACACGTCAACAAAAAAAAAGTGTAAAAAAAAGTTCTGCAACCCCTCCCATATAATCACAAAGCTTTTTTTTTTTCTTTTTAACACTGTTGCGATTTGCATGTGTTTGTACAGTTATTACACTCACAAACACACAAGAGCAATGCTCATATATTTTAACTCACCGTTAGTGGTATTATGCAGTTACTGTTAGAATGATTCTTATACCCTACGCGCACCCAGGGTATATTCACTTTGTCCTTCCGTTTGTAAGGCAGAAAAGAAGGAGTGGCAGGTATGGATAAGCTTTACCTACTGAGTCGATACAGCCATGTCCGTCTGTCTGTCTGCTTGTTCATCAAAATTATTTAAACATTTTTTGGGAGCATGATAATTCGATGGAATTTTGAACACAGCCTCCATCGTAAATATAAGCTCGTGGGATTGAAAATTAGTGAAATCGGTCAACGGACATGCCTACCGCCCATGCAAAAAAAAAGCATTTAAAGCGCAATTTTATGAGCATTATTCGCGATAAATCAAGCAAAAGGGTGTGGTACCTCCCATATAAGTAAAAGTTTCTATACTGAAAGCGGTTTTAACTCAGACCCTAAGGATAGTATGCTCTGATCGGAAAATTTATTGATTCGGATAAGAGGACGTGGCAAATCCCATGTAAGCAAAAGTTTTCAAAACGCTCCAGTGCAAGCGTTTTTTGCGGTACTATGATAAGTTAGTAGAAGCTCAGAGCCCAAAATTAGACGAACTGGACAAGAAAGCGATCCATCTTTCATACAAGTAAAGTTTTCATAATGCTGCAGTGTAGAGCATTTAATTTTTGGCCAAGCCAAAGGGAACACCTTACTAGTTTTTCTTTCTATCCAGAATGGAGTTTGGCCCTCCAGTCCGTGTCGTGTCGTGTTTGTGTTGAAGTAATTATTTTCGTGTACATACGCTAAATTATTCAGTGCATTCATAGCAATGAGCGCCAATAACCAACAAACAAATCAAAAATTTATTTTCATTTCACAAATCGACATTTGTGCCGTGAGCCGTCATATTGTTGTGTGGGTAGAAAGGAGTCATCCTCTTCGCATATTTTAATGGTAGGGTACTCTGGAAGTGGTAGGTTATTTTTCTGTGGTTACATAAGTCATTACAAGTGTAACAAAGAAATCTAACATGCTTTGAAGTTACACTGGTCAGCAGCAACAGTTTGGCTTGAGTTAGAAAAATAATCTTTTGGGTTAGAAAAAGCTATTATTGAGATTCAAATTTTGGTAAAATTCGCAAAGATCGCATTAAATGAAGATGTTTCATTCTGGTCCTGTGTTCCCTTTAAAAGTTATAGATGAATACATTCACTTGATCTTGATATACCTAATGAAATGTTGTTGTCAACTCTATAAACGAGTAGTCCAAAGCAACAATTTTCATATAAGATTATTTAAACTGTTGACTTCGAAACTTTTTCCTCCAAAATCGCATACAATTATTCTGAAGTCACTATTTTGGTATTAGGGAATAACCTTACATTTACGCAAGGACGAAGTGAGAAAAGCAATATTCATCAGAAAAATCTATGAACAATCTAAGACCAAGGCCAAGACTGCTATGGATCAATAAGTCTTGGTCTTGGACATTAAGTCTTTGTCTCGGTTTTTAAGATGCCAAATTCCATGTTAAGAGATGATTTTATGTTCGAAAGGGACACAACACCCAGCTTTACTTTAAATTAACATAGCCAAATAGCAATCCTGGTCTTGATTATCATCGCGACCACAGCAGTCTTGAATATAGTTCAAAGAAGAAAAATCCGTCCACTGTGGTTATTTGGAATCATCGAGAATACAGGGAACACTAAGTTCGAAAAAAGGTATATTGAATATTTCCATTAAAGGCCACAAAGAACATATTGTATGTATGAGATTAGAAAATGAGTGGCTTAAACAAGAATTGTACTTAGAAATTTATACAGCAAAGGACCAAAAAATCTGAAAATTTGATATTTTATGAGAAAATGGAAAATGAATCAAGAAACCTATAAAATCAGCTTGTAAAATTTCATTGTCTACATTGTCCCAAATAATGGAAGGCTACACTCTAAATAAGGGAATCTTTATTTCGTAGCAAACAGTTACTTTGTTAAATAAGATGAGATGAGAAGATTCGATTATTATAGGAGTTACAGGAGAATACAAGACACCATATTTACCAGATATTTACATAGCTAGAGTTTTAAAATAAAAAAGTACTAGACCAAATTGACTAATATGAAGGACTTAAGTTAAAATCAAAACCTTATTTGGATCAAAAGTTATATAGAGCAAAAAGTACACAAAAAGAGATTATTGTAAAGTTATATAAACATTATGCTCTTTCTAGGAGCAATAGGAAAAATATAATGTAATAAAATCTCCTATCGATGGTAAGTTTCGGTATTTGAACATTTTGTTCTTTTCCTGGATAGAGTCGAAATTAATTATCTCCACAGTAAAGGATCTTTTGCTATGATTTTGATCTGACTCGAATATTTTTTGATTCTTGGACTTCCTTAACGTAGCTGTCTAATGATCATGAGATGAGATGACTTCTGTTATACCAAGTTACCAACTACTTTCATGTGCTTCTCCCTTAAGGGTTTGGTAGCGAGCTTTTGCATATGGTTTCCGGAGAGTATGTCCAATCAATGATCGATATTCTATAACATATTTTTATATCGATTGAAGGTCGACTAATGAAAAAACTTTTAGGTGATTGCCAACTTTTGAGCATTAAATCATATTTTCTTGTATCATTGCAAAAATTCAACAATATTTAAGACAAATATTATATACTAAATACAATATTTTACGCGCCATGTTGTTTTTTTCATTCGGTTCTTGTTTATTATAAGGGGCGTATAATTTCACACGACATTGTGTTTTTGCTTAGTTCCATGCCTACATTTAAGTAAAAATGGAAACATTTTATTTCATTCCAATCTAAAGGACAACGCACAAAGATCTCCACTGATACTGGAGGTATAAAAATAAAACGCGACACGCAATGGATATCGACTCTATTCATAATGAGCTGCTCATAGAAATTGGATGGTGAGGTAAATATATTGCCAGCAATACTCGGTGGCAGTGAGTGGTAAATTGAGGTCGCCATGGTGTGAACTATAAGTAAAAATGACAAAAGAACCTGCAACCTTTGTGTCTGTCATATTAAGTTCGTTTAGGCTGATGATTGATTTGACTGCGGGTGTAAACACAAAATGAATGACTTTATATACATAGATACTAAGTATATTCATGCATACGTACAGTACAGCCTATACAACTTCATGCTTGAGTGATTGTGATTTGAAACTTTGCTCTTTAGGAATAATGGTAGACCATGAACGAAGGTGAATTTATTTGCTTTATGCATTTTGTGTGTGAGTTTAAGCGCAGCCGTTGAAAATTTGAAGAAATAGGTGATACTAAGCAGCACTTGCGAACTTATATAACATACATACAAGTATATTCTGAAGTGCATTGCTTCACCGTTACGTACATAACAAATCTCATCTATCTGTACGGAGAAAAAAAGATAGTTTTGTACTATTTTATTTCTAGAATATTTAACTAGAATTTCAAGTTAGAATAGTGACAACTCCCCAATAAATTTAATTTTACCTTAGTCAATTCAGATGTTACGAATAACTTTACAGTATAGTAAAAAAACTTCAAATAAAAAAAATGTAACGAACCACACAAGAACTGTAAAGTTCAAACAAAAAATAAAAACGAACTGACCGCACTAGGAATCGAACCGGGGTCCATCCGCGTTATCGATAGAAAAATATTATTTTTGCGTATAAATACAAACTTGGTAGACCTCTACACCACTATACGATGAAAAGGTATAAAATTTGTATATTAAGCAAATGTCTGTCCATACATAAATATTTTTAATAGAATTATAAAGTCAAAATGGTTATATAAGGTAAGGTAATTTATGTTTGAAATTTAGTGTTAATTATTTTAATTAACTCGAGTGGAGTAAAAATTATGATACTCATTTTTGTCCGTGAGCGTGTTAGTAAAAAGAATAAAATAATTTTTACTAGAATTATAAAGTAAACATTACTTTATTATTTCACTATATTTTATTTGTAAATATTACTTTACTGAACCATCAAATAGTTCACACGTAAGGTCATTTTTGTTTGAAATTTAGTGTTACATAATTACATTATTTTTTTTACCACCCGAGTGGAGTAATAATTATGAAGCGAATATTCTCCGTGTACATACGCTTGGAGGCAGTTTACACTAGGAAATTTTTCGAACAAATTCTTTAAGCCTGTAGGCAAGGGCAGGAAATCGAAAAGGCACTTTTCCTTCAGCTTGCCCATAAACTTAAAGTATTTTTTCGAAAAATTGCTTAGTGTAGCGAAGGAACGAAATACATAAAGTTTTTTTTAACTTAAAAAAAAACGATTTAAATTTTCAAATATGTAGGGTAAGGGAGGGAAATATGGACCACCCATCTTTCTTTTTTAAATAAAACCCAAAATACATAAAACAACACAATTAATTGTATGCCATTCAGTAAAGGAAACAATTTACCTTTATTCTGATTCACTTTTAGATAAATATCTCATCAGGATAAAGAAAAAAAATTAAAAAACTGAAAATACTCAAAATGAAGATAAAAAAAAGTGTAGTGTAATATGGACCATATAGTCCATTTGGTACAGAAGTTGCATATGAAAATGTCACTTCCACATTCGGCACATTTTTCATGACTCCAAGAACGTCAGATTACACATTCAACCCAAAATTCGCCACGTCGATGTTCTAAGTAAAGGGTATTACATTATATGCATTTTTTATCATTTTTTTCCTTTGTAGTTAACGAATTGCATATAATGACCATCAGACTCATCATGAAAACTGCAACTAGATTCTCCATCTGAAAAAGATGATAAATATATTTGTTTTTGAGGCTTTTTTCTTTGGTGGTCCATATTACCCACAGCACGTGTTGGTGAAATAAATGGTTTTTTTATCAAAAACTCTTTTGGTTAATGAACTTATTTGTGCTGATAAATTATAAATGGTATTCCCTGACTTTATATAATTAACCATTTATTTAAAAACGCGATGTCTTTAAAGTGAAATAATGAAATATACTCACTAGAAAAAAATTATCACTGATCTTTTTTTTAGAAAAATCAGCTTTACAGAAACATGCGACTTCACCGAACGCTAAAATCGCCCTATTATAAGCTTTAGGTATTAGCGTTAAGTTTGAAAATGAATAACGGTAAATCCTATGTATGCAGTGGGAAATAACCGTGTGGTCCATATTACCCACGTAGTCCATATTTCCCTCCCTTACCCTACTAATTTTTTACAAAAACGTCAGAGGAGTCTGTGCCGTATGTGATAAGAAAGTAGTCATATTTTTTTGCGTTTTACTTTTCGGGTTATTTTTTTTTATTATTATTATTAGGGGAACCCTTAAATTCCAAGACCTAGGACATACAATGCTAGAGAAAGCTTAATGAATTTAAACTTACGAGAAAATTTTCAAAATTTAAGAACGGAAGTTCAAAAAAAAAATCTTTATAAACCCGTAAAACTAGATTTGAGTCTTGCACTAATTTCATAAAAACTGTGCCAATCGATATTACTTAAATCGATACCATCAAAATTTTGTACCTGGTACTTCACGGGGAAAACCCTAATTTACATAATTTCTCGAAAAAATTGGAAGGACCCATTTTGATATGTTGTTCAGGGCAAATTCTCTTTCGATTGGTATAGGTTTTATGATATTTGGAATTGGTTCAAGACTCACATATATAGCCAGTATCTATTACATGGTCCGACACAAAAAAAAAAAAAAACATGAGAAAATCCAAAATATTCTTAAAGTAGACATTAAAATCAAATACTCGTATCTCGTCGTTTTTTTCCAGCACGGTCGATTTTGTTTAATCGATTTTTGAAGTTTTTAAATCCACTGTACATGAAAAAACAAAAATAACGCATTCTCGTGTTAAATCGACGAATTTATCTATATGATCCTTACATCTGAGGTGTATCATGTGCTGAGTAAATTTATGCAGGATATTGCGAGAAACATTTTTGTAGTTGCTGAACACTAAGAAGTTGAAATTTTATCCCGAAACCCAAAAAATTATTAAAATCAATTCGGACTTCTCACATTGCATATTTATTACATCTCTGAGGCACTTTCCTTAAGTTTTAAGGATTTTTCGTCTGTGCTAACTCCTAGTAAAATTTTTCGTAAAATATTTTTGTAGAATTCTTTAACCCTTTAACGACCAGGTCTAAATACGCGAAAGAATTTCAAAATAAAAATACGACAAAATCGAAGTATGGGAGTTAATAAAGCTTTCATTCAAGCAAATGGGGTTCTGGCAAACATACTTGCTTTAGTCGTTAAAGAGTTAACACATTGTAGCCCAGTTTTTAGAAAAAGGGGTCAAAAAACCCTTAAAAACAGGATATAATTAGTTAATATGTTCTAGGTCAATGTTCCTTGTGTGATTTCGTTATGATCTTCTAACAACGAGATTTATTCAAAATGTAGGTTTATAGTTTTACAGTGGGGTGAAATTTGTAAAATATTGATTTTTGCTTTCGGGATGAAATTTTGGCTCTTAAGTGTTCAGCAGCTGGTAGTGAAATTGTATAGCAAATATTTCTGCAGCACATACTGACTCAACATTCTAATGTTTTAGGTGTCATGTTTGTACCTTTTTAAGAAAAGGTAGACCCAAAACCAACTGAAAAAGGTCGCTGGAAAAGGAAATACAAGAGTCGAAAAAGTCGTGGCAAGAGATCAAAGTCATCGCAAGGGATCGCAACAAATGGAAACGTTTCATATTGGCCCTATACTCCTCATAGGAGTTGAAGCAGAATACATACAAGAAAAGGGTAAAAACTACCCATATGTGGAGGTAGTAGAGGGTTAAAATTTTCAACAAAAATATTCCTCGCAATATCCTGCATAAGTTTACTGAACATATGATACACCTCAGATGTAAGGATCATATAGTTAAATATAGGTATCGATTTAACACAAGACTGAGATATTTTTGTTTTTTTCGTGTACAGTGGATTTAAAAACTTCAAAAATTAACTTTATTAATTTAAACGTCTACTATATAGCACAGTCATTTAGTAGTATTACCTGGAAAGTTTTTGCTGGATTTTTGCAAATGGGTTTTTTTATAGATTTCGATGTGCTCTTTCAGAATTTCAACTTTGCTACCTCGAGTCGTGTTCGCTCGCGCCCCCATATTGGAAAAATGGCATTCAAAATCAGTTTTTTTACAAATATCTCTTTAACGGTTACATCTAGAGAAAAATATTGTGGTGCAATATTGTAGCTTATAAAATTTTCTATAAAAATGACCTTCTTATTGTTTTGGTACAACTTATAACTTAGGAGATATCCTAATTCAAAATTGGAAAATAAATAAGTAAATTGTGCATGCCGCTTATTAGTAGGCACAGTGATGTGTTGAGCTTAAAATTACGATAACTCATGAACGGTGAGCCACACGTTCAAAATAAAAATATTTAGGTATAGGGAATTAATTGCACTACAAGCTACATTTTGATTATTTTCGTATGACCTATAGTTTATGAGATATTTTTTTAGCAAACCTAAAATTTAGAAAAAACCTGTTTTTTCAAAAAATCTCCAAAAGGGTTCATTCGAGAAAAAAAATTTTCTCGCATTTTGTAGAACGTTCAATTTCTTATAAGGGTCTCTCCGAACTGTTTTTTCGCCCGACTTACCGTTCATGACATATCGCGTCTTGAAAATCATTTAAAATTGAATATTGTACTATGCGCAATACTATGTTCAATTTTGAATGATTTTCAAGTCGTGATATCTCATGAAAGGTAAGTCTGACGTAAGAACAGGTCGGAGAGACCCTTATAGGGAATTAAACGTACTACAAAATGCATGAACAATATTTTTTCTATGACGAACCGTTTTGGAGCTATTTTGAAAAAACGGTTTTTTTCTAAATATTAAGTTTGTTGAATAAATATCTCCTAAACAATAGGTCATATGAAAAAAAAAAATACCATAGTAGTACAAGTAATTTCCTATTGTATAAATAAATATTTTTACTTTGAACGTACGACTCACCGTTCATGAGTTATCGTAATTTTAAGCTCAACACATCACTGTACCTACTCATAACCGTCATGCACAATTTACTAATTTTTTTTAGAATTTTGAATTAGCATATCTCCTGAGTTATAAGTCGTACGAAAACAATCAGAAAGTCATTTTTATAGAAAATTTTATAAGCTACAATATTTTTCTCTAGATGTAACCGTTAAAAAGATATTTGTAAAAAACTGATTTTGGACGTGATTTTTCCAATGTGGCGGCGCGAGCGAACACGACTCAAGGAGGAAAGTTTAAATTCTGAAAGAACACATCGAAATCTATAAAATAACTCATTTGCAAAAATCCCGCAAAACTTTCCAGGTAACATCATTTTATTCCCCCAAATGATTGTACTAATAGGAATTTTTTGGATTTTCTCGTGTGTTTTACAAAAAGTTAGAAATTGTCGGACAGTGTTATACGAAAATATTTATGAATTCATGTTCTGACGATTAATAAATCGTTCTTAAAATCAAAATTTTTAACGTACAATTTTTACTTAAAAATCAATGAATTTTGGTGTATGAATGCCATTATAATAAAAATTGTTGTGGAGCCAAGTGGAATTGGTAAATTGTGACAAACACTGCTTCACATAATTGTCCATTGGAATTGAGCGCTCGAACGATACATACTGTTCAAACGTTCGATCTGCCTGGTGTACTGTTCGAACAGAAATTTCTGTTGAAATTGCTCGAACTGCGAGTTGGTTCGAGCGAACTGCGTTCGTTGCACAGCCTTATTAAAAAAGCGGTTTTACTTTGAGGATGGATTAGTGATAAGCAAACCAAGACCATAGCAGCTTTAAATTTCTATGCCTGTATTACTTACTATTGTATTATTACATCGTTCTGTGCTCTATTTTAACGTATGTAGTATGTATAGTATGTAATAATTACAAGTAACCTACATAATTATGAGCAAATCATCCACCGGCGACACCATCAACGTTGCTATGTGCCATGCCATATGCATCAATTAGTGACCTTTCAAAAGACCGACTTCTTTAAACGTTCGATTGCAATTAACATGACATGGGAAAAGGAAGGACAATAACAAGGAGTCAGAGGAACAGGTAGATATCTCTCTGTACGTTGAACTTTAAAAAAGTAGAGAAACATGTAACGGTCGCTATGACTATGTAGTGTCTTGATGGAAGGAACAAAAAATGCGACAGCAGGTGCCATCACAAAAAAAAAAAAAAAATAAACTAAAAACTGAACAGCGAAAAGTTTGATTATCTCGTGCTATTCCATAAATGCTCACGATATTTACCAAAAGGTACATACATACATACTACCACATGTTTTTTGTACCATTTTACGACAATATTTAGTTCTTTATAGTTTTATATACACATATTTCTATATACATGAGTACGTATGTATATTGTACGACGAGCAAATAAATGTTGATGCTTTTTATCGATATAATAAATGACATCATCGTATTGATTTTTAAATAGAATTTACATTTTATGGTTTACGAAACAATCAAAAAAGAAAATTTAATCGTTGTTTCATTTCAAACGATATATTTTTAGTTGTAGACTTCGGTACATGATAAAAATAATTGAAACGAGAGTATTAGGTGCACGATGGCCATAAGTAATTAGCTTGTCCTTATTGTAACACCAAATGCAAAATTATGTCGTATAAACTTAAAAATTAAAAACTAGCAAGGATGTTACCTTTGGCCTGGCCAAACATTAAAAAAAAGACAAACTATTAAAAAAAAAACCATTAATTTAAAAAAAAAAAAAAAAAAAAATATATCTTCTCTTCTTATACGAGCTAAAATTGTATGTTTGTTTGTTTCTTTCCCAACAGAAAATTTCGATGCGCATCCCTAAGATGCAAAAGCGATACGCGTCCTTCTCGCATCTAAAGAGCTGATTTGTATGCGCATATTTTCTGCGCTATAGGTAGCGAGAGCGAAGAGCATCCAAAGAGCATTTCTGAATGCGAGAGCGAAGCGTTTTCGGTCACGTATTTACGAACAAAACAAAATAAGTCAATAAGGGCCAGTTTTTCAGTGCAAGTTTAAACTTCGTTTAAACTAAGTTATATTAAACTCGTTTAAATTGTTAAACTCGTTTAACTATGAAATGACTTTTTCAGTGCGAGTTTAACTGAAACTCGTTACTTTGATTTTTAGTAGGCATTACTGAAAAATGACAAGCTGCTGACGTATAAATATTGAAATTTTTTGATAACTTGCAGCGAGAAATTTCAAATTTCCCTAAAATCCTTCTGATTCTTCTGGAAAGCTGAAGCAATGTCAGGAGCAGCATCAGCAACAATAAAGCAGCGGGTTTCTGGAAAAAAATTTTAATTGCACCTGTTCCTGCGAAAAGTTATTTATGAGGCTCTCAATTATTGGAGTTTGGCCACCACAACGGTTGGCCTACATTTATTATATCAACGCTTAGCAAGTGCAACGTGATCAAGTCGAAATGCGGAGGTTGGTGACTGGTATAGGGAGCCAGTGTCAAAGCTTTGCCCAAGGGCATCTTGGTTGCTCCAATGTATAAGCAACTTTATGGTCACAATGATTGGAAATCATATACAGAACGTGGTAACATTAAATAGTGGTCAAAAGTGAAGTTTGTGAATTTTTTATTTTCAAAATAAAATAATAAAAGACGAAGAATAAATTTCAGAACAATTGAAATAAATTCTTTTCTTTAAATTATGGGTTTTTTTTTTTTATTCATTTATTTATTGGTTTTTTTTTTTGTTTTTTTTTTTTTATAAAATATGTCAATTTTGATTTATTTATCAACAGTTGTCAAAATAAAATTATAGGTTAAACGGAATTTAAACGGCCAATATCGTTCAGTTAAACGAAGTTTAAACTACGTTTAACATTAACTGAAAAACTCATTCCTGAGTTTAAATTTAGTTTAAACCAGAAAATGAGTTAAACTCGCACTGAAAAACTGGCCCTAAGTCAGCTTCGTAAGAGCACAAGGATGGAGCAGTGGTCTAGCGACTGGCACTGCGATTGAGAGTTGTAGCAACTCCGGCCCAGACCTAACACAAAAGTTTTTCAACTTGCTATTTTTCAATTATAATTAATTTAGTAAAATAAAAATAATTATAATTACATCAAAAAAAAAATAATAATCTGATGAGTCTTTTTGGCGAAAGACGTAAAATTTCAATTCAAAATAAATTTTTCAAATATTTTTATTGTCATCCAAAAAGCATCCAAAGAGCATTTCTGAATGCGAAAGCGATGCGCTTCCAAAGATCATTTCTGAGTGCGAGAGCAATGCACATCCAAAGAGCATTTTTGGTAGCGAGAACGAAGCGCTTCCTTCCAATGACATGAAAATGTTAATTTCAGCGCTTTTGGAAACGAGAGAGATGCACTTCACTGCTGCTTTAGAGCGCTTCAGAAGCGCTATTGATGCGCTCCATTCCCCATTGGGTTGTTTCATTGTTTCTTTGTAGTTATTTGTGTGCCAAATATTTTTCTCGAAAACGGCTACAGCGATTTTAATGAAACTTACAATAGTGTTAGATATTAGCATACAATGAAGAATGAGCTAAGTTTGAACTTTGTAAATGCTCACCAGGGGGCGTGGCGCTGCCCTAAATTTTAAATTTGATTTGGTCATAACTCGCAAGCCATGCAAGATATTTGGATGAAATTTGATGAGTTGGTACGGCTTAATATAGTACCTTATAACGAACAAAAAGTGGGCGGGATCGAAGAAGTGCCACGCCCACTTTTAAGCCCTTGAAAATTTTGATTCAATATTACTCGAAAACGTCTCCCACAATTTTAATGAAAACTTAGGATCAAACAAGGATCAATATGTGATACGCCGTTATATTGGGAAAACTCGTTGAAGGGCGTGGCACCGCTCACAAAAATATAATACGCTATAAAAAGAAAGCTACTAAAGCAATCTTTCTGAATTTAACCGTAGGGAGTCTACTTGCTATTAGGCACCTACGAACTGAAAGTAGGCAAAATATCACCTGTGGGCTTGGAACCTCTCATACAAGTAACACATTAAATGAGTATCTAAAGCATAACGAAAAGTGGGCTTTATTCCATAATTGCCACGCTCACTTTTTACCAAAATAAAAAATTTGGTTAATAGCTCAGGTACAAAAGAATGGAATTAACTTTTAATTTCTTAAATGCAGTCTTATCTAATTTTTGACGCTGAGGCCGCCTTCATCAACAGAACTGTCATTACACCTGCAGGATTTTGAAATATTCTTGCTTGAAGTTGAAGAAAACGCTGTCTTTAGTCTTACAACGTAGCTTCAAGAAAAGGTGAAATTCTTTTTTATTAATAGTATCGAATATCCACCCTTTTCCTTATCAAAATATTTTTTCGGATTTTTCCAATAGGACTATTATTTTCCGAGTTATGATCCTTTGAAAATAAGATATTTCAGCCCCCATACAAAAGGTGAAATATTTTGGGTGCGTGGCATATCCCATTTATTTACTTTAGGGCATTCTATTTCACCAAAAAAAATTTTGAATTTTTGATATTTTTCTATACCATTTGATACTTTCCGAGTTTTTTCTCATTATTACATATTCTCATCGGTTAATTTATCATTTTGAAAGCGTGACCGTTGGAGGTGAAAAGGTACGAGTTTCATAACAAAAAATAGCAATGAATAAAAACATCGACAAAAATAATGAGATTAGATTGTTGACCGAGCAAGGATCGGTCTCCAGGTACTTTTTTTTATGTTGGGTAAGGTTTGAACGGCTCCCTGAAATAACGCCATAGAATATAACGGCAGACAATTTTTTGGAAATAACGCCAAAAAATTTCTGGCATTAGTTTTTGGAAATAAAGTCAAAAACTAAATAGGAAACAACGCCAGAATTTTTGAAAAAAATGCTGCAGGAAATAACGACATAGGAAAAAAAGCCAGAAAATCTTTCCAAAAAATATATATATCGTTTTGAAAAGACCTACCAAAATATCCAAAATTTGTTATGCTGCTCAATAAAATTTTATAGAAAAAAATTTCATTTAAAACTGAATCAGCTTTGAATATTTTCTGTTGGACACATAAAAATTTCGGAATTTTTATCAAGTTTTCTTTGATTTTTTTATTAGATTTCTTATAAAAGTTAAATTATTTATTATACAAATCGTTAAACTGCCGCCTAGTTTTTCTTGACCTGACTCACAAAAATACCTTACCCAGTCGTGTGCATGCATTCTACAGCCCGTTTCTGATAGTTTTTATATATTTTGTCTTTTCGTGTACACTGCAGTATTTTCAAAATTTTCCTTTTTCCGGAGGTGCCACGACCTCTTGTCCGAATTCATATAGCTTTTGCTCAGATCTTGCACTTAATGTTCTCAGTGTCTGAGTGAAATTTGGTTGGATTACCTCAAAAAACATTTTCATTATAGCATTTTGAAACTTTTGCTTGTATGGGAGGTGTCACGCCCTCTTGTCCAAGTTCGCCTAGTTTTTGCTCAGAGATTGCGCTTACCGTTGCATTGTAGTGAAAAATACTCTTAAAGTTGCATTTTGAATATATATTTTTTGTATGGGCGTTGACTGATTTCGCTCATTTTCAATAAGTTGAACTAGCTTTGACAATGGAGGTTGTGTACCATCTATGTAATTATCTTGTTCCCAAAAAATATTAGAATGATTTCAACGGACAGACAGATAGAAGGACATGGCTATATAGATCTTCTAAGGAAATTAAAAAAATAAGTAAATGAAACAAAAATTAAAATATCAAATTTCGAAGTATTTGTCAAACACTTGCAATAAAAACATTTTCAAAAACCCACGCAAAAATATACATATTGGATATTTCTACATTTTGAAGATCTATCTTTAGCTTTATTTATACATTCCTTTGTTTGATATTTTTTTTTGACAAATTTACCTACATTTCAACGTCATTTATATGTAGTTTGCTAT
The DNA here is from genome assembly GCA_951812925.1 of Calliopum simillimum. Taxonomy (NCBI): domain Eukaryota; kingdom Metazoa; phylum Arthropoda; class Insecta; order Diptera; family Lauxaniidae; genus Calliopum; species Calliopum simillimum. Next base: position 16,307,425 of record OX638371.1, on the reverse strand, counting down.
TTTTAAATTAAAATACACATTAACACAAAAAAAAAAAATTTATTTAAAAAAAATTAACCTTAATAATAAGAAAAATATGGTATACAACGACGACGTGACATTAACTATTCCCAGCAGACAAGTTTTTATCAAAAATCTTTCTAAGTCAAACAACATAAGTAACTACGTACAACTAAAATACTAATAATAATAACAAAAACAACATCTACCAAAAGAAAGCGAAACGGGGGCAGGAAGTCCGATTTGGTAAGAAACCGCTGATTCAAAGGCAGTGACGGCAGTGGTACGTCGACATTCTTGCTCACCGTTGTGTCTCATTTTTGTAGTTCACGTTTTTTTTAAGGGCTTGGTTTGTGTGACGAAAACTGAAGACAGTAGCTGATATAACAACAACAATAATTTTCAAATTCACCTACACATGCATAGCATGCAAACTTAGCCATGGACACAATGCTTGTCCCTGCAAATACATCAATATGCATAAACTATATATGCTCAACACATTTTCGAGGTCTTTTAGTCAAAGAAACAGCGCTTCTGAGGAACTCCATTGACATAAATGATTCTTGATGAAAATTTTGGTTCAAAAAATTAAAACTAAATGGAGAAAAATTTTGACCCTGTAGTGAATTTTAAGATATTTGACGTACACTAAGAGCAAAAAACAAGAGAGCTGGTTGATTTTACCAGAAAATGTTGTTAATTTCACGCGGCAGCGGTTTGATAGTAACAATGCTGTACTTTTCCACCAATGTGTGAGCAATTACACTAGAAAAAACTATGTGAAATTTTATACAAACTGTGTGAAAATGAAGTCACCACCCAATGGGGAATGGAGCGCATCAATAGCGCTTCTGAAGCGCTCTAAAGCAGCAGTGAAGCGCATCTCTCTCGTTACCAAAAGCGCTGAAATTAACATTGGCATGTCATTGGAACGAAGCGCTTCGCTCTCGCTACCAGAAATGCTCTTTGGATGCGCATCGCTCTCGCATCCAGAAATGCTCTTTGGATGCTTTTTGGATGACAATAAAAATATTTAAAAAATTAATTTTTAATTGAAATTTTACGTCTTTCGTCACAAAGACACATCAGACTATTATTTTTTTTTTTTTTTTTTGATGTAATTATAATTATTTTTATTTTACTAAATTAATTCTAACTGAAAAATTGCAAGTTGAAAACTTTTGTGTTAGGTCTGGGCCGGAGTTGAACCGAGGACCTCACGGTTGCTACAACTCTCAATCGCAGTGCCAGTCGCTAGACCACTGCTCTATCATCGCGCTCTTACGAAGACGACTTATTGATTTATTTTGTTTTGTACGTTAATACGTGACCGAAAGCGCTTCGTTCTCGCTACCAGAAATGCTCTTTGGATGCGCATCGCTCTCGCATCCAGAAATGCTCTTTGGATGCGCATCGCTCTCGCTACCAGAAATGCTCTTTGGATGCGCATCGCTCTCGCTACCAGAAATGCTCTTTGGATGCGCTTCGCTCTCGCTACCTATAGCGCAGAAAATATGCGCATACAAATCAGCTCTTTAGATGCGAGAAGGACGCGCATCGCTATTGCATCTTGGGGATGCGCATCGAAATTTTCTGTTAGGCAGTACTGTACTAAAATTACACAAACATTGCTTAGAAAATTTAACTCATTGCTGAGTGATTTTTTACACTGTGTATTATGTGGCTTCCTTTTTATGCAGTTTGAATGAAATTTTACACAGTTTTACTTAGTGTATACTATCCCCCTGTTGCTGTAAGGCATTGAACTTAGGAACCATTTATTTCCGAAAATAATGGAATAAGTTTTCAACTAAGCAAACGGACTCTTAGAAACACTATAGTCATCAGAACTAGGGACGCAATTCGTATAAGAAAGACTGTTTTGAGTGATTTCTGGACAAAAATCGAAAATGAGAATTTGAAGGTCTTGAAGTACATATGTAAATGTCCCTTGTGATACAAGAAAGCAAATTTTGGAAAAGGAAATTGAAAATGTAATGTAATGTAATGTAATGTAATGTAATGTAATGTAATGTAATGTAATGTAATGTAATGTAATGTAATGTAATGTAATGTAATGTAATGTAATGTAATGTAATGTAATGTAATGTAATGTAATGTAATGTAATGGCAGAGAAATTAAATTTAAGAAACAAGGCGAAATGAAAATCGCTCTTTTCTTATGCTAGGGAGAGAGAGAATTTTTGACTGGCGATCAGAGTGATGTTTCAATATGAAAAAACTTTCTTTAAAAAATGCTTTGACAAGTGTACGATAAGTACAAACATTTTACATGCAACATTTTCGTTTCAATCATCTATGTAACATACAGGGGTTGCATTTTATATTTTACCAAATTAGTATGATATTCTGGCTGTGTGTGTGTGCGTAGAAGTGCAAAAGCGGCAGTTGGCACTACTACTACATTAGTAAGTTGGCTGTAACGCCGCAACGTTTGCTGCTGCTTTATTACCAACAATAATAATACCAACAACAACTATAACATCATAAACAACAACATTAACGTTGCCTTTTGCCACTTTTACCTGAAAATGTGAATTTCAGTTTCAGGAGTTTTGCCGTTGATGACGATGACGACGACGGCGACGAAGTTGGCGCGCGATGACGGCAATTCCTGGCATAGCATGTCACTCATGCCACATGCCACATGCATGTGTACGCTATGTTCACTTACCCCGCAATGCTATCCATCACCTGCGTTTGATATTGCCAAGACGAAAAATGTGGTATTGGAGGGGTGCGTTGCTGCCAAATGGCAAGTGCCTCAACCTTTGTATCAGCGCGGCAGCCGCGGAATCAAACTCAACAAACAGCCAAGCAAGGCAGTGGTAGTACCCCGACGACAGTCAGTCGACGAGTTCTTGTATTCAGGGTGTTTTTACTTTTGTGGTAACAAATAAAATTTTTAGTTAGTCATTCGTTGTCAAGGATACAAAACGTTTCATGCCTTAGTCTCTCTGCTATTCGTTCGACGCTCGACGCTTAGTTTAGTCCTAAATTGTCGATTTAGTTGCCGTGGATACCAGCGTTATTAAGTTTTGTTTGGAACCGATTTTGCTAGGCAGTACCCTGACAACGGGTTTTCCAAACACAAAACGACCGTCGTCGTTCTGTCGTCCTGTGTATGACTCCTTTTTTTTTGTGTTTTTTTGTACTCGTCGCCGAGTGTATTTTTCCAAAGAATTTACATAAATATTTGCCTGATCGCAAGACAAGTGCTGTGGCGTTGCATTTTTGCTGCTGAACAAGGATAGCGTGTGTCGCCCGCCTCGAAAAAAAAATTCGTTTTTTTTTTCTTTTTTTTTCACACAGAACACAGAAGTTAGAAAAATATTGGAGTTTCCGGCTAAAATACAAAAATTATTGTGAGGGGCACCAAATTGCAAGTTTGTGTAGCGAGCGAGTGAGTTTCCATGTGGAATTCAAAGCAAAAATTCAAATTTGATTTTTAGTTAACTGTTATAGCTCAAAGGATTAACAAGTCCTGTGGCCAATGGAATCGTCGCATTGCACAGTGTGGACAAAAGCTGAAAAAGGTGGCCAAAAAGTTTTAATAAAAAAAAACACTCTAAATATATGATGTTTTGAAAGTGTGCGGAAGTAAAAATTATTTGCCAAATTTATTTTTTAAATAAAAAAACAAATATAATTTACGTTGCTAAAAATACAAATGTGTGCCTTAAAAGTTATAATATATATCCTGAAATAATATTAAAAAGTAAGCAGCCTACAAAAGGAGTTATAAATTTTTACATTAAGAATTGCTGATTTAACAAGGTAAGTCAAATAAGTTTAGAAATCTTACACAGACTTAGCACTTTCCCACGTTGACTCTTGGCACTGGGAGAATTCACAGTTAGCTTGATGAAATTCTGTGGTTCTTTGGGTGCCAAAGCTTAATGTGGTGATTACAACATCGAATCTGTGTGTAAGTTTCAAAATTTATAATTATTATTATTTATATATGTTGTGTAAGGCTTTGTTCTCTTGCTATGGGGTCTAAAGCCCCCTGTATGCTCAATATTTAGACTGGATGTAATAGCAAAATTAAGATTTTTTTTAATTTTACTTAAGTACCCATTGTTCAATCCTGAATCCAAAATACGAGAGAGGGTCAGAATTGAAAATTTAAAACACACAAATTTTAACGAAAATATAAACTTAAAACCAAAATTAAAAAAAATCGGATTTTGAAACTACTTAAGTGGGATACAGTAAAGCATGATGCCATATTCATTAGAATCTCTAAATCACCAACTTTGATACTTAATGCTACATATTGCTTTCACAGATAATAGTGGCAAAAATAATGTTATAATGTGAATTGGCAAAATAAAAAAATTTAGCTCTGCAATTAATAATTAAGTTGGAATAATTATATCAAATAATTATCTAAAGATTTGATTTACTTTTTTGCTCGTTTTAAACCATTTTGGATTGTTGCCCCCAGAAAATCTGGCTTCAAATGGGTTGACTTATTGGTAACTAGTTCTATGTTTATCTTTGACATAAATGTCAAAGCAAAATATCATTTGACGACATTTGCAAAAATAATGGCGTATTTAATATTTGGTTTAGAAATTGTCGATTTAGTCAATTTACAAAATTTTGCATAAGGCTGCGTTTATAACACGCGCTTCAGTGACAGCGATGTCGCTAGCAATATCAAGTACAGGCGTACTCATGGAAGTGTTTAAGAGCAAGCGATAACGAGCGACGTGCGACAGATAGCAAGCTAGTCGCGCGTAAACGTCAATGTAAAAACATTGAAATATTCTGATATCTTTGAGGTGTCAGCTTTCTATACAATTTAACTGCAAGGTCTTCCTTAACTATTTTGTGGATTTTTCTTATGTTTTCCGGAACAACTGCTTCATGCATTTTATTCCTATAGCAAAAGTTTCTTTACTTAAAATGCTATAACTCACGAACTAATTGTCCGATCACTGTCAAGTTTTCACACGCATCGTTTAATGGTTGTTTCTCATTGAAAATCACATCATATTCATCTCTTAGAAACGATGCGAACATTTCAATCAATCTTTTATGTATGTATTACGTAATATGATTTACGGATATTTTTGACTTCTACCACTTACCCTTTCACATTTCATTTCCCACTTACTAACGGCATAATATGCCGGGCATATATTTATATATGGGATCTACAACTTGAAAAGTTTTTTTTTTTTTTTGATAACAAAATGAATTAATACATTTTTGAAAGTATTGTCCATCGGAAGCTACAATTTTTTCCCATCTTTCTGGCAACTTATGGATTCCGCGCCAAAAAACTGCTCTGGCTTTGAGGCCAAGAATGAATCAAGCCAATTATTGATACCCTGTTCTGAAGTGAAGCGTATTCCAATTAGAGCGTTCTGCATCGATCAAAACAAATGGTAGTGAGACGGAGCATGGTCTGGGCAATAAGGCGGGTGAGTCAAAACTTCCCAACCATTGTTTACTAAATACTTTTTGACCGGTAGTGCAACATGAGGCCGAGCGTTGCCATGATGGAAAATTATGGATTCGTATCTGGTTGAATATTCCGGGCGTTTTTCGTTGATTGCTCTCTTCAAACGGATCAATTCTGTTCGATAGAGATCCCCTGTGATCGTCTGACCCGATCTCAACAGCTCGTAATACAACACACCCTTCTGATCCCACCAAATACAGAGCATTACCATGGCGCCATGAATATTCGTGCGAACCACTTTTGACAACTCTAAACTCTGGAGCATATTCAGCATAAGTTTCCGCGAGCAATTGATGAGCTTCTGTTGCTTTTTTTTAAATTAAAAAACAAAAGCAAACTTTCCCGCAAACGCTGTTTTGTTAGCACGTTCAGCGTAGTAAAAATAATTGTTTATATCAACTACTGTTCACTTTGACAGATCGAATCTATTAGAATTTTTGACGCTCTTTAAGATGCAATAGCTTTCAATGACAACAAATCAGTACATATATTAGTAAAGCCATCTAATAGGCAAAACGAACTTTTTAAGTTCTAGATCCAACTTCTCTAGAACTTAATATGAACCTCTACAAAAACTGTCAAATCTGTTCATAACATTTTTGGATCTCTGTCGTTTGTGGTTTAACCGAGAGTACGTGAATTTTTTTGGGAAGCAACTTAATAAAAGCTAAGATTTTCTCATATGGCCGCATTCTTCTGTAATTGCAGTTTTAATGACCTACAATGTATTGTAGTTAATGATTGCTGACCACTTAAAACCGGAGTTTTTGCTCAATAGCCCACCAAGAAACGTGAATCTAATTTAATCGTACACAATTTTATCGGGCAGTTAGTTTTATAGTTTTCAGTTCCTTTACAACTTTTGTCTATACAGTCATTCCATATCTACTGTAACAAACTGGAGTTTCGCTGAAATTTAGTACACGGTTTCGTTTTTGGCCAAAACCAATAAAAATAGCAATCAAAATTTTTTTAATTTTTTTGTGAATTTTTAGAACTGAAAAAAATTTCAAATTCGGCAAGAACTGTTTCATAAAATTATAAAATTGTCTATAACTTGGGCATTCCACAGCCGATTCCTATACCAATACTGTTTTTAATAATATTTTAGTGCTAAGATTAATAAAAACATTCCATGACATACATTTGTGATCTTCTAAAATATTTTTTGTGGAAAGACAAAACTACCTTTGATAAAAATACAATGCCAAGACATTATCTTTTACGGCTAAAGAGCTATAATTTTTTGAACTAAGGAAAAAAGTGGTGTATATTTTTTTTATTCTTCAACAAACAAGCATGTATCAGATGATATTGTTGGGTTGAGCGTGATGTTGTTCAGTGCTTTTGTAAACGCCAACAAAACTACAAAGCAAGACAAAATGCATAAAAGAAAAACAAAAATTGAAAGGCTGTTTTAAGACATGCCACAGTTCTATTATCAGACGCATTTACCGACATCGAGAAGAACTTACAAGCATGCTATATTTACCCTTAAGCATAGATTTGCTGAGAATCATAGCAAAGAGGAAATAAAGAAAACGCAATAGTTCAAATTTTTTGTTGTTTTTTTTTTTGTTGTGCATCGCTCTGCTGTTGTAACCCGTTAATATTACACAGTGCGACACATGAAAAGTGAACTAAAATCCGTTATAAGGCGTCGAAAGTAGGGGAGACTGGGGCACATTTGACACAAAATTTTCAAAGGCCTGTATCTTTGAAAATTATTGCACGATCTTAATACTCTTTACTGTTTCTGAAACATTGATTATTTAATATTAAAACCAAGGAAAAAAAAATTTTTAAAAATTGCATTAAGTGTCCTTTTTTAAATTTTTTCAAAAAAAGTCATTTTGTCAAATGTGCCCCTAGTACGGGGCACATTTGACATTGCAAGGGGCACATTTGACACTCACAAAAATAACACAAAAACATTAAACAAAACATTAATACATATATTTTATTCATACAAATGCAAATAATAAGTATGTATGTATTAACGAAAACTTATTTTATATATAAGTCGATGTCAAATACGTATTTAGTGCGTGAACGTGAATTTGGGGCTGGATTTGTTGGAGTTGGTTTTGTAGTTTAAACTCAATTGCACTCCCAAAAATTAAACAAGTTTTCAATATAAAGTACAATTTCCAACAATACCATTAATGAAAACATCAACATAAAATGTTAAATTAGATAAGACCCAGTTTGGTGGAAATTTCTTTGGTCTGGATTTTGGGTAACACTATTGTCAAGATATCTGCAGCGCTTTCACATTATGGGACATATTTCAAATCGATTTGATTATTAGTAAAAACTTCGCATACATGATGAACTTCGATGTCAATATGTTTACATCGGCAATCCATCAATCCAGATTTTCAAATTAAAATGAGTGGTAATGGTCCTGGAAAGTATCTATTCAAAAATCTTGTATTGTAGACAAAACAGAAGTAACATATTATATGAAATCAAATGAAATGGATTCTGTGGCGGAAGACGGGGATCCTCGTTGGTTTCCGATATTAGAAACAGCGTATTTAACTTTTTTTCATCGCCTTTGTCTGTTCGTCTTCATTTTTAAGTGGCATACCATATCTTTAAGAAAATAGAACTAGATAATATAATAAAATACACAAACACATATGTCTGGAGAACGTCAAATGTGCCCCTTCGGCAAAAGTCAAATGTGTCCCTTCGACAAAAGTCAAATGTGCCCCAAAATCTCTTGAAGAATTAAAAATATTTTAAAATTTAAACTATTTGACATTGATAAAAAACACTTTTATTCTATTAATTATAAAGGTTAGTGCTACCAAATTTGCATACTTACTTTTAAAAAACAATACAACTTTATTTGCAAAACCCTTACGAACAAGATGCCGAAAATTACAAAAAACAACACAAAAAGTTAAAAAAAAATATAAGCACGGGAGGAGTTGAAAGAGAACTGCGAAAGTTCATTGCGTTGCTTCCACTCTAATTAGTTATGTTTCTGCATTTCAGGTTTTTGCTTCGAAAGGCGTGTTCACACCGAAAATGGCAAAGTCAAATGTGCCCCAGTGTCAAATGTACCCCAGCTTACCCTACTCGCCGAAACAAGTAATTCTACCAGAGCGTTTTGCAAAGTTGGCTCATATAAGGATTTTATGGTAATTTTTGCGATTTTAGGGCACTAGATGAATTTTTTTCGGTTAAGTTTGTTCGGCATTTTTCGGAATCTTCTATTCAATAGCTACAACATTGCTGAAGTCATCAAAACAATATTTTTGGCTCGTTACCAAGATATAGCCATATGAAAAAATCGAAAAATCGCTCAAAATCCAATTTGAGGCAAAAAGTTGCAACATATAATAATATAATTATCCAGCTGAAAATTGCAACTTTTTGCCTCAAATTGGATTTTGAGCGATTTTTCGATTTTTTCATATGGCTATATCTCGGTAACGAGCCGAAAATATTGTTTTGATGACTTCAGTAATGTTGTAGCTATTAAATAGAAGAAAAAAAATTCTGAACAAACTTAACCGAAAAAAATTCATCTAGTGCCCTAAAATCGCAAAAATGACCATAAAATCTTTATATGAGCCAACTTTGCAAAACGCTCTGGCAGAATTACTTGTTTCGGCGAGTACTTTCGACGCCTTATAACGGATTTTAGTTCACCGTTAATGACTTGAAAAATGTTGCACTGTGTTATACTTTTCTTGCTTAGCCTTTCGATTATAAACTTATTTGGCGAGACGAAGCGAATTTTCAAACGGAAACTGTAAGTAATCAGCTTGTTGCCCTCTGAAATTGACAAATTTTTAATTGTTTTTTGGAATATACACATATGGTACTTGTGTATATTTTGAGATTTAAAAAAAATTATAACCCCAAAATCATTAAGGGTACCATCTTTGTATTGAATTCATATGCGAGTCAGTTTTGTCTTCTTTCTAAGTACAAGAAATATTTTCCAAGGTCTAAAAAGTAGGGCATGGAATATTTTTGATAAGCTTCAAAATAATATTTTTTGACAAATTGCTGAAAACTTACATTTTGCTAATAACCTGATTCGCTAATTTTCCGAAAAAGTTCGAAATATGAACATCGGTTGAGAAATGTTTAAGTTATTTGCCATTTTGTGAAGCCGCATAGGTCGATTTCATGTTGTAAAAATTTTTTTCATAGTTCAAAAGCTTTATTCAATACCTTTCCAAAATAGTTTTTGCTCAGAGCTTGCGCTTACCGTCCCTAGTATTTATGTGTAATTTGGTGACATTGTCCTGAAAAATACTCCTAAAGTTGCATTTTGAATATATTTTTTGTATGGGCGGTGGGCGTGACTGCTGACCGATTTTTCTCATTTCCAATAGGACGAACTAACTTTGACTGCAAAGGCAGTGTACCAAGTTCCATCGAAATATCTTGCTCCCAAAAAATATTAAAATCATTTCAACGGACAGACAGACAGACATTGCTATATTGAATCAAGAGGTGGCGCGCCATGGCGCTTATCAAGAATATATATACTTTTCCATACCTGCCACGCCTCTTTCCCCGCATTATAAACGAAAGGACAAAGAGAATTTACCCTGGTTGTAGGGTATAAAAATGTAGCAATAGGGCACAAAACCTCTCAAGTGCGCCTTATAAGAAATTAAACGTAAAAAATGGTTTAAAAAAAATGATGTTATTCAACAACACGCGACCTTAGAACAGCAGGGTTCTAACTGAAATTTTTTCTGAAATTGAGTTATATATTGCTTCGTACTAAATAGACCACGCTGTTTCGATTACAGCTACTCAAATATTTCTATTTCGTATGGTTTCTGAGATTGAAGACCTTGTCTTGGAATCAGAAAAGGCCGGCCTAAAAATCAACGTATCCAAGACTAAAAGCATGAAGTTAAACGCAAACAGGGATGACATCACGTTTAGAGCTGGCAGTGATGACATCGAAAACGTCGATAGCTTCACGTATTTAGGCAGCACTATCTCCATGAAAAAGCAAAAGAGGATATCAACTCAAGAATAGCAAAAGCAAAAGGCGCGTTTGCTCAGCTGAACAAAATATGGTCTTCATCCGTTATATCCACCAAAACGAGAGTGCGCATTTTTGATTCGAATGTGAAATCGGTTTTGTTATATGGGTGCGAAACATGGCTTGTTACTGAGCAACTAACGAACAAGCTGCAAGTATTCGTCAACAAATGCTTAAGGCGTATACTAAAGGTTTGGTGGCCTCGCACTATATCAAATGCCGAGCTACATCAAAAATGCAAACAGAAGGCTATAGCAAACGAGATCAAGCTGCGCAAATGGGGATGGATTGGTCACACTCTCCGGAAACCACACAGCGAAGTTTGTCGCCAGGCTCTTGAGTGGAATCCACAAGACAGTAGAGGACGTAATAGGCCCAAAACCAACTGGAAAAGGTCGTTGGAAAAGGAAATCCAAGAATCGGGAAAATCGTGGCAAGAGATCAAAGTCATCGCAAAGGATCGTGACAAATGGAGAGATTTCATATTGGCCCTATGCTCCTCCTAGGAGTTAAAGGAGAATACATACATGGTTTCTGAGATAATTAATAAAATTGAGATGCACAAGGATCTATCTACACATATTCAAATTAAAATTAATTTTACAAAGTTCTAACTGCCAGATAGAACTTTGTGTTTCTGTAAGGGAGCAGGCAAATTAGATAAAATCATGTAATTTTGTTAAACAAGCCCCGATTTGAGCTGACATGGCTCATTTTGTTAGTAATTGGACTTAGAAAAAACCAATACTTAAGATTTATGCAGGAATTTGGATTTTTTTTTTTGGACCAACATTTTTCATTTATTATTGAAAATCCATATTTCAAATAGGTGCATAAAAATTAAGCAACGTCTCCACATCTGAGAAAATTAAAAAAAAATATGTGGACACTCTCCACATATGTTGGAACTATACCCCAGAAAATTTGGAGTACTCGATTGGTTCAAAAGTTATTAGCAATATAGTGACACCATGCAAGTCTTTTTTCAGTAGTTGAAAAAGACAAGGCATCTTACGAAAAAATTGCATATGGCATATATGATCCCGTCAGCTGCCACCTATAAAAAGTCTACTGTGAAATTTTGGGCGAACTTGGTCATTTAGTTTGTTAGTTTGTATTTGACAGCCATTAAAAGCAGGCAACCTCGTGAATTTGAACGGTAGTGGAAAAAAATAAATATCTCTTGCTGATTGAGCACTATTTTTTAGGTAAAGAAACCATAACTAAAGAAAGCCGAGGTGAGGTCTGTCGGCGAACAAAATCATGGTCACTGTTTTTTTTTTTTTTTTTTTTTTGGATCAGTGCGGTTTTATCCACATCGATTACCTTAGAGAAAAGGATAAAATAATCACAACCAAATATTATTCGTTGCTTTTGGACAGATTTGATATTGATTTGAAGCAGAAAAAACCGTATTTGGCGAAGAACTGCTAACCCATCCAGCATATTCTCCAGATTTAGCCCTTGCGACTATTTTCTGCTTAAAGACCTGAATAAATGGCTGGACGGAAAGAAACTTGTGTCAAATGAAATGTAGAAAGGAAGTCAAACAAAAAAATTTCCCATACAAAAATTGAGTTTTTAACCCAAAAAAATTCTTGCCCAGCCCACGTTAAGTTTTAACCGGAGTCAAAATATTTTGTGAAATGTCTTACCACATATCAAGAAACATATTTTTGTATAGTTGACCCAGTTGAAGCTTATGTTAGGTAATAGAGGAGGCCTAGACTAACAAAAAATTGCACCTGGGGGGGGGGTCTAAAACGTACTCCTGAGAACTGATTTTTTGACTTGTTTCACAAAAAAAAATAAATTTCCGCCATCCTAGCTTTTAAAAAAAAAATTTTTATAGGAAATTTTAAGCTTATTGTAAGAGGTTTTTCAAAAGTGTACTTGGTTTACAGGGTTTTGTAAAAGTTCCGGACCATTAAACTTGATATTTTATGCTTTTTTCCAAATTTTTTGACTTTGGCGGCTATTTTAATATGAAAACTAAACATTAAATACCCAACACAGCAGTATTTTGAAAGTTTTGCTTATATGGGAGGTGCCACGCCCTCTGGTTCGATTTTATCCAGTTTTTGCTTAAAGCTATTGTAGTATTTATAATTCTTAGTGTCTGAGTGAAATTTAGTACGATTATCTCAAAAAACGCTTTCAGTATAGCGTTTTGAAGCTTTTGCTTATATGAGAGGTGCTACGTCCGCTTGTCCGAATTCGCTGGCTGTGTGTGGAAATACAATTTTTGGGAAAATCAAGCGAGGTAATTCAATGAAATTTGGTGCACAGCCTCGGTCGTCAAAGTTAGCTCGGGGGAATGAAAATGAGCGAAATCGATCAACGGACACGCCTACCGCCCATACGAAAAATATATTCAAAATGCAACTTTTGGAGTATTTTTCACGATTATGCAACCAAAATACACATAAATGCAACGAATTGTAAGCGCAAGATCTGAGCAAAAACTGGGCGAAATCGGACAAGAGGGTGTGGCACCTCCCATATAAGCAAAAGGTTCAAAACGCTATATTGAAAACATTTTTTAGATAATCCAAAGAAATTTCGATCAAATACGAAGAACTATAAATTCAAACTCTGAAAAAAAACTGGGTGAATTCGGACAAGAGGGCGTGGCACCTCCCATATAAGCAAAATTTTCAAAATACTGCTGTGTAGGGTATTTAACGTTTGGCCAGGCCAAAGGTAACACCCTTACTAGTTATAATTGTTTTGGTATCCTTGTTAAATTTTCTTTAATTCGGTGATTTATCTTACCAAACGCATTGTTCTTGTAAAATATTTTTTTCTGACTTTAAATTAGAAATTCGTACTACTGAATTGAAGAAAATTTAACAACAATTCCAAAAACAAATTAAATGTACAGTGCTGTGCAAAATATTTGCAACCAAATTCACTTGAAATTGAATCATCAATTTTTGACCACTAAAACAGATGCAAATAAAATACTTGGTATGAGGTTTTGTGTCATTTTTTTATAAACAACAATATAAATGACATAAAACCTCATACCAAGTATTTTATTTGCATCTGCTTTTGTGGCCGAAAATTGATGATTCAGTTTCAAGTGTTTTATGCACAGCACTGTAGGTATGTTAATTAGACTTTTTTTATACTAAAATGCCCGCCAAAGTCAAAAAATAGGAAAATAAAAACTTTGAAGGTCCAGGACTTTGCGAAATTCTTTTAAAACATATAAGCAAAATGCACTCTTAGAAAAATCATACAATTAACAAAAAATTTTATATAAAAATGGTTTTCACTAAAACGTTAGGATAACCCAAACTTTTATTTTTTTTTTTTTGTAAATCAGTTTTAACCCTACTCCTCAGGTGTACATTTTAGACCCCCCAAGATACAAGTTTTTTTTGTCAAGGCCTCCGCCAGAAACTTTGTAGCCTTATGCTTAACACCCTGTATAATTTATTTACTTTGTACAATGTAATTTATTTTTAATTACCAATGTAAATGTTTCAAAAACAATAGTTACACACATACTCACATACATAAGTATGTGTGTATGTAGTGCAGTTAGTTAGCAATCATTTTAGGCCTAATCTTTTTGAAAACCCCAACAACAACAAAGTACATACCAAATAGCTGCAATTTGAAATAAGTTTTTTTTTTTTTTTCATTTTTAACAAATTCTTTCTAAGTCATTATTTTCACGATAATCATGATTTGTGCGCTACAACTGCGGCCCAACAACCCCACTTCTAGCCCAAACTTTTACGTATATGTACATAGTCGTATATTTTATCGTTTCGAACAAATCTTAATTGATCGTTAGACTCACAGCACCAGGGCGCCACAATGTTGAAGACGGCAATGACGACGACAAGAACGACGACTACTCAGCACTCGTGTTGGTCCTTCATAGCACTATGGAATTTAGTGCCAATTGTTAGTTAGGTTTCGTTTAATTTCGTTTCGTGTACCGTTATTGCGTGATTGTTGTGAAACATGAAAATAGCAGTAGGTAGGCAACAACAACAGCCATATATATAAATAATACTGAAAAATTTTACTGCTCTGGTCGGAACCATGCACATTAAGCTCCAATCAAAAAAAAAAACACATTTGATGCCTGATTACACTAACAAAAATGCAAATTACCTGTTTTCCTTTAGCGATGCCTATAACTACAAGTATTTTACATTTAAGGGGAAACCACATCACACCACCCAGCCAACTACCATTAACCTCTATGCACATTAAAGTGGTTCGACCGAAATATATTCCTTGATATATGTATTGTAAGAACTTTCACAAAATTTTTTTACTCTGACGAAGAGATATATAACCAAGAGACGCAAAGAAGAACTGGAGCAATTTTTTGGAGTTTGTATTAGCCATAGACGGTAGCTTTGACGAATTTAGAAGTTGAACGGCAGTGTAATTCAACCAAAAAATCTGTATACATCTCTTCTCATGGGGAAGCGAAGGGATATAAATAGATTTTTTGGTTGAATTACGCTGCTGTTCAACTTCTAAATTCGTCAAAGCTACCGTCTATGGCTAATACAAATTTGTAAGAGTTAACTCTTGATTATATATCTCTTGGACTCTGTTGAAAACTTTAAGTGGGATAGAATTTTTTAGAGGCAAAATATACAATTTTTGTATAGAAAAATAGAAAATATAAATTTAAAACATAACAAACAAAATAAAGCGAAATGAAGAGATAGAAAATATAACTAGTAAGGGTGTACCTTTGGCCTGACCAAACATTAAATACCCTACACTGCAGTGTTTAAAAAATTTTGCTTTTACAGGAGGTGCCAAATTTACATAGTTTTTTCTCAGTGAAATTTGATTGGATTATCTCATCAAAATACGCTCTAAGTACATCATTTTGGATCTTTTGCTTATATGGTAGTGTCCGAGTGAAATTTAGTTAGATTATCTCAAAAAAAGTTTTCAGTATAGCGTTTTGGAGCTTTTGCTTATATGGGTGGTACCACGCCCTCTTTTCCGAGTTCGCCTACTTTTTGCTCAAAGTTTGCACTTACCGTCCCTAGTAGTGATGTTTTTTTTTTGGTTGCATTGTCGTGAAAAATACGCCTAAAGATGCATCTTGAATATATTTTTTGTATGGGTTGTTGGTGTGGCCGTTGACCGATTTCGCTCATTTTCAATCTGACTAGCTAGCTTTGACGACGGAGGCAGTGTTGTTTCATCGAATTATTTTGCTCCAAAAAAATATTAAAATGATTTCTACTGACAGATAGACAGACAGATAGAAGGACATGGCTATATCGACCCAGAGGATGACGCTGATCAAGAATATTCATACTTTTCCATACCTGCAACGCTTCCTACTCCGAGTTACAAACGGATGGACAAAGTGAAAGTGAACATACACTGGTTGTGTGGTATAAAATAAAATAACATAACATACTTTCAGGGTCTATGTTAAATGGGTGGAATTATTGAAATTCGAAAACTTTTAATGTTTCTAAGATCAATAGGTGTACCAAATCTTCTGAACATTTTTGACGTCATATTTTTGTGAATTCTTTTTTTCGGTTCTTGTAGTTGAGGAGTTATTTTTCAAAAGGGCTTATAACCAAAACGAGGCAAAAGTAGTATCATAATATTAATTGCCTGATACTTTGTTATAAATTAATAAAATTGAATTCCTTTTTCACGAAAAATTTACCTGATGGCTTGAAATTAATTACATTTAGTTAAAATAATCAGATTTATCTTTTAATCGATTATTATGCAAATAATGTGTATGACATTACTTTTGCCTCGTTTTGGTTATAAGCCCTTTTGAAAAAACACTCCTCAGTTAAACAAAAAGTTTTTTCATACAAAAACTATGTTTTTTATCCCAAAAAGTTGTAGCCAACGTATAGTATTGACCAGAGTGAAGTGGCGTATGGTTTTACGATATACCAAGGATGTACATTAAGGTGGGTCGCCACAAAAAGTTTTTCTGCTAACCACTTAAATATGCTCCTCGGCTTATTGTTAGAATTCTGTCAAAATATTCTGACTCTGATGAAAACTTTAATAGAACTAGAACTTTATTTTGGGCAAGAAACACAATATTTGTATGGAAACCATTTTGTTTGGCTGAATGCGAAAAAAAAAATCATAAAACTTGTAGGTTTATAAATAATGTTTAAGTTCAGCATCAAAAATTTTCAAAAAGTAACTCTCTGTTTCAAGACATTGATTGTAGAAACAGTGACAACTCTCAAATTTCAAACGTGTCACTCGTTTGACGGAAAACGTAGCATACTTTTATACTCGACATTATTTGAAACTTCTCAAAATCATAGCGTACTTTAGAGAACTACATTAAACGGGTTATACGTTTAAAATTTGAGATTTGCCACTATTTCTAAAAATCAATATCCTGAGGCAGTGATGTGCGACCCACTTTAATGTACATGCAAGCATGAACGTTTCTTTATTTCATTATATGCACAATATATTACTACAAACATACATTATGTACACATACCAACTTATTGATTTTAATAGACTCTTATTGTTTTTTTTTTTCATATTTCTTACAGTAAAATTAAATTTTTTCTACCACTTTTGGTACAAAAAAAATTACACTGCAATTCGGCGCTACAACATTTTTACCACCCGGAAGTCAGCCAGAGGCCAGAGTAATTGTGGTAGTGTAATAAATTAATATCCATTATGGCGCCACAGCAAAATTCTACATTGATTGATGATAATCTGGAAAAGTGTTTGCCGGAGGAAGAATTACAACGTTATAGCCCAATTTTACCACCAAAAAGTAATTTACATCATCATCATCATCATCGCTACCAAAGCAACAATAACAACAACAACAACAACAACAATGAAAATAATCACAACAATCAAATAAGAACTGACAATTATGACAGCTGTACAAGTAAACATCAGAGGAATTACAAATCGAATCGCCATAATGGATGTAGCAGAAATGGTGGTGCTGCAGTCCGTAATCACAAACATCGTTCCATATCATTATGTGGATCAAATAGCACTGTGGTAAGTTGTTAGCAATTAGGACGAGAGATGATGAGAGTAACAGAGTTTTATTGCGCGTTAATTGTGAATATCTGGTTATGGCCTTCATTTATATTTGTCATATTTAGGTGTAGCCAATTCGGTATAAGTAAATATATACTTATATGAATAAGCAAACTAAATCGGTCCCTGTTTCTACGCTTGATTTTTTTTTTTTTTGGAAAGGTTATGAGGAGAAGCAGTACGTAGGATTTTCCTTTTTTTAAGTGGGCGGTGCCACGCCCCTAAATGGAAAAAACACTCTCACGGCAAAACCACTGCATCAATTTTAAGGAAATTTGTTGTAGAGTTAGGGTTAACACTATGGCATAATGTGACGATAATATAACATTCATGTTTTTAATTCGGCTTTGTCACGCCTTTAAAGAGAAAATGCACAGCCATGGTAAGTGATGAGAATTTGTTTGCTGAAGTTAACAGTTGGTTGTTCTTTTTAAAGCCAAATCGAAATGATCCAATTCCGGTTACAAGACAAATCTAGTTCAAATGTTACAATAAGTACACCTCTTAATACAACACTTTTTTTACCCATTTACATTTGTAGGCAAGAACAGGTTAGGAGTTAGTTAGTCCTTCCTTCATTGGGTTCATGGAATATGGACTAGAAAGGTTCATTAGGAATTTAGAAATAGATTCCCATTGATCTTGATTCACCAGAAAATTGGGTCCAACAACACTTTAATTTGATAGATAGTTGTCGAAATGTTACAAGCGTCTTTTATAAAAAAAATAACCATATTCTTGAAGTTAGGATCATTAATTTCGAAAAAGCTCAATACAAAGTTTTCAAATCAAAAATCTTACTTAATGAGCGGTTGTTGAATCTTTTTTGAATCTGTGTCGGGTGTCTGCTATATGATTAGGGTTAGGGTGAGAGTGATGGCTTAGCAAACGTTGCTAAAAGCGTAAGCAGCATTATTAGTGCCGTTGTAATTCCACTTAAATGGCCGGGCGCTCTGGTAGGAGGGGTTGTCAGGGACTGGATTAGTTCTCTTTTAAAAATCACTGCAAAGGATATTTACATCCAGTTTCTTCTTTTGAGGTAGTTCGAGAGATTCCTTCTGTTTAGCACCTATGAACTCCGCATTAGTTCTTGCAATATCAGTTTTTTTATAGCAGGTCTGATGTTTTTAAGTTTCTAAGGCTTCCCATGTGGCATTCGCCTCGGTGAGAAAATGAGATAAAATTCTTTTCTTCACTAGAGCTATCGTGTTTACACTCCGAATAAGTCTCGTTTAGAGAGGAGCCATGTCTTGCTAATTACGTTTCCATTGCCTTCAATGTTCCTGTGACCTGGAATCTAAACGAGAGTATATTCGGATTGACATCCTAGCACGATAACATTTTTTCTGCATTCCTCAACAAGTCTTTATTTTACTACTACTGAGAAGATCACTACCTGTCTGTAACCTTAGAGGCTTTGAGAATGACATAAGCTTCTGCCTGAAAAACGCTATCTGAATTGTATAAGCGGCAAGATTGAGGTCTTTTGAAAATACACCTACACCCATGCCACAGTCTATTTTTTAGTCATCAGTGTATATGGTGGTCGCGAAATTACATTGTGCGTAGTGTCTTTCCATTGAGTTCTTTTGGGAAACCATACACGAAATTTTTTCTCAAAATTTAACATGGGCAGAAGTTATCTGTGTGGGAGTTAGATAGGTCGACTTACAGGATATCAAAGATGAAGCTATGACCATTCTTTGGTATCAAGGCTTCTCTATTCCTTATCTGCTACTAGACGTTTCAATAAATATTCAGGCATGGGATAATTCAGAAAAGTGGTGAACAATAAGGTCAAAACGGAATCATATCACCCAAAAACATTTACGTTAGAATTACCAAAGCAAAAACTAATTTTCACTTGGCATCTTCGTTCAACGAACGATCCTCAAAATCCTTCAGTTCTACTTAAGCATTAGTAAATCAATAGCTACACAATTTAGAAATGTTCATCAATCTTCAATCAATTTTAAACATTTGATATCCCACAAAAATCTCGTACCCCTACAAGAATCGATTTCAGACAAATCATATGACAAGAATGGGTAATAGGTTAGGTACACAACACAAGTATTGAAGTAAAGCCCTTAAGGCCACTTTATATAGAGAGATACATCAAAAAATAGATTAATTTTTGTATGGTAAATCATTTGATTTACAAAAGGATTTAAAGCTTAATCTCGAAAAATCTTCGGTGAAAACGTGATATTAAAGGCCTGTCAAAATTGATATGGAACGTAGTATATTAGGGAGGGATATTTGACGCGTTAATAGCCCCTATTATATGTGCATTCACAAATACTTTTTATTATATGTAGGAACAAGGTAATAAGGAATTACCAATTTGGATCGATGATGAGCCTCGCTATGTTTCCGGTGTAACAAATAAAACAACTTGCAATGACATAATCAAAGCTTTGATTGATGATGAAATCCGTAGCGGTAATTTAACATACTGTAAACAAACGAAAGGTGAGTAAATTTCAGTGTTGCCATACCTTAAAGTATAAACAAAAACACCAAAATCAAACAATAATCACACGCCATATTTGTTAAATCACAAATTATTGCAAATATATAAAAATGTATTTGTTTTTATTTTTGCTCTTCTCTTCTCGGTCTCTATCTCTCTTTCGTTCTGCAAAATGTTGCCACCTGACGATTGCCTGACGTATATGCTATTCTTCCGGTACGCTCTAACAACGCCGCCATTTCCGTTTAATTTATATTTATTTGTATGTGTGTCTGTGCACATGTGCGTGTGCCGTGCTGCGTTTCCAACCTACGTACAAAATCGTTTTAAAATACAAAAATAAAAATAAACGAATGAAACAAAAGCTAAAGATGGTGCAGCATCGCGTGACTACAGCGATTACGTTATAACGGAAAGTTGGCGTGGTATCGAACGTAGTTACGATGGCAATATGGCCATTTTGCCAGTGTGGAAAGCTTGGAGTCGTGTGCACAATGAGGTAATAATAAAGGTCTTCTGATGAAGAAAAAGCAAAAAAAAAAAACTTCTAGCCTTACAACTTTGTAATGGCACAAGTATAGGTGGTATATAGGTATATTAAACAAAATATTGCTACAAACATACAAATAGTTTATTTCTTTGTTTTTGACGTTTTTTGTTGTTGTAACCGTGATTGCATAATAATGTTTTATTTTTATTGGTCGTTCCTAGTGTTTTTGCTTTTAACTTCCTCCCACCTATGAACTTTCAAACGTGGTTGTGTGGTAAACATTAGACTGACATTAAAAGTTTTTTTTTTTTATTTTGATTGTGTTAGAAAAAATATGGCGCCTCACGCAGAACAAAAAACACAACAATAGACATAGTGTTTTTCGCAGCATATGAAAAGTTATTGTAGCAGTTCACTCAAAAAAAGCAATTTAATGCAGCTATTTGCTTCTTTGAAGTAACTACATGAAAAACAAACTATATTTAATGCTTCAATATTGTTTGGAATCATATACAAATTTATAACACAGTACTTTTTAATACTGAATCCGAATCATAGGTCAGAATTGCCCATAAAAATACCTCAGGCTTTTTCTGTATCCTTGCTTGAAGAGGCAAAAAGCGCTTTCTTCAGGCTTATGGCGCAGTTCCACGAAAAGGCGTAGTTTCATTTTGTTAGTGTTATCAAACTATACCTTGAAACTTTTCCTATTGGAGTCTAACTCTCCGAGATATCACCCTTCTTACGAAATATAGTAATGACACAACTTATCTATCGTACATGGCCTGTGATTCTCTACAACATATTCTTAATTCAAGTATTTCTTAATTCCACAAGAATTGTGGACAGTTCCCTACCAATCTAAAAGTTCTATTCCAATGCTTGAATATATAACAATCCACTATGATGTTCGTTAATAAGACAACCGGATTTTTTTTTTTTTTGCATCCGATGAGCTGCTATTCAACATTCGAAATGGCAACGAGACTTTCAGAATTCTTCAAAGGCAATTGAACATTGTCTAGCAAAGCATTACCTCTAAATTAAATTTGGTATTAGTGCCAAAGAACAACTAGTTCTACAAGAATAGTTCAAAAAGAGTCGCATAAAAGCCATTAAGAGTTAGTGATAAGAACTGACGACAAAAACGCTATTATTCCACGCATTTTCTGTAGGTGACCCGATGAGTTTGATTTGAAGGAAAGCTGATATACTTGCAGAGATAAAGCATTTAAAGTGCTTTTTTTTTGTATGGGGGTACAACACATCTCACAATCCCCTTTTAGCATAGCTATGAACCATCTGGAACACAAAACAAATACATAGTGCGAAAATGGATACGATCGCTGAAGCGGATTGACGGTAACACGATAACAAACACACGTTTAAAACTATTTTATAGGGGAATGTCGTATAGGTCGGGACGGGTTTTGTTTTTGGTCAGTGGTTTGAAACGGATGAAAAAATTGTTAATTTAAATAAACCAATAAAAAGGTATGGTCATCGGCTATTTGATATCGTGATCAAGTCAAAAGTTATAGCTATTTTAATGAAGACAACTTTTTTTGCCGAAAAAAAATTTTCCGTATAAGTTGGGACACTTTCAAAAATCACAAAGTAAGCCAAAAATTTAAGTTAATCTGCATGATATTATTTTTATTAGAACATTTATTGAAACGTCATGTTTCAAAGAAACAATTTGGGTAAAAATATATCATTCTGCCTAATATGATTCGCAGTTTGTACAGGTGAAGAAACTGTTCCGCATATTTTACAATATATATAAAGTACTCTTGTGCGAGACACAAGATATCATACCATCAACGGATTGGCGTGCAAAGCAACTCTTTTAGCCAGCTTTAACAATGCATCGTCATCAATGGTTGAAATGTCTTTAATTTTATCATTCACTTTTTGGGTATACCTCGCCAAACTTCTTTTTGGGATTTTATAAGCTTTTCTGGTGGATCGAATGCCTTAGCCAATCTTATTTCCTTGATTTCTGCGACCAATGCATTGAAACCGGTAATTCCACGATCGGTTTTTCGTGCGTTAGTGAACTTGCCAAACTCATGGCACATAAATGCGTCACAATCTTCAAAAACTCATTAATAAATGCTTTTTAATCATTATAAATACAATTGCATTCATCAAATATTGTAAAAATATAATTTAAATGGTATCGCATTGCCTTGGAATAAAAAAAAGTGCTGTCCCAACTTATACGACATGAGTGTCCCAACCTTTACAAAGTTGCCAATTCGTGAAAGCCCAAAAATAATATTTGCCACAACAATACATTTCAATTACTCTTTCACGCAATGAAAATACACTGAATACAAGACACATTGAACACACTTACATGAAATAATTGGTTTAAATTCAGCAAATTACGAACACGCAGAAACTATCGAAAAGATCTTTTTGATATGACAATTTACTCTTTGTTTGGTATGGACATAATCAACAAGAGTTTTTCGATCTTTTGCACATGAAACGTTAGGTTATAAACAGACTTTACTTCGACAGTTGAAACATAGGTGTCGCCAGTATCGGAAATTCCCAACTTATACGGCGTCCCAACCTATACGACATTCCCCTATATGTGACGCGTCGTTACAAAATGAACTTTACCTTGCTTGAGTAAAATTTTCAGTACAGGACAAAACATGAGCTTAGGTTGAAATTCCATTGTGACACCAATCGCTACCTATATATCTCAAGATCAACTAACAAGTGAAATCATTGTAAATTTTAGCCTGTAGATAGCATAAAATTTTATTTTTCTAAACCTCTACATTAGATAAGCTCGAAATTTTGACTGTGTCTCAAAAGTTAGAAGAACTCTTAAAAACTATGTCTGAAACATTTTTTTTTTTTTTTTTTTTTTCATTCCAAAAAAAATCAATGGAACACTATTGATTCTCCTGAAGACCCATTTTGACAAAAACCAAGATATACTTAGATAATATTCGATTCCAAAAATCGACTTTGTTACGTTTTTTAATTACGCGGTCGGAAAAACGATTTTTGCCTCAAAAGCGAGGCATCTTAGGAAACAAGTTTAACAGGCAAAAAAATGCTTAGAATCGTCCAAAGAATACGTGTGAATTCTTTAAGACATTTTATAATTCTTAAAAAATTAGTTAAAACATAAAAAAATTAGAAAAATTCTGAAAAAATTTGGTAATTCAAAGCATTTTTTCCTTATAAACGTTTTTCGTACGAAGCTTTGCTTTTGAGCAAAAACGCATTTAACCGAATGCGAAGTTAAAACAACGTAAAAAAATCGATTTTCAAAACCGAATATTATTTTACAAAATAAAATGTAAAATTTTATAACGCAAAAATTTTTTCAACAATATAGATAGTCTTTATTTTTCAACAGATTGAAGTAGCCATTCTGTGAAGAAGAAAAAGTTATGAGCAAACATCTACCAAACTCTAATATTGCCAAATTTTAACATATTTCAAAATTTTTCAAATTTACTTTCTTTACATTTCAGATCCGTTTAACGATGAAACATCACAAGCACATTAAAGATCCTCACATAACTAAATCAAACTCCAATGGTTTTACTGCATTGCGTAAATATTTTGGTAAACTACTGCGATTTGCGAAGTTTTCTAAGAAACAAGAAAAGCCGACCTCCAATAAAAAGTTTGAAAAGTGCTTATTATCTGAAAAAGAACCCATACCAGATGAATTCTTCTTTGTTATACTGCCCGATGGAAAGTTAGATAATGCCGAAACGACATCTAGGAAAGAAAAAACGAACAAAGAGAGAAAAAATAAAAATCTCAAACCAACAACAGAAGAGTGCGCAAAACAAGCAGAAGCTAAACTCTTGAAAGATAGACTTTATCGGCTCTCTGAGACACGACAGTCGATACGAAAACGTCGCGCATCAAGCAAAAGACGACGCGCTTCAAAAGATCGCAATTTGAAACATAGTCATGCACTTGAACCACAAGGATGTATAAAAAGACGACGGGATATGTCAATACATAATTCGTTACGTCATCAGATTGTACGTAAGATAACTGACGTCGACCGTTTGTATGCACGCGAATGCACTCTCACAAAGGAATTGACCAATAAATGTAGACAATATAAATTACAAAACGATTTGTATACAAATCCTGAGAAAAATTTTGAAATATCGATTGGTCAGATACAGCGCAGTATTGAAAATTGTGGTGAGGAAATTATAAAGACTGAACATGAACTGTTAGAGTTGAAAAATGAAATTAAACAGGATATCTCGTTAATAAATAAATTAAAGCGTATGACAATCGAAACGAACAGCAACATATGTGGAGTGCCAGCTCCGCATGTAGCACTTATTCCGAAAATAGCTGGAGAAATGCCTAAAGAAATACCAACTGAAATAGAACAGATGCAGTTTGTCGACAATATCTATGAGTTTTGTGATAATAATGCTAGCATGTTGGTTTAGTTTTATTGACTATCGAACTCATAAGGATATGACTGGACTTTGATAAATAAATTCATATATTTTATTTTATTAAATATCAGCTCGAAGTCAAGTTTAGCTTCAATATATCTTTTAAGTCCTTAACATCATATTAGATACTTTATTTATCAATTTAAGAAGATCCGAATTTTGTTTATTTATCAACCACTTATTAAGTTCTAAGTATGCGCTATCTTACAGGTTTTCTACTCCAAGTTCAACCTTTTCCACATCATATTGATACTTTTCAAATCAAGTTAAACTTTTTCCAAATCAAAATAAACCCTTTCCAAATCAAATTAAACTTTTTCCAAATCAAATTCAACCTTTTCCAACAATTTTCCAATCAAGTAAATATTTTTCCAAATCAAATTCAACTTTGGAAAAAAAAACACACCAGCTATCGTTAGATGAATATTGTGCCTGCCGAACACTTTCAAACACCTTAATTGGACAATTGTTTTAGAAAAGGTTTATTTGATTGGAAAACGTTAATATGGGCTTGGAAAAAGTTTAATTTAAAGTTTTGTTTGATTTAAAAAAAAGTATCAATGAGTTGGAAAAGGTTTAACTTGGAATGAAAAATCTGTATCAGTTCATAATGGAAATTACTCAACTATTTAGTTTCAAAAATGTTATGATCCTTATTCTGTTAATTGTAAAGCAACTTAAAACAATCGGTATTAGGGTCTGTTTACAAACTACATTACGCTAAAACTTGCTTAAATTGACTTTCTATGTGACATGGTGGTAGCTCAAAGTAAAAAACAAAATGAATACAACGAGCGTGACGCTTGATCGAACTGCCTAGGTGCGGTTCGTGGTTTGTGGACAGACCCGAATGGAAAAGTTAGATTGCAAGATAATAAATTTAAAATTATAATATATATAAAGTGTTGGTTAAGTTTGCTTACAACTATGTATTGTTAAAACTATTTTTTTAATATTATGTATAATCACATATTAATAAATTAATTTTATAATTTTTTATTGTTAGTAAAATAAAAATTACTGGTTAAAGTTTTCCATTAAAAAGTTGCTTTTTAGAGTTAAAAAGTTTTCAGATTTTACCATTTTCAGTACATTCGAAGCTCTAGTTATTAGTGATGAATAGTACTTAAGAACAAAGCAGTTATTTTTAGTAGTTTCTGAGGAATAAATGTCTGTAAACAGCTCAAGAACCCCATTGCGTATGGCAACGCAAACTGGGAACAATCAGACAGCGCAACTTTTGGGCTACTGAATTTTTATTTGACAACGGCACCCGCAACTTATTTAAGTTGCCATTTTAATACTTAGTTACAGTTTTGAGGAACCACTGAAGAGTTGCTTGCTTTGGAAATAATAAATGACATGCAAGATTTTTTCATACATTTTTTTACTCGTCCTTACTTTCCGAGTATTTAAGCTCGGTACAAAGGACTAATTTTTTTTTTTTTTTTTTTTTTTTTTGAGATAATCTAGATTTACTGAGGTTACTAAATACTTAGCGTACTGTTTGTTTGTCTGAATTGACAATAGTTCTAGAGAAATCCTTGCTCAAATAATCAAAAATAGCTGATCTAATTTAGTACAATCATTTGGGAGAATAAAATGCTCTTTCAAAATTTCAACTTTGCTACCTCGAGTTGTGTTCGCTCGCGCCGCCATATTGGGAAAATAGCGTCCAAAATCAGTTTTTTACAAATATTGTACTATGCGCAGTACTATGTTCAGTTTTGAATGATTTTGAAGTCGCGATATCTTATGAAGGGTAAGTCTGACGAAAAAACACTTCGATGAGATCCTTATAGGAAATTTAACGTTCTACAAAATGCATGAACAATTTTTGTTCTAGAATGAACCGTTTCGGAGCTATTTTGGAAAATCGGTTTTTTTCTAAATTTTAGGTTTGTTGAAAAAATATCTCATAAACTATAGGTGATGTGAAAAAGAAATAATATGAAGCTTATAGTAGAAGTAACTCCCTATTAATAAATATTTTTCTTTAAACCTGTGACTCACCGTTCAGGAGTTATCGTAATTTTAAACTCAACACATCACTATGCCTACTTATAAGCGGCCTGCACAATTGACTAATTTTATTCAAATGTTGAATTAGAATATCTCCTGAGTTATAAGTCGTATGAATACAAGTATCATTTTAATAGAAAATTTTATAAGCTACAATATTGTGCAACAATATTTTTCTCTAAATGTAACCGTTTAAGAGATATTTGTAAAAAACTGATTTTGGACACCATTTTTCCAATATGGCGGCGCGAGCGAACACAACTCGAGGTAGCAAAGTTGAAATTTTGAAAGAGCACATCGAAATCTACTAAATAACTCACTTGCAAAAATCCCGCAAAACTTTCCAGGTAAAACTACCAAATGACTGTACTAATTGGAAAAGTTAAGTTTAGTGAGGATGGTTATGACTTTTGGATGACGTTAACAAAAATTAATCACACTATTTGTTGTCAGTGTTATACTTCTTCAAATATGCCTCAAAACAGCTATTTTTGCACTTTCAAGCAAGGATATCTGGAGAAGTAAAGTCAATCCTGACAAATAAATTATAGCCAAGGTATAGGATGACTTTGGTGAATCTGAATTTGCTCACAAAACCAAGGCTGCAAAAATAAAAAATTTTTATGTCGCCCTGTGTTATCAATAATGTAGGGTGTAGATAAAATGCAGAACGTAGAAATCCGAAGCACGAAACTGTCAAAAATTAAATTTTACGAATTCCGAATCTGGAAATTAGTTTTCTCCATCAAGTCTGTGATCAGAGTTATCCTTGCTCAAAAGTGCAGATAACGCTTCTTCAGACACATGGCATGGTGTACATCCAGAAAGTAGCTTAGCTCACTTTTGTTAACGTCGTCGAAAAGCCGGAACACTTTTCAGAGTAGAATAGAGCAATCTAGAGCAGAAAAAACTTTCATCGAACACTTTTGACTGCTCTTACTTGCTCTAGAGTACTCCAGAGCAATTATCAAACAAAGCTAATATCAATTACTCCAATTTTTTTCTGGGATATACATAGTTTCTAGACATGTGGAGAGTGTGCCCATATATTTTTTATAATTCACTCGGAGGAGGAAAAGTTGCTTACATGATTTTCTCAGACACGGAGAAGTTGCTTATTTTTTTGTACCTATATATTTGAAATAGTTGGGGATTTTAAATAATAAATGAAAAATTTTGCTCTACAAAAAAAAACATTTTATTCACTAGTTTATGCTAATCAGCCTAAAGAAAATTTTTAAAAAATTTTTACTAGTTGCTACAAAACATAATTTTTTTTAAAGCCTTTGTTACATTTAATTTCTTAGATGGCTGACTTTAGTAATTTTTTTTTCATATATCAATCTGCATCAAAATATCTTTTGCTCTTTGCGAGAGATACAACTTAACATGTTTTGCTTATATGGGAGGTGCCACGACCACCGGCGATATTTCGCCGGTAAATAAGTAGACTACCTACAGGTAATTTCAGAGATGTTGCTTTATTAGATTTATTTTTAAAGCGTACCATATTTTTGTGGCCGGCGCCACGTCCTTCTATGAGTGAACAAGTAATGCATTGGGGGACAATTGATGATTCATACCACATTAACATTGAAAACTCGTCAGTTCATTACATGAAAAATCATTTATAGCGGTTCAAATGAGTAACTAATGGTCACTGACCAATCCCAAGAGTAAAAATTTCTAGCGCTTCTGATCCAAGCACTTCAAAAGTGCTTGTCCCCATAGAAATTTAGAAGCACTATCACAATGATTTTTTATAAGTAAGAACAACGTGAGTTCGAACCCAGCCCGGGAGATTTTTTTTTTTACTTTTTTTTAACTTTTTTTTGTTTTTTGTTTTTTATTAAAATATTTTTTATTCAACATTTTTTATTTCACTTTTCTATTTTCCTTTCTCTTATTAATTTACTTTTGCTTAATCAAATTGAAACTGATTGCACAATGATTCTAAGTAAGGCTGTAGGAGCATTCGTATGTCAAATTCTGTTTGGACAACATTTGCTTGATATACAAATTTAAAACCTCTTCATATCATCGGGCATTTGTGTAGCGGTCTACAGAGTTGGTAAATGTATGTAAAAATAATCTGTTTCTATCTATCACACGGATGGTCGTGGATTCAAATCCTGGTGCGGCTAGTTTTTTTCTTTTTTTTAATTTTATTGAATAAACGCTTACCGCAGCATTAGAAATAAGCTCTTCTAAAACCCTTTTTTAGTAAGGATGTGGTAAGCTTTTTCTTTCTTACATCCTATGACATGCAATGTTAAAAAGAAACTATAGTCCTTACGGAGCGGAATCGCTTATTGTTGAAAAAGAAACCCTTCAGAAGGGTTTTTGAAGCGATTCTCTTCCCCTTGGGTTGTTGCCTACACATAGGCTGCATAATTTCTTTATGGTTTGTGTACGAAATAATGCAATCAACCCAAGGGGAAAAGAATTGCTTCAAAAACCCTTCTAAAAAGTTTCTTCTTCACCAATAAGCGCTTCCGCTCCGTAAGAACTATACTTTCTTTTTAACATTGAATGTAATAGGATATAAGCGAGAAAAAGCTTGCCGCAGCCTTACTAAAAAAGGGTTTTTGAATCGCTTATTTGTACTGCTGCTGTAAGCGTTTTTTCAATAAAATTAAAAAAAAAAAGAAAACTAGTAAGGGTGTAAAATTTGGCCTGGCCAAACATTAAATACCCTACACTGCAATATTTTTGAAATTTTGCTCATATGGGAGGTGCTACGCTCTATTGTCCGATTCACCCAGTTTTTGTCCAGAGCTTGGATTTATAGTTTTTAGTGTCTGATTGAAAAACGTTTTCAGTACATATAGCGTTTTGAAGCTTTTTCTTATATAGGAGGTGCCACGCCCTCTTGTCCGAGTTCTTCTCTTCTAGTTTTAGCTTAGAGCGTGCATTTATAGTCTTAAGTATTTGAGTGAAGTTTGGTTGGATTATCTCAAAAACTCTTTCAGTATAGCATTTTAAAACTTTTGCTTATATGGGAGTTGCCACGCCCCCTTGTCCGATTTCACCCAATTTTTGTTGAGAGCTTTAGTTTATGATTCTTAGTGTTTGAGTCGAATTTGGTTCGAATATCCCAAAAAACGCTTTCAGTATAGCGTTTTGAAGCTTTTGCTTATTTGGAAGATACCACGCCCTCTTGTCCGAGTTCGTTCAGTTTTTTCTCAGAGCTTGCGCTTACAATTCTTAGTATTTATGCGTATTTTGGTTGCGATGTCGTGAAAAATACTCCTAAAATTGCATTTTGAATATATTTTTTGTATGGGCGGTAGGCGTGTCCGTTGACCGATTTCGCTCATTTTCAATCCCCCGAGCTATCTTTGACGACGGAGGCAGTGTACCAAATTTCATTGAATTATCTTGCTCAGTTTTCCAAAAAAGTGTATTTCAACACACAGCCAGCCAGCCAGCCAGCCACCCAGCCACCCAGCCAGCCAGACAGACGGACATGGCTATATCGACTCAGGATGTGACGTTGATCAAGAATATATATACTTTTCTATATCTGCCACGCCTCCTTCTCTGCGTTACAAACGGAAGGACAAAGTGAATATACCCTGGGTGTAGGGTATAAAAACTAGGCGCACCAGGATTTGAATCCACTACCTTCCGTGTGATGGATAGAAACAGATTATTTTTACATACATTTACCACAGTTGCGTATAATCTTTCAAGCGGGTCGGTCGTGTCGATTTGTTCGTCTTGGTTTTTTTTCTTACGTAGCCATTTTGAATTGTGAATTTTTTCCTTCACAAATATTTTGTGCATTTTTGGTTTTTTTGTTGTTTTTTCTCCTTTGCACAATTTAATTTGAAACTTTTTAACTTTTTTTCGATTGTGAAGTTGGGCAAAGACTGTTTTTGGCAAAAATAAGTCCATCAAATTCGGTAAAAAATAAGGATGGCGCTAAGGCGTCATCAAAAAACTTAGGTGGGGTTTTTAAAGCTTCTAAAAATGATCTTGATTTAAAAAATCATAAGCTGTTGGTTAAAGATCCTTCACATTTTGAAGAATACTTTATCAATATGAGTAATAACAATAAAAAACTTAAAATTGATGAATCCAGTGCGATGGATGATGAGGATGTTGCCTCTTTGCCAGGTAGTGATGTGATGACAGGTGAAAAGAATACATGTGAAGAGAATACAAGTGTTTTAAATCCAGGTTCTGGCGCAATTAGTGTCATGAATGCAAATTCACAAACGGAAAAAGAAAGTGTTTTTTATTCATCCAGTCACTTTGGTGAGTTTTGTGTGTTGGTCGATACGTCGAGTGCAGAGTCTTGTAGAAACAAACGTGTGAGAAATGGACTGTATCTCTTTGAAAAAATCAAGGAGTTTAAGTTTGCAGGAATTAAATCAATAGTTGCTATTGGTGTCACCCTGTATAAGGTAAAATTTGAAAATGCTGCTTCGGCAAACATGTTTATTGGAAATAAAGATTTGTTAAAAAAAAACATTCGGCCATTTGTGCCCAAGAGTTTCGTGGAAACTTACGGTGTCATCAATGATGTTCCTGCTTATCTTACTGATGATGAGATTAAGAGTGGTATCTCTTCATCGATTCAGGTATTATCAGCTAGACGTTTTCTAAGAAAAGACCATGAGAGCGGTGCTTTTTCTCCAACTTATTCGGTCAAAATTGGTTTTGCGGGCAATACTATTCCCAATGATGTAATCTTGAATTACACAGTGCTAAAAGTGCGCAATTATTTTCCTCCACTAAGGCAATGCCTAAACTGTGGTCGAATTGGCCACACGCAAAAGTCATGTAGATCAACGAAAAGATGCTTGAAATGTGGAGATGACAAGTGTCAAGGAGAGTGTATTGAAAAGAGTTGTATTTTGTGTGGCAGCAAGGAGCATTTATCTTCTGACAAGGATAAGTGTCCCAAATGGAGGGAAGAGACCAATTTGCAAAAGATAATGACGGTTAAAAAGATATCAAGACGGGAGGTTTTCGAGAGTTTTTCATCGAATCAGCTGAATCCGTATAATCTCTTGGCGGATTATGATGGGAGTTTTCCTGAGTTGAAGTCAAACTCTAAAAATGTTAAAAACAACGTTATTGAAGCAAATAAAATTGCGACACCCCAGAGATATAGCCACTATCTTAGGAGTTTTCCGATTGCTGGGAAGCAAAATCCGCACTTTGCTCAGCCTGAATTGTGGCAAGGAGAAATGGCGGGTAAAGTTTTTTCTAAAAAAAATGTTCATAAGGTAAATGAATTAGAATCTACCACTACGGAGCTGGTGAAATTTTTAGTTGACTTTTTTAAGAAAAATGAAAACAACACAGCTTTAAATGCTGTAACACATTTCAGTGATAGATTGAAAAAACTTTTCGTGGAAATAGACAGTGAAATAATCTCCAATGGGAGTGAAAATACTGCAACACAATTGTCAGTCGCTTAAAAAAAACTCTAGTTTTATTGAATATCACTTGAACTATTATAACTATGATTTTGTTTGTCTCAGTGAAGTATACTCACATGATTGGGTATACAATAAGCCTGCTAAAATTCTTAATTTTAATCTTTTACATAAAACAAGGTCTGATGGCTATGGTGGTGTAGCTATTGGTCATAAAAGAAATATTCGTGTAGAAAAAATTGTGTTTCAATCAACTCATGACATAATTATCCTTAAAACTCTTAATATGAAACCTAATTTTACATTATGTGCTATATACTTTGAACCATCTTTAAGTTTGTCAGAATTTGAGAGTGAATTAAATCGATTACTTGTTTTTCTTGATAATTATCAAAATGTCATTTTTCTTGGTGATTTCAATGCGAGAGCAACGGTTTTTGGTGACTCCATAGATTCTTCGCGAGGTAGGAAATTGGTAAATGTAATAAACAGTTTTGGTTTATGGTGTATCAACGATGGATCTTTCACTTTCAATGCAGGCAATCCTGCTATGAGTACGAGTGGTTCAGTTCTGGACTTAACTTTTGTGAATTTTAACATGGATTTTAATTGGTCTGTCTCCCCTATTAATTTGGGTGGTAGCCATCATCATCCAATTACTATCGAGTTCAATAATGCAAGCCCTAACTCTACGAAATTTTTAGCTAAGAGAAAACTTCTACAGCTCTTACAGGATGCAGTCTTTGATTCTAGTTCGGAGCAGGTAGAGCAAACTTTTCAGGAAAACATTAAGTGTGCTACGTATGTGCTGGATCGATCTAAATCTCCCAAATACTGGTGGAAGGATGAGCTCAATCCCATTTACAGAAAGTACTTAGCAGCGATGAAAAAAAGTGTCAAGTTTCCAAATGTAAATAACTTCGAAGAGGCTTTACAAGCAAAAGAAATATGGAAAGATGCTGTCAAAAATGCCAAAACTCAGAATTTTCAGGAAAAAATCGATCATCTTAATAATAATCCCAGTTCCAGGGATGGTTGGAGATTTGTTAAAAATTTAAAAGGGAGTCATTTATCGGATCTAAGCTCATGGAACAATGCTAACAATTTGGCTTATCTCAACTTTCTGAAAAATCAGGTGCCTGCCAGTACACAATCGACAAACAGTGTAATCTGTGGAACAGAGGAACATTTTGTGACCTTCTCTTTTGAAGAATTTATCAGAGTCCTTAACAACAAAAATAAATCTTCGGCGGGTGGTGAGGATAAAATTACATATGAGATGATTCGCGCAGTGTCTGATGTTGCCAAAGCTAGCATTTTGACTTGCTTGAATGATGCTTTCATTGATTGTCACATTAAAGATTCATGGAGAACCATTAAGATTGTACCTATTCCTAAAAGAAACAAGGATTTAAGTGACTATCGAAACTATAGACCAATTTCGTTAATTTCAGTGCTTTTGAAATTACTAAATCTAATGGTTAAGGAGCGAATAGTTAATCAATTGACTGAATCGGAATTTTTTTCAAAGCGCTGCTTTGCGTACCAGAAAGGAAAATCAACATCTATGTGTTTGAATGAACTTCTTCATCGGTCTGCACTTTTAAAACACACTGGCGAAAAGGTAATTATTCTCACTTTGGATATAAGCAATGCATATAACTGTGTACAAATAAATAAATTAGTCACAGCTTTGAGAGTGGCTGGCTTATCAAATATTTTCACACTGTGGATTGAAAATTTCTTGAATAAACGCTTCTTAAAGTTGGGCAATGATTCAGTTGAGGTAAATGATGGTCTGCCACAGGGGAGTTGTCTTTCTCCACTACTGTTTAACATTTATACTAAAGGACTCTTCTCTGTTGAAGATGAGTGCACTGATTTATTTCAATTTGCTGATGACTTTATAATTTTATCTCATAATGCTGACTTTGAAGTGGCAGTTGATAACATGAAGCTCAAAATAAAGAGATTTCATGACAAATGCAAGCATCTGAATCTTAGTTTTAATCCGGAAAAATCTAACATAATGTACTTAGCCAAGGGAAGTTTCAAAAGAGTGTCAGTGTTGTTAGGCAATGTTGAAATCCCTCAGGTGAAGTCTCTCAAATTTCTGGGTAGAAACATTAATGCTTCTCTGACGGTGGGTGAGCACTACTCTCGTATCTTTGAAGAAGCAGAGAGGAGCACGAGGTTGATAAAAATGCTAACTTCTGTTAAAAGTGGTCTATCGCCCAAAATTGCAATTAACTTCTTCAAGAGCTTTGTCAGATCAAAAATTGAATATGCAAGAACAACAGCTGCAAATACTCCTAAATCGGTTAATCGCAGGATTTCAACGTTTCAAAATGCAACCTTAAGAAGATGTTTAGGTCTCACTCCATCAACACCTGTTCACATAATTTATGTGCTAGCTGATGAGCTGCCTCCTGAGGAAAGAGCCAAGTTTTTGACTGCCAAGGAAATCATCAAGTTAAAAAGGTCTAATAAGCAGTTATATAGATCTTTTGCTGATTGCAATCCAATAAAATCTAGTTACAGTTCAGTTTATCATCATTTTAAGCAGATTTTTACTCGCACAAATGTGGACTTTTTCTATCAAAAAAGCCAGAATATCAAGGTTTATGGAAATAATACAGCATATAAAAAGCACAATGTTTCTCGTCAACAATTTCAAGCTGAATTTTGTTCGAAAATTGATTTCTACAAGAATAAAGATTTTGTGATTTTTGCAACAGATGCTTCTGTTGGAGTCTCGTCAGCAGGCTGTGGTGTGTATGATGTTCTCAACAATCATAAATATTATTTTAAAATTGACTTTAAGTGTTCCAGTATGTTTGGTGAATTGTGGGCGGCACGCAAAGCAGTTGACATTGCAATTGAAAATGGTGCCAAGCGTATGGCTATTTTCACTGACAGTTTATCTACTTGCAAACTTCTGCAAAAAAATAACTCTGATGACTATTGTGCTGCGTATATACACCAAAAAATTGACGACTGTAAAATTGATGAATGTCATTTCATTTGGACTCCCAGTCACGTTGGCATTGCCATAAATGAAACAGCTGATCAGATTGCCAGGTATGCCGTTGAGGTTGGTGCACCTTTGGATTTGATGCTCACTCCAAAGGAAGCTATCAAGGCTATTAAAAATATACTTCGAACTGAATGGAATGACAACTTCAGAAATGCATCTCAAACCAAAGGTGTTTTTTTCGCATCTATCTTTCCATCAATACCAGAAAAGCCATGGTATAAGAAAATGAATTTTACTCCAGCTGAAACAAAATCACTAAATAGACTTTTTTCGGGTCACTCCTACAACAAAGTTTACTTGCATAAAATTGGTGCTGTATCCTCCAACCTGTGTGACAATTGCAATGTTCCTGCTTCGATGGAACATCTTATCTTTAGCTGCAACTCCTTTGCATCATTTCGATCTAAACATACCATTTTTCAAAAATTTAACAACATTGGTTCGCTTTTAAAATCCTTCAATGGTGATAATTACAAAGAACTTTTAAATTTTATACGGGAATCTAAAATTGACTTTTAAGAAAAATAATAAGAAAAAAAAAAAACTATAATCAGAAACTTTCAGACTTAAAAAAAAAAAAAAAAACAACAAGGTGATTCGTAATCACTTACTACTAAATCATTAAGTGGGAAACCCTGGTCTTTTAAGTTTACAACTTTGACCATTCTAAATCACAACCCAAAAAAAAAAAATACATTTACCAACTCTTTAGACCGCTACACAAATGCCGGAAGAGGTTTTAAATTTGTATATCAAGCAAATGTTGTCTTAACAGAATTTGACATACGAATGCTCCTACAGCCTTACATAGAATCATTGTGCAATCAGTTTCAATTTAATTAAGCAAAAGTAAATAAATAAGAGTTAGGAAATTAGAAAAGTGAAATAAAAGATGTTGAAAACAAAATATTTTTTTAAAAAAAAAAAAAAAATAAAGCAAAAACAAATAAAAACTAGTAAGGGTGTAAAATTTGGCCTGGCCAAACATTAAATACCCTACACTGCAGTATTTTCAAAATTTTGCTCATATGGGAGGTGCTACGCCCTCGTATATGGGAGGTGCTACGCCCTCGTGTCCGAGTTCAGCCAGTTTTTGTTCAGAGCTTGCATTTATAGTTTTTAGTGTCTGAGTGAAAAACGTTTTCAGTATAGCGTTTTGAAACTTTTGCTTATATAGGCTTATATAGGAGGTGCCACGCCCTCTTGTCCGAGTTCTTCTCTTCTAGTTTTAGCTTAGAGCGCGCATTTTTAGTCTTTAGTATTTGAGTGAAGTTTGGTTGGATTATCTCAAAAAACTCTTTCAGTATAGCATTTAAACTTTTGCTCATATGGGAGGTGCCACGCCCCTTGGTCCGATTTCATCCAATTGTTGAGAGCTTTCATTTATGATCCTTAGTGTCTGAGTCAAATTTGGTTCGAATATCTCATAAAACGCTTTCTGTATAGCGTTTTGAAGCTTTTGCTTATATGGGAGGTGCCACGCCCTCCTGTCTGAATTCGCTAAATTTTTTCTTAGAGCTTGCGCATACAATTCTTAGTATTTATGCGAATTTTAGTTGCAATGTCGTGAAAAATACTCCTAAAATTGCATTTTGAATATATTTTTTGTATGGGCGGTAGGCGTGTTCGTTGACCGATTTCGCTCATTTTCAATCCCCCGAGCTATCTTTGACGACGGTGGCAGTGTACCAAATTTCATTGAAATATCTTGCTCAGTTTTCCCAAAAAGTGTATTTCAACACACAGCCAGCCAGCCACCCAGCCAGCCAGACAAACGGACATGGCTATATCGATTCAGGAGGTAACGCTGATCAAGAATATATATACTTTTCTTTATCTGCCACGCATGCTTCTCTGCGTTACAAACGGAAGGACAAAGTGAATATACCCTGGGTGTAGGGTATAAAAAGGAAAAAAAAATCACCTGGGCTGGGTTCGAACTCACGTTGTTCTTACTGCAGCCTTATATGGAATCATTGTGTAATCAATTTCAATTCAGTTAAACAAAAGTAAATTAACAAGAGAAAGGAAAATAGAAAAAATTAAATGTAAGATGTTGAATAAAAAATATTTTAATAAAAAGAAAAAAATCTCCCGGACTGGGTTCGAACTCAGCCTTATAAAAAATCATTTTGATAGTGCTTCTAAATTTCTATGGGGACAAGCACTTTTGAAGTGCATGGATCAGAAGCGCTAGAAATTTTTCCTCTTGGAAAATAATTCTTATGCACTTACCGAGAATTTTTGACGTACGTGGAGAATGGTTGACCGTATAGCCACCTTATCTTTATTTCTATTACATAAATTTTTTTAACTATGAAAATAAAAAAGTTTAGAATTAATTCAAGAACTGTCGTCGGATTTGCTGCTTTACGATCTTTTTTTTCACAATTGGCTTTTTCTTTCACACTTTCTTTTTTTCCTTTTATTATTTCAAATTTTGCACTTTTTCTCCTTTTTATAATTGAAATTTAATACAAATAACTCACTCGCGACACTTTTGCATATCAATTCAAATTATTTTGATTGCAATTAACAATTTTCGTTTTAATTTCACGCACTGAACTAACACTGCGTGATCGCTTTAAACATCGGCACTTCAACTTACTGAATGGGTCAAGTGTTGGTGTTGTCAACTTTTCCTGTCATTAATGGTGTTTACACTTTTCGCAAATCAATTCGTACTTTCGTTCAAATTCTACATACATATAACATATCTGTGGACTTTTGACAAAACAACCTTACTCGAAATAAGACAATTTTCCAGGATTTTAATCATAAACATAATACTTAAATACGCTTCTTTTGGTGAAATCGCCATATTTCTATTACTATTAGTTGCAGAGATATAGAATCGAAATCAACCTATCTCGATGTTTTATTTCGAATTGCATTTGACAAAACATTTTATCTCAAAAAGGTTAAAAAATTCAAGCATTTGCAAAAACATAAAACTTTTACAAATGCTTTTCACAAACCCACTTAAATCGACATAAGAAAATGGTTTTTTCTTCACAAAACATCTTAAGTCGAGATAAGATACAGGTTAAATGGCAAAAAATTTTACAAAAGCACTTTTTCAAAATAAGTTACATTTTCTATGGAAAGAAACAGAATTTTTTAAATGAAAAATATATGACAAAAACATCTTATTTCATTTTTATGAAATACTATTGACCTTAGAGCAAAAAAGTTAATGAAAAATATTTGTTTAG
This sequence comes from Calliopum simillimum, assembly GCA_951812925.1. Taxonomy (NCBI): domain Eukaryota; kingdom Metazoa; phylum Arthropoda; class Insecta; order Diptera; family Lauxaniidae; genus Calliopum; species Calliopum simillimum. The sequence continues at coordinate 16,268,729 of OX638371.1, read as the reverse complement.
TATTCATTTATAATATAAAACTTTAACATTTGTTCCAATTCATACACAAAAAGAATTAAAAAGCATCAAAGTAGTTTTTTTTTTTTTCTCTTCTGAAAAGTTGGCAAAATCGAGTTAGGTTGTTTTGTCAAGAGTCAACAGATATACAGCCATCATCCATGTCTTGCGATTTTGAAAGGGTATTTTTATGATTAAATGATAATTGTTATTATTTTTAATTTTGTTCATATTATGTATTTATCTAGTCTGTAAGGAAATATTGTGCCATAGAATGAATTGAAAATAAACATAAACATAAACAAAAAGTGAAAAAATCTGCAAATTGTGACAATAAATAAATGTCCATAACTTGGACATTTCTCATCTGATTTTCATGTTCAAACCATTTTTGGAAAGGTATTGTATCAGGCTATAGGCACAATGGTTGGAAAAAGATCTTAGTATTAAATTGGCAAAAAACGCTTCATGGCCTACTTTTACAACCTTCCAAAATGTATTTTGAGGAAAGAAAACGGGTAATAAAAAAATGAAAATAATTAATACTAAATTTCAAACACAAATTACCTTACGTACGAACTATTTGATGGTTCCGTAAAGTAATATTTACAAAATAAAATATAGTGAAATAATAAAGCAATATTTCTAGCAAAACAACAACAATTTTGCTGTGTCCGTTTTGTTCTCATTGACAGAACTCGCTACTTTTGTGTCTCCGCTTTGCTCGTTTTGACAATTTGGCGCTACCTCTTTAATTGTACCATGACTGACGAAGACTGATGAAAATGGTTAGTCGCATAGCGTTGCCACCTTATCTTTATTTCTATTACATAAAATTTTTTAACTATGAAATGAAAAAGTTTAGAATTAATTCAAGAATTTGCGGGGGTTCCCAACTTATAATAGTTTCCATAAAAGATTTATTAGCAACTTCCGACGCCTATATGCAAAAATAAATCCAAGCAAACCGTTTTGATAAAGTATTTAAGAAAACCTTTCTCGTGGATTTTTTAAACCATCTGCTAGCAATCGGCCAACTTAGCAACTAGCGGTGGGAAGCGGTTCCTCCGCTTACCTATAAATAGTACTATTGCCCGACAATTTGGTCTGTTGTGTGAACCAGCACTAAAAGTCCACATAAAATTTGGCACAAACAGACAGAATAGTCGGGAAACCATTTTGTATGTCGTGTAAACCAGCTTTAAATCGTATAAATTATTAGATTATTGAGGAACATCCTAATAAACCCTATCACAGTCAACGGAAATTGCAATGCAAACGTCAATTGGCATTATCTTCTTCTTATTCTTAAAAAAGGTTGTATACACTAGCTACTATATTATGTTCGTCAGTCAAGAATTAATCAGTTTTGAATGATTGTTCGTAGCAAAACCTTAGAGAAAAAGTAATGCATATAAAACGAATGCATCTTTATAAAAAAACATGTTGGGGGAAAATTTTTAAGATTTATATCGTTTTAGGGAAAATAAATTTTTTTTTTTGGCGAGTTTCGAAATATTATATGGGAACACTGAAAGAACGTCGGAAGACAAAATCCGAGAATAATTTCAGACAGAAAAAATTTGTGAACTTGGAAAGAAGGGATAGATAAAAAAATAAAGAGAATAGACGAAACAAAAGTTTGTTAAAAACGCAAATTCACACAAATTCTGTTGCTTAAAAGTGGAAAAATTCAACACATTTTGGAAATAAACTTACATAAATTGAAACACAGGTAAAATGATTTGAAAAAGTTGTGAAATTCTGACGGAAATACCATTTTTCATTAGGTTTTTTTTTTTTTTTGGATTGCTCCTTGTTGGCTTTGTCTAAATTTTCGTGCTTTCAGCTATGTGGTGGAGTCTCAAGGTAAACGACGGGCATTGACTCCAAAATTCGATGGTCGGGGATGATTATTAATTTCGATTGTTTTTCATTGAATGCAATCAAATCCTTTTGCCTGTAGTGGTGTTTCTTCTGTTTGGCTCTTGATCACAGCCATGTAAACCTTTGCACTTGGCGCGTAAATAATTTTATTAAATTAAGACTCAATTTTCCTACTTTGAGCACATCTTCTTTAGATCCCAGTTGTAAAACGGTCAAATAATGTGTGGAATTTTCTGTTATGCACTATCACGGAACGCTTCCAAATTCGCTATATATATATTGAAAATGTTGGATATTTCGTATTTTTCGAGCAGAAAGAAGACAAAAATGTGGGACGGGTCTTGTTTGAGAAGCGTCGGACATACTTTTTCATTACTCGATATACATAAGTTAAAATCCCTTTATTCGATTATAAAGAAGTCTGTCGTATCAAAGTAGAATCTGGATATTCAAATGCTCATGATAACGCATCTTTTTATCCCATAAGATAATGACTTCGTAGCAAAAATTGTTAAACCTTTCTTCAGACATGGAGGATAAACAGCTTAAGTAGACTTGAGCATAATATGTTTGAGCTCAAATTTATACTTTTGTTCTTGGGCGTCTTTTTAGTGCATATTTAAATCTTATAAGTGTCCAAAAACAAAAAAGTCATTACGCTCAGAAATATTAGAAAATTGAGCGCAAACCTATTTTTTCGCAATCATCTTTGCTAAGGATGCTGTATGGGTTGCAAAAACTGTTCTTGTGATTGAGATTTGAGTATTGGTAATAATCCACTCGTGACATTCTAAAGATTTGTATATGTATCCTCTAGCTCCTAGGAGGAGCATAGGACCAATATGAAACGTCTCCATGTGTCGCGATCCCTTGCGAAGACTTTGTTCTCTTGCCACCAATTTCCCGATTCTTGTATTTCCTTTTCCAGTTTGTTTTCGTTCTACCACGTCCTCCCGATTCTTGTATTTCCTTTTCCAGTTTGTTTTCGTTCTACCACGTCCTCAAGAGCCTGGCGACAGACTTCGCTGTGTGGTTTCCGAAGAGTATTACCAATACATCTGCACTTGCGCAGCTTGACCTCGTCCGTGGGGTTCTAAAGATTCAGTAAAAAGTAACATAAAATCATGCGACTGTGTGTCAAGATCTACAAGGTCAAAGATCAAGAAAATCAGTTACTTTTGCAGTCAAATGTTGGACGAAAAAAAGATTTCTAAGTTTTTTATGCGCGACTCTTCGTTTAGTAGACAAACCAAACTTTACTTTACACACACTAAAAAATTAAAGTTTAATTTTATGACTTTTGATTCCTTAATTTTAAACTATTTTGGTATTAAATTCAAAATTTTTTACAAAAAAGTTTGAAATTTATTCCAAAAAAGTCTGAAATTTATTTCAAAAAGTTTTAAATTAATACTTTTTTTGGCATTTTTCTATTTAAATACTTTTTTGGTATTAAAATTGAACTATAATTTTTACTGTGCATTGAATTCACATTTTTTCTCACTCTATACCCAACGGGAAACGGAAACGCATTGAAAGGACTCAGTTGCGCTTCTAGGGAATCAAGAAGCTGCTTCCAGTGCTGTTCTCAATGCTTATCTTTTTTAACAGAGCACGTCCTAGCGGGGATGCACATCTTCAGAAGCACATGAAATATGCTTCAAATCCACTTCCGTGGAAGCATATGAAATACACTTCCGTGGAAGTTTTTCAAAATTTTAAGTTCCATTTCTCAAAAATTACTTTTTTTCTGTAACTTTTGGTAGATTTATTAACTTTTATAAGCAATAAAAAAAATAGAATTGGAAAATTTTGTATGCTACCAGAGATGTGCTTCTGTTGCAATCTTTTTGGAAGCAGCTTCGATTCTACAAAAAAGGTTATAATTCGAATCAGTAGTACTTTTTAATGTTTAGTTTTAATTATTTTGCTGCAAGGGTACAAACCTCTGCCGTACAATAATAAAAGATGTAACATTTTTTTGTAAAGGCTTGCTGATTTTGTATGAAATTTCTTAATAATTGTTTTTACATCCGGTTTTTAATATTTATTTATTTGCAATTTGCAAAAGGAGTGCAAACAAAATTTAAAATTCGCTATTAGAGCAAAATAAAGGTAAACCTGTTAGGGTGTAACCTGGCCAAACATTAAAAACCCTACACTGCAGTATTTTTGAAATTTTGCTAATATGTGAGGTGCCACGCCCTCTTGTCCGAGTTCACCCAGCCTTTGCTCAAAGCTTACATTTATAGTTCTTAGTGTCTGAGTGAAATTTGGTTGGATTATCTCAAAAAACGTTTTCAGTATAGCGTTTTGAAACTTTTGCATTTATAGGGGCGCCAGGCCCTTTTGTCCGGGTTCGTCTAGTCTAAGCTCAGAGCGTGCATTTATCGTCCTTAGTATTTGAGAGTGAAATTTGGTTGGGCTATCTCAAAAAACTCTTTCAGTATTACATTTTGAAACTTTTGCTTATATGGGAGGTGCAACGCCCTCTTTACGATTTCACCCAGTTTTTGCTCAGAGCTTGCATTTGCAATTGCTAGAGTCTGTGTAAAATTGAGTTCGATTATCTCAAAAAACGCGTTTAGTATAGCGTTTTATTGGCCCTATGCTCCTCCTAGGAGTTAAAGGAGAATACATACATACATACATAGCGTTTTAAAGCCTTTGCTTATATGGGAGGTGCCACGCCCTCTTGTCCGCATTTGTTCAGTTTTTTTTTTTCAAGGCTTGCGCTTACAATTTGTAGTATTTGTGTGTATGTCGTGGAAAACACTCCTAAAGTTGCATTTTGAATATATTTTCTGTACCGATTTCGCTAATTTTCAATCCCACGAGCTAACCTTAACGACGGAGGCCGTGTACCAAATTTCATTCAATTATTTTGCAGTTTTCTCAGAAAGTGTATATCCACGCACACCCAGCCAGCCAGACAGACGGACATTGCTATATCGACTCAGGAGGTGACGCTGATCAAGAATATATAAACTTTTCTATATCTGCCACGCCTCCTTCTCTGCGGTACAAACGGAAGGACAATGTGAATATACCCCGGGTGTAGGGTATAAAAATTGCTTAATCGGATAGAGGTATAAAGTATCATAGGACATTTCTTAAGCTGCGCCTTTTATTTTTTTATCAAGAAGAAGTTTCATGAAAATGTCTAATGAAACGCTTCACGGCATCTTATTTCAGCTAATTCATAGTTTCGAAATACGTTCCGAATGAAATCCTAGCTGATCGTTTTTTAAAATGACGTCGAACAACAGTAAATGACTATTTTGGTTTTAGATTGTTGTTTTTTTGTATCTTTTTTCAAATGTATCTTTTTTTTTTTGAACCTCATTTTAAAAAAAAACGATCATTTAGGATTTCACTCGGAACAGATTTCGAAATTATGAAAAAGCTGAAATGAGATGCAGTGAACCGTTTCATTAGGCAATTTAATGGAACTTTTTGATTGAAAATACGGGTGTTTCGAGTTAAAATAAATATTTTGCTATCTTCTAATCATGCAAGAAGTTAATTTAACAATAATATTTTAAGAAATCCTTATGAAACTTTCTAGTTTTTGAACTAAAAGTAGTTAAACTTGAGTATTCTTTGGGCGTTATTTCGTTTTTTTAAAAATTAAATAACGCCCAAAAAAACGAAATAATTGGGTTTTATTTCCTAACGATGCGAAATAATGCTCAAAATATTTTTGCGTTAGGAACGAACGTGAATTCAAATCGCTACGAAAGTGAACTCAAATCGCTACGAACGTGAATTCAAATCGCTACGAACGTGAATTCAAAATTTGTGAATTAAAATCACTTGCTCCATCCTAAGCTTTAATTTTTCGCGGCTAGATTTGGCTTCGGGAGAAGTATCGTTTTTTTTTTTTCTAAGAAGTACTTCAAACTGTACGCATTACGAATTTACGTTCGTAACGATTCGAATTCAATAATAGCACTTTCGTAGATCTTACGAAATTCGTATTTATAATGGATTCAGTGATAGGCCTGAACCTAAAATCATTGAAAATTTGATATTTTTTCTGAACCTTTGCTTGTTTCTGACAAACAAATTAAAGAGTCGCTATGCTCATTGCCTCTATTTATTTTGCTTCCATGCTGCTGTTCGATTTAATTCGATTTGATTGTGGATGTGATCCTTGCAAGAAACAGCGTTGCCATCAACTTAAAAGAGAGAGTGTCATAACGATTCCAAAAAGGTGTCATATAACACCCTCTGATTTTTCATATTGGAGTCATATGACACCCTTAAATTTAATGTATTATATTCAATCCTATAGGAGTTTAAACTATTGTTTGTAAGCAGTTTTAGTTTTTATCGTAGTACCGTCTCTAACTTAAGATTCTGGAAATATATTAAAACGACAAAGAGTGTTTAACAATCGGGTTATCGTGGATAACGAAAACATAAAAAACTTCAAAAATATATAGATAAATAAGTATGCAAAGAAATTTATAAAAACATAAATAAAAATGGTTTGTACTCATGGCTTTTTTTCAGACCTTGTAACTTTTATTCAAAAAGTTTTTCAAATAGTTCGCTGAAAATTTAATTTGCATAAAAGTTTTTAATAACTTTCGACTAAAACAGTCTCTTAATTTTGATTTATTTATCAACAGTTGTCAAAGTAAAATTATAGGTTAAACGGAATTAAACGGCCAATACCATTCATTAAACTTAGTTTAAACTATGTTTAACAATTACTGAAAAACTCATTCCTGAGATAATGAGCTTAACTTGCAATGAAAAACTGGCCTTTACTTGTCCATTACTGAATATCTTTGTTTTCTTTTAATTTTTTGAATTTTTTAGCAACGGCTACAGTCGACAAAATTTAATCGTAATCTGATTTGGACATTTCATAAGTTTTCAAATGTATTTAATTTAATATGGAAAGTACTTTTTGGAGATCGAAAGTACTTTTTCAATCAACCACACTTATAAAAAAAATAAAATAGATTAAAACGAGAAACACATAAAAAGTATGCATGCATCAAGAATTGTCAAATTGAAGTCAAATACATGTCTGTTTATGAGAGCGCCCAGATAGAAAGTATGCTCGAAGCATCAGTCCGTGACACCTTGTAGAAAATCGTGGTGTCACAAAAATCTGATATTTTTTCGGTGTCACAGCCAAAAAATAAGTGTCACATGTGACACCGAAAGTGTCACAATGGCAACGCTGGCAAGAAAATTTTTGCAAATAATTTTCATATAAAATACTTTCATTAAAATTACAAAATAAAAAATAATAGAAAAAACATTCACTCAATTTTGTCATTATACTCGTAAAGAAAAAATAAAAACAGAAAACCTGTCAATACATTTCTATCTTTCTTCCAATACATAGCACGTTCAACATTGTTGTATGAGGCTAACCACAAGCAGCGTACTAGCTAACGGAATACCAGTTCCAGCGTGTTAAAATTCGATAGCGCACATCATAATTGAAAAAAAGCCGCTCATCTGATTCTTGAGTCACGTTACTGAATATTCTTTGGTTAAAATGAGTGGTGCCACGGTAACCGCGGCTGCTGCTGCTGCCGAAACTGTTTCCATTCTTGGTGACATCCATTTCAGGGCAGCAGAACCGAATCTCTCAATTTGTCGCTATTTTCAACGTGGTATGTGTCGTTTTGGCGATATGTGTCGCTTCTCGCACGATCTTACTGGTGGCGAGGTGCTGAGTGTTGGTATGGATTCTGTTGCTAGTAGTTCGTCTTCATCGAATGAACAATTGCAACAACAACAACACTGTCATAACTTGCCAAGTACAAGTAAAAATGCTGTTGCAAATTGGGCTAATGCGCCTATTTTCGTGCCTAATTGTCAACGCCAGCAGTCGCAGGGTATTGAGAACAACGATGACGACGCACTTGTTGATCTAGGTGCAGCAGCAGCAGTAGGAGCTGATGCCAATGTCGCTAATAAATCTTGGGCTGAAGTTGTTGGTGCTGGTGTACCCAGTGTTGGTCTGATTACGATTACTAATGGTGTGGAATCTGCCACCTGTATGGAAGAGGTGTGTCCTTATGAAAATCCATGTCCTTATAATGTCCACTGTATGTACACACTGCATTGGGAATTGTGTAAAATGTGCGATGAATATTGCTTACATCCTATTGATCAAGCGCAACGTCGCAAGCACAATCAGGAATGCTTGCAGCAGCATGAACGCGATATGGAATTATCATTTGCTATTGCTCGTTCTAAGGATAAAACTTGTGGTATTTGCTTTGACACCATAATGGAAAAGGCGGGTCGTGAAAAGCGCTTCGGCATACTACCTAATTGTAGTCACATTTTTTGCCTAGAGTGCATACGCAAGTGGCGACAAGCAAAGCAGTTTGAACACAAAATAACAAGGTGCGTTAATAAAGTTGAAATGAATTTTTATTTTTTGTTAAAATAATTTCTTTCAATTTCAATTTTTAATTCAAGATCTTGCCCTGAGTGTCGTGTTTCATCAGATTTTGTTTGTCCCAGTGCTTTCTGGGTTGAAACCAAGGAGGATAAGGACAAACTACTAACTGATTACAGAAGTGCGCTTGGCGTCAAAGATTGCAAGTACTTCAAGAAGGTACATTTTTGTTATTCGACTTAAATATGTGTGTAATTTTATTTAAATATTGTTTTCGATTTCTAGGGAGATGGAAAGTGTCCATTTGGCAACAAATGCTTTTATAAACACGCTCTTTCCAATGGTGATTTGGTTGATGTGGGTTGTCCAAAACGTGCTAGAAAAGTTCACAGACACACAAATGAGATAATGGACATGCTTAACGTAAGTCTTAATTTAATTAAATCTTTAATAACGCACTGACAACTATGCAGCGTTGCCAATGAAAATACTTCATGCATTAGTGTGTACATAAAACTCCACTACAAAAGAAAAAAGTTGCAAAGTTATATGTTCAATTCTTTGGATGATTGCTCGTTTTTTTCGAAAATGACTAGTGTATTTCTATATTGTCCTTCCGTTTGTAACAGGGCGTAGCAGGCTCCCTAAAATTAAGCCATATGCAATAGCGCTAGTAATTTGCTGGAAGTAAAGTTAAAAATTAACTGGGAAAATTTTAGAAAAATTTCCAAAAGAAATAACACCAGAAAATTTTTTGAAAACAAAGCCAAAAATATCTCCATACAAAATTATGGCTTTATTTCAATTTTGTTTTGGAAATAAAACCAAAAACTTCTGGCGTTTTTTTCCAAAAATTAAAACTTTATTTCAAAAAAGGAAAAAAATCCAGAAAATTTTTTAGAAATAAAGCATGAAATAACGCCCAAAAACAAAAACGAAATAACGCCTAAATTATTTTCATATAAATTTGAGCGCTAATTATTTTGAAACGCCCAAAATAAAAACGAAATAACGCCCAAAAACAAAAACGAAATAAAGCCCAAATTTTGGCGTTATTTCATTCAAAAAAAACATTTCATAATTTTTGTGCGTTATTCCTTTTTATTCTGGGTGTTATTACGCCATTTTATTATTTTCATATAAATAAATTTTGAGCGTTATTTCCAAAATGATTATCGCCCAAGTTTGTAGGTAATTAATTGGATACCTCGTTTTTATTTTGGGCGTTAATACCCAATTTTATTTTTTGGGTTATTTCGTTTTTTTGGGCGTTTTTTCCTTACGCCCTAAATATCGTTATACTGAAACTGAAATATGAAATAATCCAACCAAACTTTAGTTATATGCTAGGGACGGTTGAATCAAACTATGAACAAAAACTAAGAGAGTTTGGATAAGAGCGCAAGCAAAATACAAGTAAAATTTTGAAAACAGTACCAGTGTGAGAACTGTACGTGTTTTATAGCTTGTATTTAATTTTTGGCAAGACCTTGATGACACGTTACTACATATATATCTTTTGCTTTATGCAAAACTGAGCAACGTCACACGTTCAGAACTCGAATTTCATAAACGGAAATTGAAATTGTAATCATTTGGCAGCGCTTCTATAAACAAAATCTTTTGTTTTTTATTGTTTTTGTTTTTACTTTCATTATTTCAGTTATTAATTTATATTATGTTTTTGGTTGGTTCCACAATATTTATTTATTTTTGTTTCAACATTAATGGTTTTTATTTCATCTAATCTTGATGCAAAATTTTTCGCATACAATAAGTTTCTAGTCGTAACTATACGTAAGAAGCTAGAATTTTTTTTTTTTTTTTTAACAGCGTTCAAATTCTTAAAACTCTTTATGCTTTATTCTCTTTAAACTTCTACCAAATAGGTGTGATACTCATTGTGTCTCATTGTACTATGGTGAAGCAATCTTCGTCGTATTTACTTGTTCTTAACATGGATATAAAAAAAAAGAAAAATATTAGTTTAAGCTAAATCTTTTAATTAAGGATTAATTCTAACATTAAAATCCAAACAGAACACTTACAAGCGCTCTCAATTAATCTCAATCATGCCTTCTTCTGTTAAGCAACAGTTTGATATTGCAGCAAATGTTCTCATTAAAATATAGACTATATGTAGTTCATAAGCAACGCCACCAATTAAACTCATTATGTGTTAAATTACTAAAGATATTTAAGTATTAAGAATGCGCATCATAATATGTTATGAAAAACCCCTATTGTCCTTAGCCAAAAGACAAAGCATCAATTTAAATTGAATTTTTCAATTATGCTAGACCATACGTAGCTCAAGAAGCGTAGTTTTTTTTATTTTTTGGAGAATTAATAAACATTAATATTGATAAAAGAAATGTAAGCTTTCTTATATCTATTGTTATATAGAAATAGAAAAGCATTCTTCAACGCGAACTCGCAACCATATCATTTTTCTTGTGTTTATACGTTTTGTAATTTTTTAAAACTGTGATAAAATTTCATAATTGTGTTTTTGCACAAATCAAATTTGATACTTTTCATAACATAATTATGTATATTTTAAGGTACATTCCATTAAAGAAAACTTACCAATACAAATAAATGTACTTAGTAATATTAGTGTTAAGTAGTAATAAACAAAAAACAAAAAGTGACCTTTTCTTCAAACCATTGAAATACTCATCCAAACAAAGAAAAACTAAGGAACTTAAAATCGCCCACATACTCATTAAAAAATTAATGAAAATTTCTCAAATAAAAAAGTTGCTAATATAAATATAAGTTAATAAGTATGTATGTATGTACTATCTGAAATTAATTTTTAAAGCCCTTAAATAACTCTAAGAAAAAACTACATAATTTTAATTCGTAAACTATTGCACTTTCAAACCCATGTTTGTCTACTTGTTTATTAAAAGTAACTGGCCCGTAGTTATACACAAATTAAAACCAGGTAAACGCACTCGTAAGTTCTTAAAACCTAGTTTTAATCTGTCTATAACTACGTGCCATTGTTTCTTTCTGAGAGTAATAGTTAAAACTAGGGGTCTGCACAAGACATCTTGAACTATAGTGTACTTTTTTTACTTACACATTTTACACTGAACTGAAGTATTTGATACAACTGATTGAACTGAACTGATTCAAAAAGTTCAAGATTCAAATCTACACTACACACTGATTTCATTTTTATAGTGCACTGACTTGTTTTATCTGTGTAAAAAACCTTGTTTTAACAAATACTACAGTATACATATTTTATACAAACATATACTTGTGGTCAGTGTAAAGCGTGCGAGTAAATTAAAATTTATGCCCTTTAAAATTGCAACACATTGGTAACCCAGGATTGTAGTAGCTCTCATATATTTTCGCGAGAGGGAGGGCACAAGAAGAGAGCGAAAAACAACTTTTGGCACTAAAGTAGCGTACACTACAACTACAGTATAATGAACTGAACTGAAGGTTTGTGCACTATTTATTTTTCTTTCTTTAATATCCAATTACTGTGAAGACATTTGCACGCGACACTGAACTGAAGTATTTGATAAATAAAAAAGCGGGTACAAGACCTAAAGTATGTACAGCTGTGTGCGGAATAATAGCAGTGGTATATAATAAAAACTTTGCATTGAAATATACACGTTCATAAATACCAAGCATTCACTTCATTTTATTAGTTTATGCTTAACGTATAGAAATAAATGTAACTATCCGTAATATTAGGTTTCGTCCTCTTTTAAGAACGTTAAATTCTAAAATGACCAAAAATTTCAGTGTGAAAAATAATAGTAGTGCTTTAGATTTTACGAGAAAAGTTAGTGGGAAAGTCTCAATTCCAAACAAAAAATCTTAAAAGAAAATTAAATGGTCAATATGTTGTGGTACCTTCGAGAAGCATTCATAGTATTTTTTACTCACTAAAACGGACCTATACTAAAGTAAGAGATAAGCATTCTCAAATATTTATTTTAGTGCCGCCATGCTACACCGTCCTGGAACCATATTTAGGATCAAATGGAGTTTCAAGTCTTAGAACATAATGTCCTTTGGAGCCAGCCAATACCCTTTTTGTTTCGTGGGACCGTAAAATCTTGTGCCATTTCAAAGCTGACAAATAAATGTGATATTTTGCTAATTTTATTTTATTCGGTAATTCTTCATCCATGCCATGGGTGAAAAAGGGACACTCTTCTTGGACTTCCGCGAGAGAGCTTGGCTCTTATGAGTTTTTTTTTCTAATTATGGAAGAGTCCACAACCAGATTCAACTTCTCTTAAATATTTTTTGGAGACCAAAAAGGACTTTCTTGCACTATGGTTTAGAAAAAGCTTGTTTTCAGGCTCTTACTTTTGGTTTTTTTTTTTTTACCTAATTTTACACGTTTTGACTATGAAACATTTTAATTTTATTTGTTGGTTAAAGTTGATAAAACCCCATGATTAGTATATCATATAGCACTGCTATTATTTCGCACACAGCTGTATGTATCTTGAAACGAAATGTCTTAAAACTCCAACAAGACGTTTTGTGCAGCCACCTAAGTAGTAAAAACTGAAATTTAACCACGAAAAGTATGGGAACAAAAAAAATTAGTTTTAAAAACAAGCAATTAATTTTTTACAGCATGTGACACTAAGTTTTAAAATACATAATTTACGATAACTATGTTTTTAAATGTAAACCTTCCACATAATATGCCGTAAGTAAGTGCAAATACTTAATCATAAATAAAAAAATAATAATTTTAGTTTAATCAATATAGCTACTTTATAGGAATAGTCATGGTTTCTTGAAAATTAATTGCAGAATTTGTGATGGAAAGTTGTGGAGAGCCATGTTTCACTGAAATGAGCGTTCCAACTTTTAGTTATTTTCCTTGCGAAAGTACTTGTTTTTTTCACTGTTTTGCGCCCAAAATATTGAAAACTTATAGAGCTCAACTACCCTTTATGCATTACACCAGTGTTCGCTAACCTGTGATTCGAAAATAGATTCCCATATGTTTTGTATTTCTTAAAACTAGTAAAGTGTCATTCATAAAAGACGTGGTCAAATAAGGGGTATTAAAGCCTTTTCAGACTAATTTTGCGAAATAAAAAGCGTTTAATTTTTAGACAGTTTTAGTATTTTTTGCTATTTGGTACAAAGTAGAAAAGCTCATTTATCATCCCTAGTACAATGACCAATGTGAAACGAAAAGAAAACAAAAAACATGAAGTCAGTGTCAGTCAGCTTTTTGTCTTTCTCTTTGTGGTGTATCCTCTTTTCAGCTCTGTGTGACCGCGTATTTTGTCGTTGTTAATATTGAAAAATTCGCATTTAATTTTAGCTAGCTTAATGGCAAAATATTAAAATAATTTTGATTTTGTGCACATTTACACTCAAATACCTTTCTAATGGTGTATAACTCAAAGTCGTGCTCCATTTCTAACATAGTAAAAAAGGTAGGACAAATTTTTGTCTTGCGTATTAATATATAGATTATCTGTCATCGGTTTTTGATAAACTCACAATTTCAGTTACTATTACGGTCAGAAAATCCAATCGTTTGCGGTAACGCTTACGATTACGTTTATAACTCCTGCTCAAAACTGATTTGGCTTCAAAATAATTCATTGCTTTTCTAAGTTTATATTTATCATGTATTATAACAAGTATTGAACTTTTATGGAACCAACTGGTAGTGTTTGATATTGCTAAGTTTGTATTATCGTTTTGAAAATCCATGTCTATTGCAATTTCTATAGAAGAATCAAGATATTTCTTTTTTGCCAAGTGAAACTTTTGCTATGTAGCCTATAACTTACGCTTGCTCTTTCTTCTAGAACTATCTTTGGCAATTTGTTAATCAGCGGGATCATTGGCTTGATGTTATGGAAACCGATGATAGCGATGAATCAGACTGGTCTGATGTTTAAAGATGTTGTTGTTGATTCTCGTCGCAAAACTACATGGCAAAAAACAGCTGCAAAAAATACAGAAACAGAAAAAGAAAAATACGAATTCGAAAAAATTTTAAACAAAGTGAAATTTTTTTAAGAAATTGATGATAATTATTAAAGGTAAAAAATAGATAATGAAAAAATAATGTTACACACAACGAAACTCATTAGAGCTGCTTTCAAAATAATAGAAAAAGAAAAAATTAAAAATACATACAATTTTTAAGAGTTGAATAAATATTTTTATTTAATATTCCATATAATATATCAAAAAAACAAAAATCACATTAAATTTTCAACATTAAAAAAAAATTTATTCAAATATTTAAGCGAACACAAAAAAGAAATTCAAATCAGAATTGTGTTTTTATTTAAAAAAGGAAAACAATCAAAATGCAAATAAAAGTAAAAAATATAAATACGCTTTTTTTGAAATATCCACCCATTATTAAACTAAAAATATTTGTTATTTGTTTACGAGACTTCTTGAAACTCGTTAGTTGTTAAAGTATAGAACACATGCTAAAGATGTAATGCATAAAAAATTAATTTGTACTCCGATTGATACTTTTACTATTAAGCATATTATTTACATAAAGTGAATCAAGAAAGAAAGAGTACCACAATAATTAACTGTTATTAAATAAAAAATTTGTTGCTTACGTTATAATATATTTTTACATTACAAAAAAAAAAAAAAATTATATTCAAGCAGACAGTGTAATTAATTAATTAATTTTTTTTTTTCAAAATCTTTTTTGTTTCATTGTGATTCCGTTAATTTTACTGTGCCGTTTTAATTTCATGAACAACTTCAATTAAAAAAAAAAACAATTGTGTTATCATTATGCTAAATTAATAACTATAAATAAAAAATTGTAAACGTTTTATTAGGTTTCTTGCTATTATAACAATTAGTACCATAACATATATACTTACACATATGCATATTCATAAAGCATTACTATAAATACATACATACATTTACACACATTATATTAATATAATTATTTAGTAACTAAAACTATACATAATTAACCTTTTTTTTCTAAAATACTATCAGATAAAAAAGAAAGTAATAACGCAAATAATTGTAAAAGTAATTGTAATAAATTAAAAACATTTTTAAAATTATGGAAAAAAACAAAATATAAAATTCAAACGTAATGTTACCTTCAAAATAAACAAAATATCATGTATTTTTTTTTTTTTTTTTTAACAGTTGGTGATGTAGCACATTCAAACTAAAATAAATTACTTACAAATACTATACGAAATGTGGTAAAAAAAATGTATTCATTTAAACATAGCTAATTCATTAACACAACACATACATAGCAAATAACAAAATAAGTAAGTTAAATCATATACTGTTTCTCGCCTTATAAAAAATATGCTACATTTTAAATATTTGATAGCAATATTAAGTATTATTCTTCTAGTTTGAACTTTTTTTTTAAGAAAAAATCAACAAAATATATACATATATAACTGCAAAATAAAATAATTATACAATTTATGATTTTGTTAACAGAAGAACTTTGAACAACCCTGCTGCTGTCAAATTATTTGCTGAACATTTGAAAACAGTTTTTTTTTATAAATGCTTCATAAAATGATGCTCTTATATAATGAAATGTTTCAATTTTAACTTGGGTGAAAAGTATTAACGTATGTATGTCGCTCGTTGATCTCTACATTTATTAGGGGCCTGCACAAGATATCTTGAAATAAAGTGTACTTTTATTTACTCGCACATTTAACACTGAACTGAAGTATTTGATTCAAAAAATTTGAGATTTAAATCTTCAGTGTGCACTGTCTAGTTTTAAAGTGTCAAAACAAGAAACTGATAAATAAATGATACTAAATACTTCAGTGTACTGTATTGTATACAAACCAATACTTCAGGTCAGTGTAAAACGTGCGAGTAGAAAAAGTACAGTGAAATTTATGATATGGTAACACTTGCAAGTTGCAACGCATTGGAGAGGAGAGAGCGTAAACAAAAAAGAGACAACTGCAGTATATGCACAGAACTTAACTAATGCAAATCAAACGAGACAGGTCTATGCAGTATTTGCTGTTTCAAGACAACGTATCTTTATCCGAAATGTCTTAATTAAACTCCAACCAGACGTATTGTTCAGACCCCTAATATTATTAATACGCTAAGACAAGACTTGTGACCCTTTTTTTAACTTCGGCGCTGATCAAGAATATATTACAATTTTTTATTAGTTCATGTTAACGCCATATACATGTAAGAGAATTTTACACTTAAAAAAAAAAAGTGGAAATTTAGTTTTTTCTTTTCGACAAATCAATTAAGCAATTTTTATTTGACGAGAAACAGTCATGTTCAATGTTCACAAAATAAAAAAAGCTCAGATTTATATATATATATGTATAAGCATACCTCTACAATTTAAAAAAAAAAAAAAGAAAAACTGAACAAAATATTACTTAGTCTAATTTACGCCTACTAATTAACTTGAAAGTCTTAATTAAAACAAAGAAACAATAAATAAAAATTAAATATTATTACTATTACAAAGCAGAAAAACAAAACCGTTAAACCCTCCAGTAATAAATGTTTAGTGAATTTAAAAATGTAAACCGAATGTATTTTCTTAAATTACTTAAAATAAAAACAAATAGAGAAAAAAACTAGAGACCAAAAACTTTATCAATAAAATAAAAATCAGAAGTGAAACAAAAACTATAGTTATGCATACATACCTATATATTTAGTGTTAAAATTGTAAAATTACCTTAAAATTTTGATTTTGATTCCCTTTCTAAAAGTTTTTTGCTGCCGCTTTTGTTAAGATTTTAGTTTTGAATAAATACACGTTTCTTAATAAAATTTTTTTTTATCAATTTCAGTTGAACGATTTAGTTTTCACTTGTTATTTTAAGTTAAACTGCAAATTAAAAATGTCTGATATACTCTTCGTATTCCTGTATACTTAAAAGTAATTCAAAATCTATTCTGGCTTAAATAAATATTAAAACACTGAAAAATTTATCAAAACATTGGTAATAAAATTTTATTCTGAACAAACATCGAAAGCTAATGAATTTATATTTTTCGGTCATCTTAACATCACACATCTAAAATTATGCAGCCAAAAGTATTCGTTTCTCTATTCACAAATGAACAAGTTTTAAAGAACTTGGCGTATTCGTTTGGAAATTAAGTACGGTGGCGGATCAACAATGATTTAGGCTTGCTATTGATGCAGTCCAATGTGTTGAGATACTCCAGAACGTAACTTTACCACTGGTCGAAGAGAATTTGCCGGTCATATGGAAATTTCAATAAGACAATGACCCTAAACATACCTTTCGAGTTGCCAAAAAATTATTTCAAGACAATTCTATCACTGTTCTGAATTGAGCATCCTCAAGCATGGACTTAAAGCCAATCAAACATCTGTGGAATGTCGAATCTTGTGCAGGGCGTTAATTGAATCGATGAATTGGCGCTGTCCGGCTATGATAAAGCAAAAATGCTTTGCAACAAGGTATTAAGCTTAAACTTTGATAAGTTTGGCTCAATTTATATATAACTTTTATTTTATAGTACGTTTATAGATACTTGAGTATTACATATTTGAAATAAAGCAAAACGTTTTCGTGATCCTACAATTTTTGTGTATTCATTAAAACAAAATATAGATATTAGTACAATCATTTGGGAGAATAAAATGGTGTTATTTTTGCAAATGAGTTATTTTATAGATTTCTATGTGCTCTTTCAGAATTTCAACTTTACCACCTCGTACCGTATCCGCTTGGAAAAATGGCGTTCAAAATCAGTTTTTACTAATATCTCTTTAACGGTTGCTCTTTAAATCTCTTTAAATATTGCGGCATAATATTGCAGCTTATAAAATTTTCTATAAAAATGACTTTTGAATTGTTTTCGTAGGACATATAACTCAGGACATATCCTGATTCAAAATGTGAAAAAATTTAGCAAATTGTGCTTATAGGCACAGTGATGTGATGAGCTTAAAATTACGATAACTCATGAACGGTGAGTCACACTATTAAAGTAAAAATATCTATTACTTGCACTACAAGCTACATATTGTTTTTTTTTTTTTCGTATGACCTATAGTTTAGGAGATTTTTTTTTCAACAAACCTAAAATTTAGAAAAAAAACCGTTTTTTCAAAATAACTCATAACGGTTCGTCGTAGAAAAAAATTGGTAATGCATTTTGTAGAACGTTCGATTCCCTATAAGGATCTCTACGAACTGTTTTTTCGTCCGACTTAGCGTTCATAAGATATCGCGACTTAAAAATCATTCAAAATTTAACATAGGTCCATGCGCTTGGGGGTTCAAACCCCCTCCCCCAGGATATTTTGCCCATATATAATTGTACAAATCAAGTGTTTAGTATAGTGCTCCCTCGTTTTTTTGTATGAAAAACCCCCCCAAGAGCAAATCCTGCGCACGGTGCTGAACATACTATAGTGTGCAAATGTAAAATGTTTAATTTTGAATGATTTTCAAGTCGCGATATTTAATGAACGGTAAGTCGGACGAAAAAACAATTCGAAGGGACCTTTATAGGAAATTGAACGCTCTACAAAATGCATTCAACATTTTTTTTTTCTAGGACGAACCGTTTTGGAGATATTTTGAAAAATCGGTTTTTTCCTCAACCATAGGTCACACGAAAAAAAAACAATATGTATCATCTCGTAGTGCAAATAATAAGTAATAAGTAACCGTTAAAGAGACATTTGTAAAAAAACTGATTTTGGACGCCATTTTTCCAATATGGCGGCACAAGCGAATACGACTCGAGGTAGCAAAGTTGAAATTCTGAAAGAGACCATCGAAATCTATAAAATAACTCATTTGCAAAAATCTCGGAAAACTTTCCAGGTAAAACTACCAAATGACTGTACTACGTATATATGAAGAAATTCAAAAAATAATTGTCATTGAATTAAAAATATTTTACGACCGTAGGATTCGAACCTACACTCCCAGAGTGAATCTAATTTCAATTATGACAACATTCACTTGGTTCACTATATTCAGAAATATTTCGAATCAGATTGGCTTATTGGATATTAGCATATTTGGTAGCGGTTCAGTTGATAGCGCACTGATCCTGTAAATCAGGAGTCGCGAGTTCAATGCTCACTGTTGGGGAAATTTCTTTTTTTATATATATTTTTTTTATAATTGTTTCTGCTGCTAATTTCCATTTCAGTCTTAAAAAAAAAACGTAAAACATTATGGATGATCATGATTCCATCATACAAGCTTTCAGAAAATCAATTCAAATCGCTCGGCCACGATTGCTCTTATTATTGCTCTTTTATATATTCATTAATATATTTTCATATGCTAATTTTTAATTAAAACACATTGGCAACTATTGGTTGGGCTTGAAAAAGCTAGTGCCAAGCAAATGGTATTTTACTATAAAATTGTTCTAATAACGGTTTTTTCGGACTCATGCACTCGCCCGCAGTTTGTGGGAAAGTGGCACACCTTTATGTGGAGAATTGCTTCCGCATCGATTGAGTAGTGTAAAAATATACGGAAATTCCCTAAGTGCAAAAAGTAGATTTTTATCGATTTTTTAATGCCTATTTGTTTTGATTTTGACGCAAGAAATGATATGAATTTATAAAAGATAGATCGCGTAAGCACGGTTTAAAAAAAAAACATTTTTAATTGTTAATCAGCTGTTTATTTACACGCTTTAATGCAGTTTGATTTATGTGGCGCTCATTCAGTTCGTGGAAATGTACGAAATGCGAAGTTTTGCGCGGTTTGAATGAGCCCCCTTGAGAAATATTTTCCCACAAAATACAAACGTCTACTCTATGGTTCATACATAAAACCATATTTTGGCCTAAAATCAAACCGTACCGTAACGCAACACGCAACACTGCAAATACAATTGACAGCTCTTTAAAAAAATCAATCTCTAAACATACCCCCAAGTTGCTGTCATTTCAATAGAAACATAATTACAATTCAGTGGAAAAGTGACAAGCAAAAATAAAAATGGTCCTGGAAAGCACTATGATATGGTAAGTAATTATTTAAATTAAATTAATTTAGTTAAAATAATTTGTTTTTTTGATAGTAATAAACATACAGAAGTGATTTTTAAATTAACTAATTAAAATTATAGTCAAATAACGGCACTCGCTTCGGCTTTCACCGTCGCTAGTGCAGCTGCAACGAAACGTCAGACAATTGTGATTAGGCAAATTTTGCTAGCTTTTTTTTATTTTGCTCAACCAAATGTGTCTTGTAAAAATTTATTTTTTCTTGCTTTTATTTATATAGTTTTGATAACAGTGATTACCAACGTAATGGTGATTACTTTCCAACTCGTCTAAATGTGCAAAAGGATGGCATAAATTTAGTGTGTCTTACAAAAGTGCGCTCCAATCCTGAAAACAATGTGGGACTCATGACCATCTCAAAGTATGTTATGTTTTTTAGTTAAAGTTTTTTACTTATATGAAGAAATAATTTCCTTTTCAGCACCGTTGAAGTTTTGGCCACATTAACCAGTGATGTTGGGCGTATATTCTCAAAAATGCATTTGGTACAACCAAAAGGAGATATTAATTTATTAACTGGCATACGCATAGCTCATGTAAGTAGACGCAGTGGCGTAGCAATAATTTTTTGAAGAACTCCATGTTGCACATTCTAAAGTGAAGTCTTTTTATTTTTGCTTATCCACCCAAAGCAAATGAAATGCACTGTGGAAGTTGCAGTTTTCTGCAGGTCTCTCATACCCGATCTGGCGATTTAAAGCTTAACATTTATCCATATTCATTCTCAAGAGCTTCTTAAATCTGCTGAATGCACTGGTTGTACAGTACAGAACAGTTAACCGTCGCATAAAATACAATAGATTATTCATTAGCTTAATATTCCACCTCAAAAACCTCATACTCAGTTTGGTGAAAACCATGCGAAACAACTGCTAAATGCACCTGAAAATTGCATTACTTAATCATACTTTTTGCCTATAGAAAGCTTTTCGATTTGTTAAAGTTAATAGAATGGTGCATACAAACGGCAAGTCCGTTGGGCATGAAAGTTTTTAATTTATTTTTTAACAAAATCGTCACTTGTTGGCATTTAATTAATTACAAAATCGTTTCTTATTCGTGTGTGATTTATTTATGAAAATTATGCTATTTAAAAAGTGTATAAAATTGGTATTTTCAACTTTATTGGAGGCTTTAAAAGGTGATACCACAAATTGTCATCTTGAAACATACAAAATTTGAAAGGTAGGGTTATCCTCTACTGGAAACACAGCACATCTTCTGCAGTACCTTGCAATCCTCTGTTAAAATTAACCTTTTCCAGAATGTGTTTGTAAATTTCATATAACTGCATTTTCAAAAAGTGCAGGAAAGAACCACCGACATTCGACGCCATCGTTGGTTTTGTGTTGGACAAAATAGGCTCACTAACACTAACATCTGGTGCTCTCCGCAGATTAAAGAAAATTCTTCGTGCGCTGGTTTATAAAATACGAAAAAGGTGGAGGGAATCCTTTCGAAATTTAGAACCATTTTTGAATTAAAATGCTAGCTGGCTTGAAAATAATGTCAAAGTTTCAATGCTGTGGATCGAAATCCAGTGCAGGCATACCAAAAACAATTTTAAGGACTGTCACCCTAAAGTCCAAAACAGAAAAGTGCAGCATGAGTATGGACGGGCCCTATTTCAGAAAATGCATTAAATAAGTTTGGTCTGCTACACTAGAACGATGCTTGCCGTTTAATAATGAAGTTATTTTTACTTTCGCGATTATAAACAATTCCAAATCGCTTCCAGTAGAATTTTCGCTATTAAGTTTTTCGATTTGGCTTTAAATGTGGTTAATAATAACACCCTTGTATTTCGAGTTGACACTCTGAAAGGGTAGTATCGACCGAACCTGGAAGAAGACAGGGATGAGAATTGTCATCCACTTTTTCTACCATGGTACTAAGTTGCATAACGATTGCTGCTGAGATATGAATTAAGCAATTTCGCGTAATCGTGACCCTTTTTAGTTGTGGATAAAAATAAAATCTTGCCTAATGTGATTTGTTAAAATTTTTTTTTGCATTAACAATAACACAAAATTTGAATTTTCAGTTGGTTCTCAAACATCGTCAAGGTAAAAATCATAAAATGCGAATTGTTGTCTTTGTTGGTTCCCCACTCAACAATGAAGAGGGTGAACTGGTTAAACTTGCCAAGCGATTAAAGAAAGAAAAAGTTAATGTCGACATCGTTAGCTTTGGTGATCATGGCAATAATAATGAGATTCTCACTACTTTTGTTAATGCTTTAAATGGCAAAGATGGCACTGGTTCGCATCTGGTCAGTGTACCACGTGGATCTGGTCTTTCTGATGCTTTACTCTCATCGCCCATAATACAAGGTGAAGATGGCATGGGTGGTGCTGGTTTAGGTGGCGCAGGTTTTGAATTTGGTGTTGATCCAAATGAAGATCCAGAGCTGGCTTTGGCTTTACGTGTCTCTATGGAGGAACAACGTCAACGCCAAGAAGATGAACAGCGACGTGCTTTGGCAGATTCTAATGCAGCAGGTGGTGGTGCTGATGCTGGTACAATCGGCACTGGAAGCGCTGCAAGTAGTGGTAGCGGTGGTGAAAAATCAAGCGCAGCTGTTGCTGCCACTGCTGCTTTGTTGGATGAACCAAATTCAGAAGAGGCAATGTTGCAACGCGCTTTGGCTTTATCTACTGAGACGGTATGATTTAAGTAGCTATATTTCATTGCTGAAATTAAATTTTTAAGTCTTATAGCCAGAAGATAATTTACCAGATTTCGCCAATATGACTGAAGAAGAGCAAATAGCTTTCGCTATGCAAATGTCTATGCAGGATGCCGGTATGTTGTCCAAAAGATTTTAAGATTTAGAAGAGAAAAAAATATTTATATTTTACAGATGAACCTGTCACACAGCAAGCCAAACGTCCTAAAACCGAAGAAACTGCACCAATGGAAGTTGATGAAGAGGACTACTCCGAAGTTATGGCAGATCCTGCTTTCCTACAAGTACGCTTTTATTGCTTTATTAGAAATGATCTTTGTAACTTTAATTTTATTTTTGCTTTTAATTTAAAGAGCGTTTTAGAGAATCTTCCTGGCGTTGATCCACAATCAGAAGCCGTACGTGATGCTGTTGGATCACTCAGCAAGGACAAAGATAAGAAGAAGGACAGTGAAGATGGCGATAAAAAGAAATAGAGTTCATTATTTAACATTAAATTTCGTTTGATTTCCACACAATGATAACACTTAAATAAATTTATATATTATTTCAAAATACGCGAAAATTACTACATACATAAATACATACATGAATGATTGCTAATGCAAAGAAATAACACAATATGCGTACATTTAAAAATTAAAAGCAAAACACAAGATTGTGCTTTTCATTCAACTGCTTCATAAATTTTCGTATATTGTGCGCTAAATAAAACTGATCTTAATTTTCAAATAAAATTTGTATTTATATTTCAAGTTGTTAATTTATTAACCCTTCGTCATTGCGAATGATTTTAAACATTTAAAGAGGACGCGAACAGGTAACAATAACTAATGTGGTATGACGGTGTCAGTAATTCATTTAACTTAGCGCTTGATTTTGTTCCAAGTTTATTGTTTAGATTGTATCGTATATTTTGGAGATCAAAGATTTCCGTAATTATTTGCTGCATATTCTGGCACAATTTGACGGCCGAAATTCTTGGGTTTTAACCACTACAGCTACTACTATTCGCTTTTGACGTTGTGTGACTTTTTTCTGGTCTACCAGGCTCTAATTTTCGGCATTAACATAATGATTTATTATGGTACGCTCGAATACGACCTCTGAACTATATTTGTAGATCTTGTAATTCTCTACAAAATTGGTCCCCTTACTTTTTATCGTAGTACTTACCAATTCGGAGATATCCTTAAAAAACCAGTCATTTCGAAGCCTTAACGGTTATTCAAGAATATTTTTAAGGTCATGAGCAGTTCGAAAATTAAATTATCTTTTAAACGGTATTTTAACTTTGTTTGCATGGCTCCTTATTGATGAGTTATCGCAATTTAAAAAGTAAGATATTTTAATATGAACTTATACGCAGCATTTCGTATCCACTGTTCACAACTTTTTAAATTGGGTGATCTCCTAAACTATAAGTCGTACGAAAACATTTTTGACGTACTTTTGCAAGAAATTTCCTGTGCTACAAAATTTTTCTGTAAAAATTATCATTAGCGAGATATTTGCAAAAAACTGATTTTAGCGAACTTTGAGCCTTAATAACTTTTAATGTTTGGACTTTTCACACTTTGTTTATCATGCTTTAATAAAGACAATTACGGTGAAAAAATCCACTTGGAATTATTTCGCACAGCAGCTCTTTTTTCGTCTCATTTTCCTGGGCTAGTGGAGTTTTTGTAATAATTTTTCTTGTGTGTATCAAGATCGGCATAAAATAAAGGAAAATTTTTAATACGTTTTGATGTAAACTAATGATAATGATTACATAAAAATATTGCCAAAGTAGTTATTGCTTGTAAGTTTTCAAGGCTCCCGGAAATAACGCCATAGGAAATAACGCCAGAAAATTTTTTGGAAATAACGCCAAAAATTTTCTGGCATTAATTTTTGGAAATAAAGCCAAAAACTGATTAGGAAACAACGCCAGAATTTTTGGAAATAATGCCAAAGGAAATAACGCCATAGGAAATAACGCCAGAAAATTGTATGAAAATAACGCCAGAAAAATCTTCATACAAAATTCTGGCGTTATTTCCATTTTGTTTTGGAAATAAAACCAAAAATTAACTAGGAAATAGCGCCAGAAAAGTTTTTGGCTTTATTTCCAATACAAAATGGAAATAACGCCAGAATTTTGTGTGCCGATTTTTCTGGCGTTATTTCCATACAATTTTCTGGCGTTATTTCCTATGGCGTTATTTCCCTTTTCTAAACTACATTATTTTTGGAAATAACGCCATAATTTTTGGAAATAACGACAGAAAAGTTTTTGGCTTTATTTCCAAAACAAAATGGAAATAACGCCAGAGTTTTGTATGAAGATTTTTCTGGCGTTATTTCCAAAAAATTTTCTGGCGTTATTTCCTATGGCGTTATTTCAGGGAGCCAGTTTTCAATACATTTCTTTCAAAATGATGCATGTGCCTAAACTTTTTTGATTCACTGTAACTTCTTAATTCGAAAAATGAGTTCGCTTAGTAGTGATATATTGTCATATTAGTGAGACAATCTTCTAATAACAATTTACAGTTTAAGTCAAGGTAAATCTGACGGCAGTGGGCGTTTTTCAAAGCTCTAACAGATCCGAAATATGAGGAAACAGAGGTGACGGTCAAATTCAAAAAATTTTAAAGCGAAATAAAAATTTTTCGTGGAAACATTTTGCGGATTTCGAAGAGCATTCTGTGTAAAAATTTTGATTTATTTTTGGTATTGATTGCTTTAATTTATACCTATTTGTTAATCAAAAAGTGCAATATTTATAAATAAATTTTAAAAATTTGTATGAAAAGTTAAGTTCATCTAAATTTTGTACTTTTTTAGTCTTACTACAAAAATTTCATAAATTTTGCTCAACATTTTCGGAGAAATTGCAATTTATAAAAAATTTAAATTTTCGAAAAAAAGGCAATTATCCTCATGAAAAGCTCTTCAAAGCTTCAGTTCAAAAAGTTCGGTTTTTCGTCAGAACAAAATCATAATAAAAACCAATTTCAAAGGCTATTCCAGATCCCACAATCAAATCCTTTGGAGCCGGCCCTGTTTTCTTTTTTGCGAAAGAGTGACTCATTTCTTCTTTCAAGTGAATGTGCTATTACTCACTTTTTGTGTAGTTTGAAAAAGTGAAATTTTTTCGATTTGTTTTCAATTATAATTTATTTCAAGACCATATAAAAGGTTCACGTCTACGAAAATACTGAATTACAATTTAAAATGCATAAATACTTTTTTATTTTGTTGCTTGATTGCTTGCTTTGCTTATGACGACAATAAACGTTTAATCTCATCTTTTTCGGCAGCTTCTAAGTAGCTTCCACCTTCCGGTGTTTTACCATTTTTGTCAGCCCCCTTAGCAAGTAGCAGTTCTACACACTTAGTGTGACCTTCCCAAATCGCAGCCAGCAATGGTGTAATACCGTGTTTGTCATTAACGTTTGGTTTGGCGCCCTTTGAGATTAAATAATCCAGCACTTCAAACTGTCCATAATCTGCAGCATAATGTAATGGATATCGCCCATCTATTATAGTATTTAAATCAATGTTCTCTTCTCCCACAGCCTCCTTTACGTGGTCAAGATCTCCATTTTTAATGCTCCAGACCAGATTTGACATAGCTGCAATTGGTGATAGAAAATTATTTGTTGGAAGTTTGAGCTTTGCTTTGGAATGATATTTTCACAAGTTATAACTTAAAAATTGTTTAAATTAAGTTAAAAATTATTTTCGTAGACAGCGTTCTTTCGGCCTTTTTTTAATTACAGCTGATTTTTTGCAAACGATACAGTGTTGCCGCTTTTATTCTGCACTGAATAATTTTAAAGGTACTCTCGTAAAAAGTTGCAACAAAATTCGAAGAAGATGCACAATATTCGGACAAAGTTGGAAAACTAGGAACTTATTTTTTAATGAATTTTTGCAGACGTCTTTTATAGACGATCCACTGAACGCAAATACATATTTGTCACACGCATTCAGAAACACCTTGTGCATAGCAATAAATATGTTTTTAACAATTTTACAATAAGAGCTGGTTCACAGGACAGACAGGATAGTTGCTGTCTGATTCTCTATTGCGGTTGTAAATGTTAAAGAGGAGTGGAGATTTGTTCGTGCGAACCGGAATGGTCGGGGTCGCAACAAATGTATGGATGTAAGTGCGTTACGGAGTGATTTCACGTTGTCAGAATGGAGAGATTGTGTGAATGTTCTATTAAACTCATTCTTTCCAAGAGCGGAATTCCCTTCTGTCGGGTTACTAGGTCAGGCAGTGGGAGCTCCCCATGAGCTTGATACGGGCGAGATAGGTTATGCGATGTCTTTGATTAGGTCGAGGAAGTCCCCGGGTTTCGATGGCATGACTGAAGAGATGGCGAAAGCTTTCTGGAAGGTCATTACGGAATACTTAGAGGCCTTGTATGAAAATGTATAAATGAGGGTTATTTTCCCATGGTGTGGAAGTGTGCAAGGGTGATTATCCTTAAGTCTCCGGATAAGATGAAGAGCAATCCTAGATCCTATTAAGGCATCAGTCTCCTTAAAGTGCTTGGAAAAGAACTTTTGCCTCATCTTGTGCAAGGATTCGTCTGACGTCCGTTGCGGGACAGGTTCGTCGAGTTCTTAGGAGTGAATGGGGTTAAAGTAGGCGTGCGATCGCAACTTATAGTGCTCCTGTATGTTGGGAGGTGGTTTTGATTGTTTTTGGACGTTAGAAGGTATTGTCATGTCGACGGGTTGCTTTGATTGCGTGTATGCCTGTATGTTGTACGGTTTCTACAGAGGCATTGAAGGTGCTGTTAGGGGAACCATTTCTTGATCTGGAGGTAATATGATCCAGTATTGCCCATGGAGTACAAGAGATTGCTTCCAGGGTGTAATTGTTGGTGGGGATTAACATTGCATTTAACCGGGTGCCATGACCTAAAGAATGGCAGAGGTTTAAGATAGCCCTCAACTCCAGACCAGGAGATAAATTGGTGTCCATCTGCATGACTCAGAAATGGTAACCTTCAGGCGCTTATTGCCTTATTGAGGAAGGCGCTATCCGTCTTTTACAAGACCGTGTGTGAAAAACACCGTGAGATTAAACCATCATGGCGGGTGCTCAAGCACAACAGACTTCTGTTTATGATATTTACTGTCAAAAGTAAATAAATTTTGGCTGGTGAAAACGAGTAGGATTTAACGATGCAATTTTCAAATCCAATCCAACCTCCGGTGGAAACGTTGTGTAATAATAGTCCGTTTCCAAGGAAATTTACAAAGTTATTTAAAGCTGTTTCCAGATTATTTGATGTTTAATGCATGATGAATGAGATGAGTTATGGCTGAGTCACCTCATAAGTCTCTGGTGGAAAATCCCTATAAGGTCCAATTTCCATAGATAATTAAATAAAAAAAAGACAAATATTTTTGTTGTTGTTTCCATGATACAATAACAAGGTAGAATGTTGCCTTTCTTTCTACTATTTTTCCATAACTAAATGCCAAAAACATGAAGTTATGGTTGTTTTGTTCCATGTTTTGATATTCGACAATGCCTAACGTTTTGAAATGTGAGAATATAAGTTTGCCTTGTACTTGTGTGATGGTTCTTTCAAATGGAAAATTAATTTTCTATATGCAGAAACACCTAAAACCCTGACTTGACGAACAATAAATCATGTAAAAGTTCAAGTAACGACAACAAAATATTTAGTGGGGAGGCATAAAATGTTATGAAATAAAAATTGCATAACATCATATCATATATAATTTTGACATTAACAAACAAAATAATAAGTTTAATTGTAACATAAATACAATACAATTTCGATTTCTTGAGTTAACACAATAGTGGTGCTATAAGACTTAGAGCCTGGACACACGGCAGACAAAATAGTTGGGTAACTATCTTGTCTGAATCGTGTTTGTATAGCAAACACTCAGGCGATAGCAAATCACTCGAGCGTTCACTCTCACATGCCGCAATAGAGAATCAGAAAGTTGCCCGACAATTTTGTCTGCTGTATGTCCATGTTCCTATAGTGCGTTTCCACCGGAGACTTATGATTTTCGGCTATTTACGGATTTATTTGACGGTTAATACATGATGAATAAGGCGAGTTGCGGCTGAATCACCTTGAAAATTTCCGGTGGAAACAAGCTATTAGTCAAATCAAAATTCTGTTCTTGTTGTAAGAAATTAATTAATGCAAACAAGCAGGTACCATTCGTCGGTACTTAATTTTTAGTATTGGCGTCTAGTCTAGTTTTACTCGCGTAGAAAATTCTGTTTGTATTTATTTTAGTGTGGCAAAGTACATGATTCACAAAGAGATTTAGAGCTAAATCTTAAAACAGCTGTAATTCAGCCTTTTTACATTAACAATCTAGCCATCAATATGCCAATGATGCCAAGTTCACTTTTTTTCATCAATCTGAGAATGTATGCAGATTGATGACAGACTGGTAATGTAAACACTCATCAATCTGTATTGACAATCTGATTGCCGAAAAACAACATTTTTTGACTTTCTGCTGTATTGATGCCTTTATTGATAGGTAGGTTGACAATGTAAACGCAATGAACATTTTTCAGTACACTTTTAGTCAGTTAAGAAAAGATTTCAACAGGTACACATCGTGCGGAAATGAAAATGGCTTGCATATATGTTTTGTTTTTAATCAAAAACGGATAGTTTAATGATGTTGGTTTTCGCTGTAGCTTAATGGGAGCTTTAAGAGAACCTTTTAATTTTTTGACTGGGACAAAATCAATTTACTGAAACCTGATTGTTATTATTTTTATCAAAGACTCTTAGTTTTAATTTAAAAAAAAAAGATTTCAATAAAAAATTTTAATAAACGGCCAAAACCCATATTTTTGGTGATAAAGTGGGTTCGGAAATGACAAATTGTTGCTGTGGACCCATTTAAATAAATTTATGCTGTAAATTTTGATATTTCCACTATTTTTTATTAATTTATTTCTGTTATTTCCATCAGCATATTAATTTCTATCATAAAAATTGCATCCGCTGTTGCTTTGTTTCCTCTTTGGCGTACAAAGGAACACTAAATATTGACAGTTTATTGAACATGTAAACACGAACTCGATATGACATATTGATGGCCAGTTTGATGGCTACACTGATAATGTAAAAGGGGCTAATAGCATTGTCAGCAACTTGCTGAATATATCCTATGTGCGAACTCACACGAAGGGCACGGGCATGTCAAATTTCTAGGCAAGTGGAGGGAAGAGGTGCTTTCATTTCCCTACGAAGGGCACGTCAAATTTGTAGGCAAACAGAGGGAAATGAAAGCACCACTCGCTCCGCTTCCCTAGAAATTTGACGTACCGTACGTGCCCGTGCCCTTCGTGTGAGTTCGCACTATGTCTTCAAAACCAACAACAACAATAAACAAAACATACACATCAGCTGATTGCTCATACTCTGTTTTCCTTTTCTTGCATTACTGCATTGCTGTCATTTTATGCTGTTGTGTATTCCTTTTAACTTCTTACTTACTATTGCTATTTCAATATTGCACTTAGTTCTTGTGGAAAAAGATAGCAAACGACGTCAACAAAGCGACCATTTTTGTTTTCGATTTTCGTCATCACTCTGCTGCGCTCAACTCGATAATACCAAGGAAAACAACATACATACTAACTTGGTTTGGTAGATTGCTGATTATGTACACAATATGTTGGATATATATGTATATATGTTTGCATATAAGTTAACTTTTTTTTATTTGTGAAACTGACATCGTTGGATCCCAGTTGGAAAAATTTTTGCTAGTGCAAGTAAGCAGTTGTGTTATTATGTTATTATTAGGTGCGTACTTTGTGAAAAGAAAAGGAAAAATTGGATGTTCTTCTATTTTTTGAAAGTATAAAATATTGGTGTAAATATTTAAAGTAACTTATGCGTATATAAGTTGGCATTAAAGTGTTCTGTGTAGCCTAAAGTGTGCAAATGCCGAAGTGATGAGAACATGTTAAAAAAATTTAAGCGTGAACTGTGTAGGTATGTATTTATTACGCGCAAATGAAACTACAAATTCTGAAAATAATTTTTCTAGTAAAAACATTGATTTGTATCAACATTCACATATCGATACAGATTTGGAATTGGAAGATCCGGATATATCTTTTATGAAAACCGCTGTAAGTTGGGAACCCGTATGGATTTCAAAAATATTGATGTCATATTGAAAATGTTTGAACAGGTTATAAAATAGGTGCTAAACAATTTCGCGTATCCTCCATATAACCCCAAAAATCGTGTTTTTAACTTTTATGTTAAAATATCTCGAAAACTATTCGTGAAAGATCAATTCCGAGACTGGATTCAGATTCAGCACCGACAAATGCATTGGAAATTACTATTTTGGTTTTAGTTTTTTTCCAAATGTACAGGTTTTCGACCACATTTTAAAAAACGTTTAGTTATGATATCATTCGTAACAGATTTCGAAACTATGAAATAGCTAAAATAAAATGCCGCAAACCGTTTTATTTGGCATTTTCATGAAACTTATTTTTGATTGAGGATAGGTGAGATATGAATATTTTTCAAATCCATCTAGGGGTTCCGAACTTATTCCGGTTTGTATAATTTTACACATTAGGTAAGTTTTCACAAAACAAGTCACATACTACATAGTTCTGCAACTCAAGCTGAAAAAAAGGAGTTACCGGCAACCAAAAACTAACCCTTTGAAGCAAATATCAATCGAAAGTATATCATTGGAGAAGATTACTGGCAAAAAATATAAGAAATTACTGTGGCAGAATATGACCAGCTTGATTGTCAATGATCACGACAATCAGTTTTTTTAAATAACTCGCTAACGGTTACTTTCAGAGAAAAATGTCCGACAACAGTTTTATAGCTAAAACGATGTAAAAGCTATTTTCATCTGAGTTATAGTTTCGAAGATATCTTCTCTTAAAAATGCATATTTCTATATCTGTTTAACCTTTCTCAAAAACGGATGTAAGCAATTTAATGAAACTTTAGACAATGATGCACTTTAGTATGAAATAAAGAATGAACTAAGTTTCGACTTTGTAGTGGCACCGCCCTAGATTTAAGCTGGCAATGTCTTGATCATTATACAAGATATTTTGATGAAGCTATCAATGCCTTGTAATGAACAAAAAATAGGCGGGATCGAAAGAGTGTCACAGCCACTTTTAAGCAATTGAATGTTTTGATATTCATATATAAAATATTACTCGAAAATGGATTTGCAATCAAATTCATCAAAGTAAAAATTACCAAAAATTCAAATAATGCTTGTGTTTCCACAGGAGCTCCAAGATAGTTGATCTTTTCTTTTGTACTACATATCTGTAGACTTTTGACAAAACAACCTAACTCGATTTTGCCAACTTTTCAGGAGAGCAAAAAAACTACTTTGATGCTTCTCAATTCTTTTTGTGTATGAATTGGAACAATTGTTAAAGTTTTTAATTATAAATGAATACTAAACAAATATTTTCCATTAGCTTTTTTTGCTCTAAGGTCAATAGTATTTAATAAAATTGAAATAAGAAGTTTTTGTCAAATATTTTTTTATTTAAAAAAATTCTGCTTCTTTCCATAGAAACAGTAACTTATTTTGAAGAAGTGCTTTTGTCAAATTTTGTTTTGCCATTTAACTTGTATCTTATCTCGACTTAAGATGTTTTGTGAAGAAAAAACCATTTTCTTATGTCGATTTAAGTGGGTTTGTGAAAAGCATTTGTAAAAGTTTTTTGTTGCAAATGCTTGATTTTTTTAACCTGTTTGAGATAAGATGTTTTGTCAAATGCAATTCGAAATAAAACATCGAGATAGGTTGATTTTCGATTCTATATCTCTGCAACTAAAAGTCAAAGAGATATGGCGATTTCACCGAAAGAAGCGTGTTTAAGTTTTATGTTTATGATTAAAATCCTGGAAAATTGTCTTATTTCGAGTTAGCTTGTTTTGTCAAAAGTTCACAGATATTAATTAAGTCTTTTTCTCTTCTGGTTTGTTTTCCAACTGGGCAAATGAACACATACACATAAACTAAGATTAACGATACGACGCAACGACACAAAGAAGTCAAATCGAACGAACGAACGGAAGGAAAAAATAGTGAATTTTTAGTTTCATGAAGTTCTTTGTTTCGTCATCGTCATCAGAAGATGGAAAAACTTGAAAATTCCTTGTGTTTAAAATGAAAATTTTCACATAGAAATATGCAAAAAGTCTAAAAGAATAAATAAACAATAAGATCGAATTGAAAAAATAGACATTAAACATTTAAATAGAGAAAAAGTGAATCTGCTGCAGCATACATAAAAAAAATTTAAGAAAACGAAAAAAAAAAATAAAAAATTCCTCTAAGTGAATACGAGAAACAAAAAAAAAAAGCAATTGATGAAAAGTAATAAGCGTATGGAAACCAAAAAATAAAGGGCATATAGCAAAGAAAAATTCAATAAAACAGAACTAAATGATTTTTTTCAATTTGTGTACAAGAAAATGAAATGGCCACCAAATGAAAGCATAAGAGAATCAATCAGAATTAACAGCTTATAAGAAAAAAGGTGAAAAATTTTATTTAAAGAAATCAATGAAAAGTGAAAATTTATTCTTTATAGCTGTGGGAAAATAAATGCAATAACCTGCGTTTGAAAAAATTCTCACCTACAATTTAGTTATACAAATTTTTTTTCCAATGGGGGATACCTACTTCAATTTCTGTGGACCCTCGATTTGACGATTTTTTTTTTTTTTATAAATCAACCCAAAATAAGTCAAAAAAATAAAATAAAATTTTTCGATTTCTTGCATCGTTTTCGAGACATCAAGGCTCTCAGAATACGAGCATATTGAAGAAATTTGAAGAGATGTTAGATTTGACAATGTTTTCACATAAAACGACACAAAATTATTCGAAAAAGTTATATAAAGTTTTACAATATCTCGCTTCGCTTTCGAGATATAGAGACTTCATAGCTTGTTAGGGTTTCATTTTGCCTGGCCAAACATTAAATACCCTACATTGCAGTAGTTTGAAAATTTTGCTTTTACGGTAGATGCCACGACCTCTTGTCCGAGTTCGCCTAGCTTTTGCTCAGAGCTTGTATTTACTATTTATCCTTAGTATCTGAGTGAAATTTAGTTGCACTATCTCAAAAAACGTTTTCAGTATTGCGTTTTTGATCTTTTTGCTTATAGGGAAGGTGCCACACCCTCTTGTCCGAGTTTGCCTAGTTTTTGCTCAGAGCTTGCATTTATAGTTGTTAGTGTCTGGGTGAAATTTTTTTGGATTATCTCAAAAAACGTTTTCAGTATAGCATTTTGCAAATTTTGCTTTTATGGTATATGCCAAGCCCTCTTGTTCGATTTCGTCTAGTTTTTGCTCAGAACTTGCAATTACCACCATCCCTAGTAGTAATGTGTATTTTGGTTGCATTGATTACATTTCATTAAAAAATTTTGTTTCTTTTGCGTGTTTTACACCTTTTTTATACCCTACACCCAGGGTATATTCACTTTGTCCTTCCGTTTGTAACGCAGAGAAGGAGGCGTGGCAGGTATAGAAAAGTACATATATTCTTGATCAGCGTCACCTCCTGAGTCGATATAGCCATGTCCGTCTGTCTGGCTGGCTGGCTGGGTGGCTGGCTGGCTGGCTGGCTGGCTGGCTGGGTGGCTGGCTGTGTGTTGAAATACACTTTTTGGGAAAACTGAGCAAGATATTTCAATGAAAATTGGTACACTGCCTCCGTCGTCAAAGTTAGCTCGGGGGATTGAAAATGAGCAAAATCAGTCAACGGACACGCCTACCGCCCATACAAAAATTATTTTCAAAATGCAATTTTAGGAGTATTTTTCACGACAATGCAACCACAATACACATAAGTACTACGAATTGTAAGCGCAAGCTCTGAAAAAAAACTGGGTGTACTCGCACAAGAGGGCGTGGCACCTCTCATATAAGCAAAAGCTTCAAAACGCTTTACTGAAAGCGTTTTTTGAGATATTCGAACCAAATTTGATTCAGACACAAAAAATTATAAATGAAAGCTCTCAGCAAAAATTGGGTGAAATCAGACAAGGGGGCGTGGCACCTCCCATATAAGCAAAAGATTCAAAATGCTATACTGAAAGAGTTTTTTGAGATAATCCAACTAAATTTCACTCTGACACTAAAAACTATAAATGCAAGCTCTGAACAAAAACTGGGTGTACTCGGACAAGAGGGCGTGGCACCTCCCATATAAGCAAACTTTTCAAAATACTGCAGTGTAGGGTATTTATTTTTTGGCCAGGCCAAAATTTACACCCTTACTAGTTTTAAGTTAATTTCAGAATTTTTCATTTATATCTAAGAACTTTTCAAATATATTTCAGAAAATTTCACTTATATTTCCGAACTTTTCATTTATATTTTTCAGAATGTTTCAATTGTATTTCAGAAATTTTAATTTTAATCTCAGAAACTTTAATTTTAATTTCAGAAGAAATTTTAATTTCAGAAGTCTAGTATGATATGACAAAAACACTATGCGTATTTTAATTTTTTTTAAAAAAGATGGTGTTTCTGAAGTACATTTGAGGAGTAATTTTTCAAAAGGGCGTAAAACCATGTTAAACAAATTTTCAGTAATGAGAAAAAACTTTTATGGGCTGTTTACAATAACTTATTTTTTTAATGTCTCCAGTGTTATAGCGAGTTGACAAAAGATTCTAATCCCCTTAACATTTTTGTTGTAACATATTTGTGGTAATTGCAAAAAGTAAAAAACATTTGGAAATAAGCCCTTTTGATCTGAAACGTTTGTAAATAAGCTCTTTTGTTTCGAAATCACTCTTATTTCACCATTTGGAAGTTTATTCTGATTTTTATAGACATGGTATGTAAACACCTATATAGTCTGGGGCATATAAAAAATATTAAATGTTTTTTTGGCCACTATTCGAAATACACCTTTTTGTATCAAACTTTAAAAATTTCTATGAAATTATATGGAAATAAGCCCTTATGCATTTTAGAATGGTAATTGCGATGGCATTCTTAGGTTTGTTCAAGGTTGGAAGTGGTTTTACACCCTTTTGGAAAATCACTCCTCATTTGAAAAGTCCTGAAATATATGGCGTTTTAAAAATCATTTAATGGATAAAACTTGATTTTATTACAAGTTTTATGCATTTCTTTTCTTTGGTAATCCCTAGTGAATATATCTGTAGAATACTTTAACCCATTTTAGACTAGTTTTTGTGAAAAAGGGGCCTTGTAACTTTTGAAAAAAAGTTATTTTTTTTGTTAAAACCAAACTTTGTTCATAAATATCGAACTAAGTAATTAAATTTAAAGAGCACATTGCAGCACAACTTTTCTTTTTTAAAAAATCAAAAATGGCGGGGCTAACTTGACGGATATCAGTACATTTTATCTTTTCAATTTACAATTTACATTGATAATTGTGATCAACTTGAAATCAAACTTTTTCACAAAATCAGTGAGCAATGGTTATGAAAAAGTCCAGAACTAATTTGTACCGCGAGGTGCCGCCAACATTTTTTTGTTTTAAGAAGATTGAAGCCTTTTTTACACATATAAGAAAATTGAGGTGCCTTTTTTAGCCTTTTTTGTTTAACACGAACTTTTCTGCAGCGCCCATAGGAAAATTTAACTCATATTGCTTGCCAAGTGTCAATATGTGTTGTCCGCCCGAAATGATAAAATTTTTATATTATTATACAGCTTTTACTCCATGATAAAAAATCTAAGACCCATTTTTATGTAGATCAATTTACCATTGCACACAACTCTGTCAAACTTAATGTTTTGAAAAACTTTTTTAAATAAGATATAAAAATGTGGAAGTGTTGCCAATTCAAGCCCGCCGTTTTGTTTTTTAAAAATCTAATATCAGATTCGTAATCAGTGACCACAAAAACCCACGAGTAAATTTTTTTGGTGGATTTGGTTGAATATTTATGCAAATCATCCGCCATTTTCTTTTTTAAAAAATCTAACATCAGGTTCGTAATCAGCGACTCCAAAAAAATTTCGTCTAGAAAATATAATGATTTCGACTTTTGGCCAGCTTTTAAGGATTTTGAACCAGTGTGTACCGTCTTGAATCAATGAATAGCTAGTTCTCTTAAATTTTCCATTCCATGGTAAAATGTTAGAATAAGCTATTTAAAATATGAAAACATTTACTTTTTTTTGGAGAAAAATTTTAAAAACTGGTTAATTTTGGGTAAAAAACAATTCGGCAAACAAATGTTTGAATTATTTTTAGCTTGTTTTTCATATAATAAAAAATTAAATTTTTTTAAAAAATTTTTTTGGAACTTTTTGGAAATTAAATTTCTGTAAATAATATTTTTAGAAAGTTTTTAAGTTTGGTTTGGGTAAAGAAAAAAAATTTTTTTTTTTTAGAAGTTTTTAAATTTTCAGTATTGCAATTTCATCTTAAAGCCTGTTTCCATCGCAGATTTATTAGGTGATTTAAGACAGTTTCTGGACTTAGCTCTATATCTGCCGAGATTTAAGTTAAATCGTGCATTAATCACAGCAAGGCTACCGATTTTGGCTATTTTCGATCAAGTGTCACACCTGAACTTTGCCAATTTAATCTATAGTCGTAAAAAACATACCAAAAAGGAAATAAGACGTTTACGAGTTTTTGTTACAGAAATCGGTAAATGGGTCATTTAGGAAGAAAAAACCGCGGGGTGCTATTAAATTAGAGGTTGGAAATCGATGAGGGGCCAGAATGCACCCTTTACAGTTTTTCAATATATCTATCGAACAAAGCAAAATCTCGATATTTCTTTGATAAAACTTTTTGTAGAGAATTAAATTTGCCATCAAAATAGCTTATTTCAAAAATAAAAAAAAATTGTTTATTTTAAAAATACTGAAACTAAAAAAAAAATAAGCAAAAATTTCGAATTCTTGTATTTTTTAACTCATTTGCCTATAACTTTTTTAGAGTCAGAGATATGTAAAGCATATCAAAATATAAAATTAAAATGACTTGTTATAAAATTTCTTCGGTTAAAAGTTGACCGAATTATGGCCACTCGAACATAGAAACTTTGTTACACGGTCGGAAAAACGGTTTTTATTCAACGCCAAGGCGTCTTACGAAAAAAGTGTATTTGGCAAGAAAT
Organism: Calliopum simillimum; assembly: GCA_951812925.1. Lineage (NCBI taxonomy): Eukaryota > Metazoa > Arthropoda > Insecta > Diptera > Lauxaniidae > Calliopum > Calliopum simillimum. The sequence continues at coordinate 16,230,543 of OX638371.1, read as the reverse complement.
GTTTAGAATCTCGATCCCGTTCAGAAAGTTTGCGTTGCATAACGAATATCACGATCAAAGTTATAAATCTATTTTTCAAGTAAAAAATTTATTATGAAATATTGCCACACCTCTGTCAATAAAAAATGCATACACATATTAATTTTGTGTCTTTATTACATTTATTTTGGTTCACAAAAAACAAGAAAAACGCATCTTAACCGCATTCGGCGCACATTTCAAAGAATCGAAAAGACCTTCTAAAAATAACTAAAAACACACTTTGTATTTTTATGCCACATGCGCTTGCTCGCTCGTTAATAAATAAAAAAAAAAATAAAAAAAACATAAATTTTCATATTCAACAAAATTTGACGAAAAATGAAATTAATACAAAATAAAAGAATTTGAATCAAATCATAATTTGACGCTTTTTTCCCCTAATTTGTTTTTAACATTTTCCCTCTCGCTGTTTCGTATTGTTTGTTTTCTCTTAATAATATTAATTTTTTCTTCTTTACTTCTATTATTATCAACAATTGCATTTTGTCCAGCTGATTCGCCGTTGCAAAACAACAACAGTAGCAACAATAACAACGTAGTCACCAACCATTGCGGCCCGCCCGCCCGTTTGCCTGCTCAAACAGCAATCAGCCAACCAACCGTACGACAAGTCACTCAGTTCACCAACCAACAACCCAACCACCCACTCTCTGGGGCTCTCTGTGGGTGCTGCTAGGCAAAAACAAAAATAAATAACAAAGTGAAGAGTGGAGCGCAACATCATTATATCGAACGAATCATCAAATTGAACGCAGGAACGATAGAGCGTAACGTGTGTAGTACGACGTATCAACAGCAGCAACAACAATAACAACAACAAACAAAGGCCAACAAAAAAAAAAAACCAACACTAAGAAGCAACGTGCCGCTCACGCTGCCGTCGCTGCCGTTTCCGTCATAATAAGACCAACACAAACAACAACGTACGTACATAATAATCGTCGTCGTCGTCGTCGTTGGGAATCTCTTTGTGTTTGCGTGTTAAACAAAGAGACTCAAAATTGATAGAAATAACAAAAAAGCTGCTGCAACTGGTGCCTCATCTGAGGACCAGCCGCCGCGCAAAAAAGGACGACGTTCAGCAGCAGGAACAGAAGAAGAAGCAGCAGCCACAACATCAAGCGAAGCAGCCGCAGCAGCAGCACCAAATACAACAAGTATCAACGACAACGAACTGCCAACGACGAGCAGCAATCAAATTAGCACCAACAACAGCAGCAACAGCAACAACACTGTCAGTTCTTTTGTGTCCATCGAAGCTGAAGCAGCGACAACCTCTACAAAAGCAGCAGCAGCGCAAGTACAAAATAATCGACAAAATTCAACAACAACAACAACAGAAATAGAGCAACAACAAAAGAAAATCGAACAAAAGCAAAACCAAGAACACAATTTAGGAAATCATCAAACTGAAATAGAGACTGCAAAAGTTTCAACAACTGTTTTGTCAGACAAGTCCCCGGAGCAGGAGCAACAGCAGCCAAACATGCAAAGTTCCTCATTAAATCCTTCCTCGAATTCCTCAACATCATCTGCAGCTACGGCTTCGGATAGTGGAGGTGGAGGAGGAGGTGGTGGTGGTGGCAGTAGTGGCAGCGGTGGTGCACCTGGTGGTGGAGCTGGTGGCGGCGACTCAGCTGCAACTTCATCAACCAATGGTCATGATTCCAAACATAATGGATTTACCAACACTAACACCACTAACAATAGTACCAGTAACAATGCTGGAGGCACTGATGCACAAAACAATCACGATCTGGCCTCTGTTGGCGGCGATGGTGGTGTCACCACAACAAATCACAATTTTAATTTGGATAAAACCAATCAAGAAATGATCCGTTTAATCGGTCAATATTTACAGGATATAGGCCTTGGCAAGACGGCAAAAACATTAATGCAGGAATCTGGCTGCTATTTGGAACATCCAGCAGCAACAAAATTTAGAGAGCATGTACTCTCAGGCGAATGGAATAAAGCTGATGCGGATCTCAAGGTAAGTCAAGTTGTTTGTCCATTCGTCTGTCTGTCTGTCTGTCCATCTATCAGTCAGCTGTGTGTTTAAAGCGCGTGAGTGAGTATTTTTGTGAGTTGTGTCGTGTTGATGAAATAACGAGAGTATTTCGCTTTAAATACTTCTTTTTTGTAATGTTCCTTTGTTTGCGCTTTGCTTGCCTTCTAGAGTCAATTGAACTTTGCGTCGTCTACGTCGTTGTCTTTCAACTCGGAGCACCAGCATCTACGACAGTATTTTTTTTTAAATGCGTATTTCATTTACTTATGAATTTTGTTTTTTGTTTTTCCCTTGCTATTCTTGCAAAAGTAAAAAAATTGAAACTTTCTTTCAAGTGACTAAAAGTTGTTTTGGTTGTATTACACATGAGCTGCTAGCTACATACAAATGTATATGCATTAGTGTGTATCTTTGTCCAAGCAAATCAGTCGCTATATGGTAGTGTATGTTTTTGAGAGCATATTCAAGAGTTTTGTTTTTACTTAATACTTGCGTGTTTGCACAGTGGAACAAAACATATTTAATTAAATTAATAAGCAACTCAAATATTTATTAATAATTATGTTTTTGGGCAGTGACCACATGTATATGCCGCTCGGGATGAAAGTACCCAAAAAAGCTGCACCAGTGGTATTAATAAGCAAAACAAATATCAAAATCGATTTCAAGAACCCCCTAGAAGTAGTCGGTTCGTTGAAAATGTGAAAGAAATTTTAATTTCGTTAAATCTGTTAAACAACTTTAAAGTCCTAATCTTTGCCTTTAAAACCTAATTTAAATTATGTTGATATCTTTTTTTTCCTCAGAGATATCCTAACCTAAAAAGACACAAAAGTGCAAAAAACCCGTTTTGACAATATTTCGGTATACGATATCTCTTAGAAGTATGAAGATATAAATATAATTTAAATTAGGTTTTAAAGAAAATGATTGAGGCTTTCAAGTGTTTAAGCCACATTTGACGAATAAATGATATTTTACATAGTTATATAGATTCAAAAAATGGCAAAAAACGATTTTTCTTTGTCTTTAGGTTACAATATCTCATAAACTATACACGATAGAGCAAATCTAAGGTTGGATTCGCGTTAAACATCGCAAAACACATCGATTGTGATTATTTTAATTTTTGTTTAATGTAGTTAAAAAATTTTTTTTTTCTTTTTGTATGGGAAAATGTCCCAATTGGAAAAGCGATTATCTCAAAATTTAGTCGAAGAGTCACGAGTGAAAATTTTTTTATACGTCATTTGAACGATAAGTAAACAGAATCTGGAAAAAAATTTGATGTGCTACGACGTCCGATTTAGAACGGGTTAAGGCACACCGTGAGCTGTCAAAATCAATGGAAAAATATTTTCGTTTACAAATACTTCATCTCGAAAAAGGAATATATTCAGTACCATCCCACTATAGATAGTGTTGACAATTTACGAGGTTTTCCTCCTAAATTTTGGGTGAAGAAGGTTACAGTACTTTTTTTTATTTAAAAATGTTGAGCGGTTGAAAAGCGGGATAACAAAATATTTACGTTTTTTAGTGGTTTTAACGGAAAATTTTGCTTATGTAAGGATGGCCTGGTTGTGATAATGATAATGATAGTAAGCAAACATAATTCTGTAACTGCTATACTACAGAAAAATTACCGGATCTAATTATGGTAAAATGTCTATGTCACTCTTAACATTTTAGTACAATCATTTGAGAGAAAAAAATGATGTTACCTGGAAAGTTTTGCGGGATTTCTGCAAATGAGTTATTTTGTAGATTTCGATGTGCTCTTTCAGAATTTCAACTTTGCTATCTCGTATCGTGTTCGCTCGAGCCGCCATCATGGAAAAATGGCGTCCAAAATCAGTTTTTTAAAAATATCTCTTTAACGGTCATATTTAGAGAAAAATTTTTTAGGACAATGTTGTAGCTTATCTATAAAAATGACCTTTGAATTGTTTTCGTACGACTTATAACTCGGGAGATATCTTTATTCAATTTTTAGAAAAATTAGTAAATTGTGAATGCCGCTTATGAGTAGGCACAGTGATGTGTCAAGCTTATAATTACGATAACTTATGAACGGTGATTCGCACGTTTAAAATAAAAACATTTATTTATAGGGAATAACTTGCGCTACAAGTTACATATTATTTTTTTTTCATATCACCTATAGTTAAGGAGATATTTTTCCCACAAACCTAAAATTTTGAAAAAAAATGTTTTTTCAAAATGGCTCCTAAACTGTTCGTCCTAGAAAAAAAATTGTCAATGCATTTTGTAGAACGTTCAATTCCCTATAAGAGTCTTTTCGAGCTGTTTTTTCGCCAGACTTACCCTTCATGAGATATCGCGACTTGAAAATCATTCAAAATTGAACATAGTAGGGCGCATAGAACAATATTCAATTTTGAATGATTTTCAAGACGCTATATCTCATGACGGGTAAGTCTGACGAAAAAACAGCTCGAAGAGACCCTTATAGGAAATTGAACGTTCAACAAAATGCATGGACTATTTTTTTTCTAGGACGAACCGTTTAGGAGCCATTTTGAAAAAACTTTTTTTTTCAAAATTTTATGTTTGTGGGAAAAATATCTCCTTAACTATAGGTGATATGAAAAAAAAAATAGTATGTAGCTTGTAGCGCAAGTTATTCCCTATAAATAGGTGTTTTTATTTTAAGCGTGCGACTCACCGTTCATAAGTTATCGTAATTATAAGCTTGACACATCACTGTGCCTACTCATAAGTGGCATTCACATTGAGGGGGTTAGAAGCAAAGGGGCACAAGTGACAAATTATGAAAAATTGAGTTAAGTATGAGAATAGGTAGTGGGAGCTTTGCTTTATTTATGAAACAAACATTACCTAAGCTTTTAAGTTCCTACACCTCTATAGAGCCCCATTAAGGTAAGCCAGTTCACAAAATTATAGTTTTGCTTTAAAACAAAACTCAAAAAAAAATTTTTTTAGTAAATAAGAAGCAAAGTTAGCGCAGCGTAACATCTAACATAGGTTAAAAAAAAATATTTTTTAAAAATTTTCTAGAGGTCTGTTTTTAAAAGTTATTAGTACTTTAGTGAAAGTCTATCACACTTGTACCCCTTTGCTTCTAAACGAGCTTAAAATATTGAATAAAATATTTTCGTTTTGAAATAAAAAGTAACGAGTGCGTTAGGCTTTCAGTAAAATACTAATAACTTTTAAAAGCGGACCTCTCTAAAAATTTTAAAAAATACCTTTAACAGAGAACGTTTTAAGGGTTCTTAGAGTTATGGTACTTAGTTTTGTCTTTTGCTATGTTAGTTGCTACACGGTGCTAACTTTACTCCATTTTTACTACAAAAAAAAAATTTTAGTAAAATGGTGTAGGCTTTCACTAAAATACTAATAACTTTTAAAGGGGGGGGGGACTCATAGAAAAAATTTGAAAACAACATTAGATGGACCATACTTTAAATGTTATTTGACGCGCAATATTTTATTTTTTAACTCACTCTGCAATTTATGAAGCAACGTTAACTTTGACTATATTTTACTCAAAATTTGCTTTTTGTTACTTGTACCCCTTTGCTTCTAACCCCCTCAATTTACTAATTTTTCTACAATTTTGAATAAAGATATCTCCTGAGTTGTAAGTCGTACGAAAACAATTCAAAAATCATTTTTATAGAAAATTTTATAAGCTACAACATTGTTCTAAAAAATTTTTCTCTAAATATAACCGCTAAAGAGATATTTGTAAAAAACGACATTTTTCCAATATGGCGGCTCGAGCGAACACGATACGAGGTAGCAAAGTTGAAATTCTGAAAGAGCAGATCGAAATCTATAAAATAACTCATTTGCAGAAATCCCGCAAAACTTTCTTGGTAAAACTACCAAATGACTGTACTATTTATAAGCTAAGAAAACAGCCGAAGCGCTTCCTAGAAACATTAGAATTTCTAGTTCGAGGAGTTTATAACTGGTTCTCTTATAGTTCTAAATGTTTTGTAGATTACAAAAACTTGTACTAAGCAATCAATATAAAGTGTAACAAGGAATAATATCCCATTCTCACTTGCATGGTTAACCAGATGAGATCTGATTAAGCACTATCCAGTATAGTTTCCATATAAAAGGCTTTTGATTTGTATGAGAAATTTTAGCTAGTTTTTTTAAAAATAAGCTTGTTTAACCCAAAAAATCGGCAGGTGGCTTTTCCGAATTCAAAAAATTACAGGGAAATTACGAAATTTTTTTTTTTTAACAAATTCAAACCAAAGCTAAAATCAAAAATGTATTCGTCTCAATTGTTTAAAAAAATTTAAGTAATGTATTATTCAAAAATATAAGTGAAGTGTTGTGATTTGGTAAACGTCAAAATAATTGTCAGTGAAATGACATAGCCATTGATCAAGGTAAAGGTATGAACGGTGATAATTAATTTTAAGGATTTTCTTATTTCATCTGGTTAACCAGGCTAGTGAGATTGGGATATAATTGCTTAAGAACTTAAATCTATAATTCATTTGAACCAAGTGCACAAGAGAACTAATCCGTTTTCTGGCCATTTTTAATTTTTGCTAAATTCTTTTGAATAACATACATACATTTATACGCACACACATTTATATGAGATTAATTTATAATAATAATCGTTAAATTGAAAAAGGGCTTTTTTTTCAATGTTAAAATGTAATCTCATTTGCTTATCTTTAAGTCATTTCAAAGCTGATAGTGTTTTAACCTATAGGTGTAAGCGCATTTTACGAGTACATACATACAAACATTATCAATCATTATCTTAAAATTGAAAGCTGCATTTTGCTTTTATTTTCTCAAACTACCAATCTTTTTAAGGTTTTAATAAAGTTTTATTTAATTTTAACTTCACTTGCTTTTCACTTAATGAATACATACAAGTACATTAAAACTTCGATAATTCAAATCAATGTCTTTTAAATCAGCTGTCAGTGCGCTGAAGCGATAATGCTTAAAAAATAAAATTTGGATTTGGAAAAATTATGCAATTTTTTATGATAATGCAAGAGAAATTTGTGCAGTCTGTCATAATCGCTTCACAATAAATATGCACACATATTTCAATAAACACTTCTTTCTTCGTTAGATACCTACTAAAAATAAAGAAATTATTGCATTGCAATTGCAAACATGTTCTATCGATCCATGTTTCTGATTAGTTTTCACATTTGTTGGTTGTTATATCCCTCTGCACTCTCTTGTTTGCGTGTTAATCTTTTAGTTGGCAATGATGTTTATAAAAATACCTATTTTTCTTTAACAACAAAAAATAAAAAAAATGCACTCAAATATGTATTTGTTTTTGTTATGTTTTGTTTACTCTATCAGCTGATTTTTTTTGTATTTGCTTTCAAAGGTGCATAGGTATATTTCATTAATTATATATAAGGTGTGTTCCTGTACACAAATATTTAGCAAAGTTTTGAGGCAAAAACTGTTCAGTGCAAAAAGTTTATAAAAATAAAATGAAACTAGTAAGGGTGTTTATTTTGACTATTCTGAAAATGTTCCTTGTACGATATCATTATAATAGTCCGGGAGCCGGCAATCGCGGATTCTGAAATTTTTAATGCAAAATGGTAGTTTACACTAAGACGAATAAGAAAAGCTTGGTCAGCATGGTTATAGCCTGGCAGAAATATGTTTAAATGATTTTTGAATTATAAAATTTTCGGAATGTTTTGTCGTCATCGCGGATTTTGATCAATCTTAATATTAATCGATGATAAATTTCATAACAATTTAGAAAAAATCCGGCCGACTAAATTTTTTTTTGCCAAAAATGACCGGCAGACCTATTTTAATGGTGCTACAGTGGGTACAATTTCTCTGTTATCACGGAAATTTGTTTTTTTTTTTTTTAAATTTACATGTTTTAATGTCAAATTTAAAAATATCATGGTATGCGAGCTTAGAAACTGCCGGAAGTACCCACTGTCGCACCACTAATATAGGTTTGCCGGTCATTTTCGGCAAAAAAATTTTGGTCGGTCAGATTTTTTCTGAATGGTTATGAAATTTATCATCGATTAATATTAAGATTGATCAAAATCCGCGATGACGGCAAAACATTCCGAAAATTTAATAATTCAAAAATCATTTAAAAATATTTCTGCCAGGCTATAACCATGCTGACCAAGCTTTTCTTATTCGTCTTAGTGTAAACTACCATTTTGCATTAAAAATTTCAGAATCCGCGATGACGGCACTTTTAGTATTGCCGGCTCCTCGCCTATAAGTTTCATGCGATATAATTTGTCTAAAATTAAGATTTGTAATTGGTTATTTTAGCTGAAAAAAACATTATGCATATTATTGACTACTAGCTGGCCCGGCAAACGTTGTGCTGCCCTTTTCTGTAGATGCCGCGGTTGAATGTTTTCTATCTAGACAGAAGTTTGGATATATGGAGGGTGATTCTACTCACAAATTCAGACAAGTAGTCTAAGTTCAGCTTAGGTCATTTTTGTACTTATTCAAGCAAAAAATTAGCTTAGAAGGCTGAGTACCTAAGGAAATAATAAAATTGAGCGATGTTTTTTAATTCCCAATTATTTTTACTGCCAGGAGGCTGATATTTTTGCCTTTGCAGTCAATAAATCGTCAATACAATGTTTAACGGCGAAATATTTAATTGAGTTTTACATTAAAATGCTATAGATTAATAACCTATAAATGTAATAAAAATACTTGCCAGGGACCTGAAGATTTGACTGGTCGCAACACAATTTCACACACAAATCTCGGCTTATCGACTAAAATATCAATGATCCGAGACAAATGAAAGCGATTCTAAGATAACTTTACTTCCTTCATTCGCATCAATAAAGTAGCAAAGCGATAGATACGCGAATTCATCAACATTTTTAGATGTGCCAGGAGGCTGAGGTTATAAAGTGACAAAGTTCAATAACGTATTTTTTAATAAAATTAAATTTTAATAGCAGAATTTGACAGTTACATTTAAACACTATTGATAACACTTCTCATTTTTCGTGTAAAATGTACTATGCACGTTGAAATTGAGTTTAATTTCCTAATAAATCTTTAATTTCGGAAAACGGGCTTGCCAGGAAGCTGAGGATTTAGCACTTTAAAGTTAACTTTGTGTATGAAACGTCTTTGGGATCGAGTGTCATACTAAAAACAGCATAGACGCTTAGTTCATAAATCAACGAAATATTGTTACTAAAAGTATGTAAAATTAGTTGAGCCGCAGAATATTCCTTCGTGTGTAAAAGCACCCACATATATATAGCATTTTTTGTAAGGGAAATGTGTTTTTTTACGTAGTAAGGGGAGTGCAACGTCCCTTCGTAAGATACCCCACTGTTTGCATGGTTTTCGATAGACACTAAAGCGTCTTAAATATTAGTTTGCATGCAATTTTTGCATGCGGAGTACAACGTCCCAACGTGCGAACCCCCCTTTTTAACAATATGAACGTGTGGTTTTTTTGTATGGGGTACAACACCACTTGTTTGATCCCCCTATTTTTTTCTAAAACCAATCGGAGCACCAAATACGTTTAGTGGTTTAGGCGTAAATCAACGACAAACATCTGCACGAATGTTTTTATATGATAAAAAGACAAACTAAGGTGAAGAATTTGTGATCGGTATAAAATTAAAACCTTTTTATGACGTTAAACTGCATTAAACGGTTATGCAGGACTTTTTTACCTTACTTTCTAGATGCCATCTTTTAGGTTATCTTGTGGGGTTTTATGTAATAGAAATGATTTTTGTAGTCTTTTAACCCCTAGGGGATCATAGGGCCAAAATGAAACGTCTTCATCTCAGAAATAAATGATTCACCGTAACTCGTTAGAAATTAAACCTTTAAGTTTTGAATGATTTGGGTTTTTAAATTTCGGTATCTATCGCTGCCTCAGGACTCAAGATTAATTTTTCAAGATATCCGGTGAAGAGAGTTCTTTAACTTTAGCTTCTTCGCGATGCCTTTTATCCCTTTCCGCTTCATTCCTGATTCTAGGATTACGCTCTGTAAATAATACGGCTAAGGTCGGATAAAAACTTTCTTAACCTGACAGATTTGTTGGTGTGTACCGTTCTAGTTTTTTAATTACGATACCACTTGTTGACTAAAATTAAATCCTACTTTTAATAGGCCAGCTAGATTATTAAACCTCTTCTAAGTTTCCTTACTTATAATTATTTATGTACTTTTATTTGTTGTTGTAGGAACTTGAACCGCTAATTGATAATGGTAAACCTTCGACTATAACTGAAATGAAATTCATCATATTGGAGCAGAAATATTTAGAGCATTTGGATGATGGTTGTCCGCTTGATGCTTTGCATGTTCTACGCAACGAACTGACACCACTTCAGCACAATATTTCACGTGTTCATCAGCTCTCCTCGTACATGATGTGTTCAAATAATCATGATCTCTATCAGCGATGACGGCACTTTTAGTATTGCCGGCTCCTCGCCTATAAGTTTCATGCGATATAATTTGTCTAAAATTAAGATTTGTAATTGGTTATTTTAGCTGAAAAAAACATTATGCATATTATTGACTACTAGCTGGCCCGGCAAACGTTGTGCTGCCCTTTTCTGTAGATGCCGCGGTTGAATGTTTTCTATCTAGACAGAAGTTTGGATATATGGAGGGTGATTCTACTCACAAATTCAGACAAGTAGTCTAAGTTCAGCTGAGGTCATTTTTGTACTTATTCAAGCAAAAAATTAGCTTAGAAGGCTGAGTACCTAAGGAAATAATAAAATTGAGCGATGTTTTTTAATTCCCAATTATTTTTACTGCCAGGAGGCTGATATTTTTGCCTTTGCAGTCAATAAATCGTCAATACAATGTTTAACGGCGAAATATTTAATTGAGTTTTACATTAAAATGCTATAGATTAATAACCTATAAATGTAATAAAAATACTTGCCAGGGACCTGAAGATTTGACTGGTCGCAACACAATTTCACACACAAATCTCGGCTTATCGACTAAAATATCAATGATCCGAGACAAATGAAAGCGATTCTAAGATAACTTTACTTCCTTCATTCGCATCAATAAAGTAGCAAAGCGATAGATACGCGAATTCATCAACATTTTTAGATGTGCCAGGAGGCTGAGGTTATAAAGTGACAAAGTTCAATAACGTATTTTTTAATAAAATTAAATTTTAATAGCAGAATTTGACAGTTACATTTAAACACTATTGATAACACTTCTCATTTTTCGTGTAAAATGTACTATGCACGTTGAAATTGAGTTTAATTTCCTAATAAATCTTTAATTTCGGAAAACGGGCTTGCCAGGAAGCTGAGGATTTAGCACTTTAAAGTTAACTTTGTGTATGAAACGTCTTTGGGATCGAGTGTCATACTAAAAACAGCATAGACGCTTAGTTCATAAATCAACGAAATATTGTTACTAAAAGTATGTAAAATTAGTTGAGCCGCAGAATATTCCTTCGTGTGTAAAAGCACCCACATATATATAGCATTTTTTGTAAGGGAAATGTGTTTTTTTACGTAGTAAGGGGAGTGCAACGTCCCTTCGTAAGATACCCCACTGTTTGCATGGTTTTCGATAGACACTAAAGCGTCTTAAATATTAGTTTGCATGCAATTTTTGCATGCGGAGTACAACGTCCCAACGTGCGAACCCCCCTTTTTAACAATATGAACGTGTGGTTTTTTTGTATGGGGTACAACACCACTTGTTTGATCCCCCTATTTTTTTCTAAAACCAATCGGAGCACCAAATACGTTTAGTGGTTTAGGCGTAAATCAACGACAAACATCTGCACGAATGTTTTTATATGATAAAAAGACAAACTAAGGTGAAGAATTTGTGATCGGTATAAAATTAAAACCTTTTTATGACGTTAAACTGCATTAAACGGTTATGCAGGACTTTTTTACCTTACTTTCTAGATGCCATCTTTTAGGTTATCTTGTGGGGTTTTATGTAATAGAAATGATTTTTGTAGTCTTTTAACCCCTAGGGGATCATAGGGCCAAAATGAAACGTCTTCATCTCAGAAATAAATGATTCACCGTAACTCGTTAGAAATTAAACCTTTAAGTTTTGAATGATTTGGGTTTTTAAATTTCGGTATCTATCGCTGCCTCAGGACTCAAGATTAATTTTTCAAGATATCCGGTGAAGAGAGTTCTTTAACTTTAGCTTCTTCGCGATGCCTTTTATCCCTTTCCGCTTCATTCCTGATTCTAGGATTACGCTCTGTAAATAATACGGCTAAGGTCGGATAAAAACTTTCTTAACCTGACAGATTTGTTGGTGTGTACCGTTCTAGTTTTTTAATTACGATACCACTTGTTGACTAAAATTAAATCCTACTTTTAATAGGCCAGCTAGATTATTAAACCTCTTCTAAGTTTCCTTACTTATAATTATTTATGTACTTTTATTTGTTGTTGTAGGAACTTGAACCGCTAATTGATAATGGTAAACCTTCGACTATAACTGAAATGAAATTCATCATATTGGAGCAGAAATATTTAGAGCATTTGGATGATGGTTGTCCGCTTGATGCTTTGCATGTTCTACGCAACGAACTGACACCACTTCAGCACAATATTTCACGTGTTCATCAGCTCTCCTCGTACATGATGTGTTCAAATAATCATGATCTCTATCAACGTGCCAAGTGGGAGGGCAAAGGCATTCTTTCTCGTGCCCTTGTTATGGAACGCTTACAGGCGTTTCTACCGCCGACCGTAATGCTGCCACCGCGACGCCTGCGCGCTTTATTACAACAAGCAGTTGAATTGCAGACACAACGTTGCCCTTGTCACGATATGGCTTGGGAAACAAATCTGCAAAATGTTTCATTACTAACAGATCACTGCTGTGCCACCGAAGGCTTTCCCATACAAACAATACAAACGCTCACTGATCACTGCGATGAGGTATGGATATGTAAATTTTCACCCGATGGTCTAAAATTGGCTACTGGCAGCAAAGATGCTACCGTTATTATATGGGATGTAGACCCATTTAAGTTAACGTTGAAAAATCGACGAACTCTTGATGGTCAGTCAAATATGAGTGTAGCATTTTTAAGCTGGAGCCCCGACTCAAAATTAATTTTAGTTGGTGGTCCGGAAGATTCACCAGAAATATGCGTCTGGAATGTGGATGATGGTAAATTGGTAGTTAAAATGTGTAACTCAACGGATGATAGTTTATCGTGTGGTGCATTCAATCGTGATGGCACACGATTCATATGCGGTGGTCAGAAAGGCCAATTTTATTTGTGCGATTTGAATGGCACCATACTCGATTCTTGGGAAGGTGTACGCGTGAATAGTGTCTCCTTTCGTGCTGATAACAAGACTATATTAGCTGCAGATAATCATTTTCGTATAAGAGGGTGAGTTATTGCTTTTATAGTACTTAATTAGTTGTGGACGTAATCATTTTCATATAAACAGGCAGCACATATTACCCAAACACTAAACATTTTTTTTTTTCTTTTTTTTTTCAGCTATAATTTCGACAATCCACGCACTGATTTTGATATACTGCGCGAACCGCATCCTATTATGACGTTTACCCTCAATTCGGCTGATCGTTTGGCCTTGCTCAATATTTCAAATCAAGGTTTACACCTATGGGACATTGAAGACAAGTGTCTGGTTCGACGTTTTCAGGGTATTAGACAGAGCAATTTTGCCATACATTCATGTTTTGGTGGCATTAACGAGAGCTTTGTAGCCAGCGGTAGTGAAGATAGCAAAGTTTGTATATGGCATATAAAACGTGAGGAACCACTGGCCAAATTGTCTGGCCACACAAAAACCGTAAATTGTGTTTCATGGAATCCTGTCTATCCGTCCCTGCTGGCCTCTGCTAGCGATGATGCAACAGTACGGATTTGGGGTCCAAAATCGAACAATACAAATTCAACACCAGAGAGTGATGACTGCTCGTCATGTTCATCGTCTTCATCGTGGAATATGACATCGTAATCCAAAAGAAAAATATGTAATTTTATTTTAACTATTTAATAACAAAAACTGATGAAATTTTGATAAAAAAACAAATATGAAGCTAAGAATACGGTTCAAAATAATGCGTACGAACGTTATAGCAAATATAATTCCACCTCATTATTTAATATAAATGTAAAATGTATGAAGTTGCAGCAGCTACATACAGCGTTTGTTAGTGCGAAATTTAAACAAAATTGGTGAAGTGCATCATCCATAACACATTTAAATTTTGTGAACGTTGTAGAAATGCACGCGCACCACAACAACTCATGCGTTCGTTGTGACGCTCCGATTTCTTTCAATCTAGAGTTTAAATTAAAAAATACAATATATACATATATACATAGATATATATATATTTGTTAGAATTTAAGCGACACAATTTTTAGACTTAAACAAATTTATATTCATTGAAATATAAGCGAGATATTAAGCGTTTTTAAATCCTTAACTTACATAAAAAGCTCATTTTGTTTAATTTCATTCTTTTTTTTTTGCATGTCTTCGTTCGTATTTTAAGATAGCAGTTACCAATTGGCTAAATGTTATCTACTTATAATGTTAAACCTTTTAACTCCTAGGGGAGCGTAGAACCATCTACTTATTAAATGATTATTCATTATTTTCCGTCAAATATGACATTTATTTTTTAGATACCTTTTTCATTCAGTACAGATATTGACATAATTTCAAATAAACTCTAATAAAGCAGAAGCTCAAAATAAAACATAAAACGATTATAGATAGATTCAAATTCGACCTAGCATTGAATCACCATGTATAAGGTTTATGCCATCATACAAAGTAGTTGACTACACTTTTTCTAGTTTTGTGAAACTTGTACGTTTGTGCTACCTAAAAGAGATATATAAAATATGTATACTGTCTTAAGTTCCTTCGACTGGATGTTTTCTTTTTAAATTGCGATTTTTGAAAACCACTCAAGAACGTTTAAACAGAGATTTTCTACATAAATGTAAAGAGCTCAGATTTTTTAGAATTTCGTAAATTTTTTAAAGGAAATGCAAATAAAATGACAATTTCATCGAAGTTTTTTTTTTAAAAAAAAAAAAAGCGTTTCCTTTGGATTAACTTTTACCACTCGCTGGTTTAAAGAATCCAAGTGCCGCTTAAACTTTTGGAAATCTCATTAGAAACATTTAAAAAGACATAACTTGAATTTTGTCAGCAATTTGGCTAGCATTTGTTAGGCCCACTGTATCCATTTGTTTTATCTAATACACTATGTTTTGTTATATTTACACTGTTTTAATATTATTTCTTGCATGGGAACCACACCACCTTGTCCTAAGCAGGACTTTTTTTTACTCAGTAATTCCTATGATTAAAATTGTTTCTTCAACAGCTCTCGTAACGTTTAACTTTTGAGTGATTTCTATCATTGAATGTTTGACCTTTTTTATATCTTTGGGATTGTCCAATTGAAGTTTTATTCATTTTATTTATATAAAAGGTACCACGCCATTTCACTCCCAACGGATTTAAGGGATACAAATTTTTGCCATCCTGTTAAGGACATGTTTGAGCTCATAAAACTAACCAACATGTCGGATAATTTATGTTTATAAATATGTGATGCATTCTGGAATATTGTATTTTATCTTTTCTGCGCTTATGTTTCAGATGTGCGAAATTCGTCTTTTGTGTTTCGGCCAGAGAGTATCAAATTTCGAAACATTCAATCGTAAAGTGATTCATTGCATACCGCATAGATATGATACTGTCACTATTGGTCAAAAATTACTCAAATGAGCCACCTAAGAATGTAAACTTGAAAAAGCTCTCGAAAAAAATGATTTTTGTAGCAACTACCCTTAAGGACCAAAACTGGTTTGGAAATTACTTCATGGAAGAATCCAACTAGTCGAAATTCTGGTCCCATCATCGCCTTATGCATGACATTCCGACCAGAAAAAGGTCAATTGACTCCTTATGCTTTACATTCGGATCAGTAAAAGGCCAATTTTATTTTTTATTTTATTTATAAATTTAAAAAAATCTAATTAAATATACAAATTTTACACAAAAACGTCAAAAGGTTTAATAGACGAATGTGCTAAAGAGTTTGTTATATATTTCTGAGCATTATATTCCGGTTCTAATATCGGTGGGGATGAATTTTTTTTATTCAATTTTTTATAATTTTATACCTCGGCTATGTTGGACACATGTTTCATTTTCCGCTGCAAAGACTCCTCAGATAAATTGTGTACAAATTAATAGAAATTTGAAAATTGGAATTGAAAATCGCCGAGTGGAGGAATTGAACCAGCGCAAGTCATTATGATTTTGGTAAAACAATTTTTTTCAAAAATATGTCGCATAGATCAGGGAATAAAATGGTACTATTTTTTGACCGAAATATTTAATTTGTTATTGAAAATCCCTATTTTTCACGTTTATATTCTTAGGTGGCTCACTTGAGAAATTGTTGGCCTATTTTTTAAGCGCGAAAAAGTTTTTCAAGCTTCAAAATAAAATTAATTTAAACAAAAAAAAACCAGCAGTAAGCATATCATTTACGATCTTTTATAAGAACTCTTGTTTGTAAAGTGCTACGTCTTATCAAAAAGTGATTATATAGTCTAGTATAGAGTTATAACTGTATGCTTGTATGGATCATGTCGATATTCACACAAGTTTGTCCGAAACTATTCTAGTACTTGTGTGAAATAAGGTTGCATATCTGAAGTAATTCTCTTAATGTCCAAAGGATTTACTCATTTCACATCCTCACTACCTAATGTGATGTTACCTTAATTAGTGTTGCTAAGTGTTTTAAAATTTTCGCTTTCGTCTATCCGAGTTGTCACGTTGAAGTTCGCCAAATTTGCGTTCAAAACATTCCTGATAGTTCTCGTCAGTATGTATTTTTAAAGTTTCTGGGAGGTTTTTAGGTACCCGCCCTCGTCACGAAAATCGCCAAATTTTTTCTAAGGCAGCATTTTTCGTGTAAGGCAGCATTTTAAATGCGATATGTAAATCCGTTAAACAATTTCCATGAGCTATAATTGACTTAGCGTATTATGCCAAATTTTAATAAGTTCTTTTGCTTCTTTCGTAATCATAATTTCCACAAACAAACAACTATATCTTCTAGGGTAGATGACGCTGAACAAGAAGAGCACATGCAAGCTAGAAAGTTGAATTTTTCCATAAACCTTTTGTCTAAAGACTTGGTAGTCATATTTTTCATTACGTACCATATTTGACTGAAAAATTTTATAATGCTGTATACCTGCCAAGCCCTTCTGCTGTTCGTTACTAAGGACAAAGTGAATTTATTATAGGCTAGTAGAGATTTTCGCGTTATTCCGCAGAAAACTAAAACTTTCAAATATAAGAGCTTCGATGCAAAACTAACATATTCCATATGAAGGCAAAACAGTTTGAATTAAATCCAAGTTCATTATTAGAAAATGCTTATCATATGTTGTGCATACTTCTTACTCCAGAAATTATCAAAATAATGGCTACAAAAATTTTACTTTATTGTTTGCGCATTACGTTTAGGAATTACAACATGAACCCATAAATTTTTAATTGCAATACATACTACAAATATATGAAGTTACAAAATATTATATATAACAGCGATATAAAATATTTTAAGAGCAAAGTTAGTTAAATAAATATTTTATCTGAGTTAAGATTAGGAATAACTTATTGTTAGTTATAATATTAAATAAGTGGTAAAAAAACCTAAAAACCAATATATAAGCTATACATAATTTACTTTTGAAATACAAATAAATTACTAAAATAAGAAGTCAAATACCAAGCTTCCGTTAAGCATGTTTATTACGGTCAAATATAAACTTCGCTTGTAATCGAAAATCGATGATTTTATTTTTGAACTGATCTCTTAGTTATAACAGGTTTACAAAAAACAAAACTTGTACCAGCAATGTAATATTAAAGATGTGGGTCCTAAAATGCAGAAAATGACTTTTTTTGTTCATGACTACTACTGAATCTCTCGCCATGATCTGTAGGAAAGCTTTACCTAGAGACTAATTTAAAAACTAATAAGGGTGTTATATTTTGCCTGATTTGTTATGAATATTTCCTAAACGGAAACTTTTTTTTCATATGTGACCATCCGCAGGAAAATACACCTTATATTGACTGACAAAATTTAGCAGCACAGCTAAAAATAAGAGTTACTCAGGGTCAATTTTACCGGTTTTGAGTTTAAGGTGGAATTTTTTAATTTCTAGTCATGTTTTGAATATTTTACAATTCATTTTAGGTCGATTATCAAATTACAAATACCAATAAGAGGTCTTACAGAACCTCTACCCTGTAAAAATTGAAAATTGACAAACTTTGAACTTGGCTCCCGGAAATAACGCTAGAAAAATTTTTGGAAATAACGCCAGAAAAATCTACTTACAAAATTCTGGCGTTATTTCCATTTTATTTTGGAAATAGAACCAAAAATTAATTAGGAAATAACGTCAGAAAATTTTTTGGCTTTATTTCCAAAACGCCGTAATTTTGTAAGTAGAATTTTCTGGCGTTATTTCCAAAAAATTTTCTAGAGTTATTTCTGGGGGCCCTTGAACTTCGATATCTACAAATTTGAGATTTCAATTTACGATTTCAAAATGCCATAAATCAGTCAATATTTGCAATTTTCCAGTGTCGAGGTGTCATCATTTTATTTAAAATAGTATGTATTTTCGGAAAATGCACAAAATCCAGTTTTTGATTTTGTGAAGATATGGACGGTCACATATGTATGTATCAAATATTTTTTGTATGTAAATCAAGGGTATCAGCGTTTTCAAATCACTGAGCCAAGCGCAGGCAGCGCAGTCAGCGCAAAATTTTTGCTTTTACAACAACTTCAAATTTGAAGGACAACTATCACAAAAACTATTGTTTGTTGTTTTTTGTGGGTGGTTTACAACAACAATAATATCCAAACAATTTTTAAAATTTCTGAGAACTAGAACACACACAAAAATTAGGGGTATTCACGCGTTGGTGCGCAATGCCCTTGCGTCGTTGCGAAAGTGCGATTTGCAAACGTTTGATATTAGTAAAACAACAAAAATTTCCGAAAATTTCGCAATACTAATGCAATTTCGGAAGATGGAAATATTTACATTGAACGTTCAGGGGTTAGTGCGAAAAAAAAATTGCATTTTCGCAACTGCTCATCAACGTGTTATTACCCATATTGTTCGTTGTTTTTGATGCGACGTAGTCGTTGTTGTTGTTCTATGTTAGTTTGAGTTCGATTTTGTGTGTATGCAAAAAAACAACAAAAACGCGAAACGTTTGACGAGCTCAAAAAATAACAACAAAAATTATTTCTGTGATTGTTGTACTGAATTTTTCGTGTTGTTGGTCGAGCCAAAATTGGCTCACTTTTGTTCTACGCTGACACCCTTGATGTAGATCGTACGACTCATGATTTTGGAGAATTTTTTTAAAAATTAATTTTTAACTGAACTTTGAGTCATATATTTGCAAAGATCGATTTACATATAGTGACATAAGTTTCGTCTTTTGCCACAAAGACTCATCAGACTAATTTTTTAAAAACTAAACAAAATATGTTATGCTATGTGGGTCGGTCAGAAGCCAATGCATAAATTCTTCTGAAATTACATTTCAAGATATTCAGAAAGCATAAAAAAGGACTGTTTGACCTAGAAAAATTAGGAAACGTTAATCCTTTCATAACCATGAAAAATATTGTTTATTCTACTGAAATTTGCAAAAATCAGCAGACTTTGGCATTTGCATTAAATTTTATTTTCACTAAATTTAGTGCTAGTGACAAAAGGTTCACTATCAAGACATTTTTATCACTAAATTTAGTTATCAATTTTCAATAAAAATTCCACTCAATTTAGTGAAACAATTCAATGAAACAAATTTTTCTTCTCATTAAATTTAGTGATAATGGTAAATCTTTCATTACCGCCAAATCAATTTTTTGGTAGTAAAAGAAACGTCACTTATCACTTAATTAAGTGGAATTTTTATTGAAAATTGATAACTAAATTTAGTGATAGTGACGTTTCTTTCACAATCAAAAAATTGATTTGGTGGTAATGAAAGATTTACTATTATCACTAAATTTAATTGTTTCATTGAATTCAATAAACTTTAAGTTTAACAGATCAAATTCCCTATTTCAATCAATTTAATGGAACTTGTAAAGAAAATTTTCATCGAAGTTTCATTAAACTCAATGAAAGTGAAAATTTTTTTCATTAAATTGCATGAAAATTTTCATTAAAGAAACAAATTTTCCTTTCATTAAATTTGATGATAATGGTAAATCTTTCATTACCACCAAAGCACTAGCACTATATAAATTTCTTGATAGTGAACCTGTTTTCTCTAGTACTAAATTAAGTGAAAATAAAATTTGATGCAAAAAACGCCCAAGTCTGAAAATCAGAAAATATTAAAAAATTGACTTAACCATTGGCTTCTGGCAGACTCATATAATGAAAGAATTATGTACAAAATAACCTAAAATATTGTATGTATATATTTAAACAATTAAATCTTAAAAATGTTTCTCCATAAATGTCGCGAAACTCGCTTTCATATATTCTTTTATTAAAAATGCAGGCAAAACAGTTAAGGCAGCATGAAGTTTTCGCTGTTGGCTAACAACTAAAAAAAAAAAAAAAATATATAAAAGTTTAATATATTTCAAAGCAACAACGAGATGATTAATTTGTCAATTCCATTCAATGAATCCTAATTTGGAATAACATTTTTCTTTCGTGGATTCAGTTATTGAGCAAAAGAAGAAATTGATCTATCTGCCATTTATTAAGGAATCGTTAAAATTTTAATTTTAGTATTTTAATTTCATTCCTAAGGACTGCAAATTCAAGTAATTAAATCTTTCAATCGAAAATTTTTTATTTCACTCCATTGAAATTAAAGTCAAATTCCTCTGGTGGTTTACAAATTGAATTTCTAAAAAAATCATTCCAATTATTTAATAGTTCTGCGAGCATTACTTAAGAAAAATAAGTAATTGGTTTTTTTTTTCCAAATACTTGAAGAATTAAATGGTTTGTAGCAATCACTTTGAGAATGGAATTAACTTTTCAGTTTTGATGTTTGATTTATGGAATTCGCGGTCATGGAACTAAAATAGTACATTTTAATGGAATTAAAATTGTTAAATTTAAATTCCAACCACTCCATCCGTATGGAATTGGAATTCAAAAGTAATATATTGCTGCCCACTTATGATCATCACTTACCTGAATAGACGAATATTAGCGAAAATAAATGATGGCCCATAACTAACAAATGATGTATTGCTGTGCCTAATTCGGTCGCATTTTCACGCCACACCATTATTGGTAAGAGGAAAAATTTTGAAAAATTTGCAATTGTTATGGCTTTAAATATGGTCAGACTGCAGCTCGAAATTGATGTTACAGTTCCATTTTTTTGTTGTAACAATAAGGAGCAGATCAACAGAAGCAACGCTATAATTGTGTAGTCTGTAGTAAAAAAAAAAAAAAATGTAAACAATGTAATTATTAATTTTAATATTGAAATTAGAGGTTTGACTAAGATTGATTAAAATATAGGTTGTGTAAAGTTTTTTCGTCTCGGTATAAATTTTACTAGCGAGTTAACCAATCATTTTTTTTTTTTTTTTTTTTTTATAAATAGATATTGACGGTATTAATAATAACGTGTAAATACCTTGAAAACCTTGTAACTCGTGAAACTGTCAAAATTCGTACTGATTTTGAGAGCTCTTACGATTTTACGATGTTTTCAAGGCACTTAAACGTTTTGAGGAATACTGTAATTGAATTTTTACCAACCTGCAATATTCTGTAAGCAGCATAAATAGAAGCCCTTTTCATGAACCAATTCATACTGTGATAGCTCAATGATATCGTTGCGTTTTTTACGCCACAATGCAAACGAATCGAGAAGCAACAGCACCAATGATAATTTCCAGTGTAGCTAAAACATCAAATCGGATAAATGTTAATATATGCAATTAAATATATAATTTAATTAGCTTTACCTTGAAGTCGCGGTTATATAGCACGTGACGAAAGGCTTTCTCCGAGAGTAGTACAGAGTCTACTAAAACTATAACAGGCTCAAATTCAACGTATTTATCGGCAATTTTATGGCATTTTTCCTAAAACCAAGAGTATTAAGCGTTTTCCGAAATCCGTGTGATTTCAATTACTTTTCATTTAGGAGGCTTTTTGATGAAAACGTTGATAAAAAGTATTAGAATTCTACAAATAAAATTGATTTCTATTTACGCAAAACTGTTTAGGAAATATAATTAAAAGACCGTGAAAATTCCTAATCGGCTACTTTTTCAAAAATACAAATTATTTTTAAAACATGTAATTCTCCACAAGAGATTCTAATACTGTTTATCATGTGCCTCACCATTTTCATCAAAAAGCTTTCGAAATGAAAAGTAATTGAAACCACACGGATTGATTACGAAATAGTGCTATAATGTATTTTTTAACCCGTGCTTTTTGGTTTGTATCGACGCAGGCTATGTGTTTTTTTGACGAAGTGAAAGTAAGATCATTGTTGCTCTGATAGCCTCATATATTATGGGAACTTCAAATTTTAAATATAGTTACTATGTAATAACTCAACGGTTCAAAAAAAAGATTCCCCGAAATAAAAATTATTCTCAATACTTTTTTGCTTTCTTATTTTTTTAACGGTGCTATTTATTAATCCACCTCCACTAGACTCTAAAGTCCTACGACCTCTTAAACAAAAAGTAAACTTACTTTTTCCAACTTAAGCCCTTTTGGATTACATATCCTCAGAATTTAAAACTAAGAAAACAAAATTAAATAAAATCGGGCTTCAGGAGCTAATAGGCGGAATTTTTTAACAAAACTTCTGGCCTTTTTACTTAATGCCAGGTATTTTTTTTCTACTTACACATTGTACTGTTTTGACTGAATTGCTAAATTTTTTATACAACTCGCGTAATGGGTTTCCACAGTTTACGCAAACATACCGCTTTTGATTTTCTATTTTAGTCATTTTTAACTTTTTGTTTATTTATCCTCAATAAAATAACAGCTGATTCCGACAGCCACCCAGAGAAGCGATAAATGATAAACGCGTTTATATCGATAACTTGGTCGTAACAAATATGGTTGCATTCTTTTCATCAGTACTAAATAAATAGGTACTGCGAAATCACATTTTTATACCCTAGACCCAGGGTATATTCACTTTGTCCTTCCGTTTGTAACGCAGAGAAGGAGGCGTGGCAGGTATAGAAAAGTATATATATTCTTGATCAGCGTCACCTCCTGAGTCGATATAGCCATGTCCGTCTGTCTGGCTGGCTGGGTGGCTGGCTGGGTGGCTGGCTGTGTGTTGAAATACACTTTTTGGGAAAACTGAGCAAGATAATTCAATGAAATTTGGTACACTGCCTCCGTCGTCAAAGTTAGCTCGGGGGATTGAAAATGAGCAAAATCGGTAAACGGACACGCCTACCTCCCATACAAAAATTATATTCAAGATGCAATTTTAGGAGTATTTTTCACGACAATGCAACCAAAATACATATAAGTACTACGAATTGTAAGCGCAAGCTCTGATAAAAATTTGAGCGAATTCGGACAAGAGGGCGTGGCACCTCCCATATAAGCAAAAGCTTCAAAACGCTATACTGAAAGCGTTTTTTGAGATATTCGAACCAAATTTGACTCAGACACTAAGAATTATAAATGAAAGCTCTCAGCAAAAATTGGGTGAAATCAGACAAGGGGGCGTGGCACCTCCCATATAAGCAAAAGATTCAAAATGCTATACTGAAAGAGTTTTTTTGAGATAATCCAACTAAATTTCACTCTGACACTAAAAACTATAAATGCAAGCTCTGAACAAAAACTGGGTGTACTCGGACAAGAGGGCGTGGCACCTCCCATATAAGCAAACTTTTCAAAATACTGCAGTGTAGGGTATTTATTTTTGGGCCAGGCCAAAATTTACACCCTTACTAGTTTTTTTTTAAATTCGACTCGGTAAGCTAGAAACAGAAGAAAAACAGGGGTTGAATCGCCGCATCAGTGAACGTACTACTCGATTCGACCCCAGTTATTTAGGCCTGTTCCGTAATCCGTGTGGTTTCAATTACTTTTCATTGAGAAGGCTTATTGATGAAAATGGTGAGTCACACGATAAAAAGTATGGGCATCTTTTTGCGGAGAATTACAGGCTCTACAAATAATACTGATTCGCATTAACGAAAAAGTAACCATTTAGGAAATATTTTTAAGAAACTGCAAAAAGTCGAAAATTCGGCTATATCGATTATATTTTACTTATGTAAATATAAATCAATGTTACTTGTAGAACCTATTATTCTTCACAAAAAAGATTCTGTTACTTTTTATCGTGTGACTCACCATTTTGATCAAAAAGCCCCCTCAATGAAAAATAATTGAAACCACACGGATTAAGGAACAGGCCTGATTCATAACTGTGGAACTTGGGTGAACTTTATGCGTCGTGCATAGTAATTAAACGCTAAAACAGTGGTCCAATACTACCTTTCCACCGGTGATTTATGAGGTGATTTAAAGCTGCTTTTAAGCTTGACTCCTAATCTGGATTCCGAAAATAGCGCCATTATGTAGCTTTCAAAGAGAAAATTTCTTTGGGATGTAACGTCCGAAAAATCTACAAACATAATTCAGGCGTTATTTTCTGTTGGAAATAAGGGGCTGTCCATAAACTCCGTGACGCTAAAATTCGCTATATTGAACCCCCCTATGTGACGGTAGCTTCATATAAAAAATAAATGAAATGCACTAAGCGTGACGCTTGCTTGATCCCCCTCCCCCCTAGGAGCGTCACGGAGTTTACGGACAGCCCCAAAGATCAAAAATTTATTTCTTGCTTAATTTTTTGCTTTATTTCCACAAATTACTACCAGAAAACTTCTGTCGTTATTTCAAAAAAAAAAATTCTGCCATTATTTCCGGAAGCCATACGAAAATAAATTTATTTCTACCGAGATTTATTTAAGTGGTACCTTTAAACTTTAACACTTGGGTAAATGTCATTAAACACTAAACAAGTATCTGATAAATATTAAGAAGAATATGAATAACATCTTTCATTTTACTGATTATGACATTTACTATCAAAAATAAATGTTTTTCGGCCGGTGGAGACAGGTAATTTTCCCGTTGCGATTCACAAATCTCAGCATAGCTAAATCTCCGATGAAAACATATTAAAAGTATTTCGTATGTTTAAGGAAAATTAACAACGGTAACACATTAAATTCTCCACTTTAATCACAATCAGGTGGCGCCACCCAAGAATCAGCTGTCAGGTCGCATGTCAGTCATGTGACAAACATAGCAAGGGAAAATTTTCTTCTATCAAGTGGTTTTTGTTCACTTTTGTGTAAAATTTGCTAAATAATTTCGCACAAAGTCCTTCTTTGCTGTAGTACTTTTTCATTTTTTTTATAACAATCAGTAATAAATATCAAAGCTCAAAATGGTTGATGCTTACGTGCCTCCACTAATCATCACATGCATTTGGGCTTTTATTGGAATCGTTTGTCCCTTCTTTGCTCGTGGACCCAGCAAAGGGTAAGTTTAAAATATATAAAGGACAATTTTGATCCAATTTACTCATAATGCATACGATTCTTTCCATAATGCAGCGTTACACAATGTTGTCTGATGCTCACTGCAGCCACCTGTTGGCTATTGTAAGTTTTTTTTTATTAAATAGTATTTTTGAGAAATCAACGAATTTATTTTCTATCTTTTGTAAAGCTGGCTTTGCTGCTACATGACTCAGATGCATCCCTTGATTGGCCCTAATTTATCAATGAACGAAATAATGATTATTGCTCGTGAATGGGGTAGCCCAATCGAACAGACTATCGATATTCAATATTAGATGTTCATTTTCCAGTATTTTTATTTTTTGTTGTAAGGCTTTAAAATTGTAAAATTTTCATAGCCACGGATATTCCATTTTATAGTGCTTTATACTGTTCTTATCTGTTATTAAGTAAAAAGTGCCTTTATCATAAAACAATATGTTTGATCATAAATAATTAATGTACCAAATACGGCAAGTGACCTTGAAACCAACACAAAAGACTCGCAGTCAAATACCGCGATATATTTTATAATTACACATCCATCCACCTATTAAAATGTTGTAATGTTCGATAAAACTTTGTGTCAAAATTGTTTATTAATTATTTTACGGTATTAATAAATGTGTATTTTATTGAAACAATTTGTTTTTGATTCGCGATTGGACGTAGACCGAGTAGAAAAAGGTACGTAAGTGGTGAATTATTTCAAAGAATGACGGTTCAGCCACGTTTTTAAATCCAAGTTTCTTTGGAATCGGAATTAAATCAAATTGAGAGGTATTCCGCATTTCGAGAAATAAGATGGTATATTCTTATAAATCCAATTGGATATTTGTTCCAAATCGCTTTACTTTTTTATGACCAAAGAAACAAATTCGTTTTTCATATCGCCACGTAAATACTATAACTAAGTAACTCCTAAATTATCATTCTAGTGATAAGTGACCTATGCTATTCTTCATTTGTGCACAATCCTGTCAAACTAGAGTTCTTTAAAATGGCACCATTGCAAAGTTATAAGAAAAAAGCAAAACAAGAAAAGTCGAAATCCAGTGTAAATTAAAATTTTTAAAAATATTAAAATTGAATTATCTCAAAATATATAGTACGGTAAAACTAAATATGTAAAAGGAAAAAAGGCTGCGGCCTTGAAACTTGGCAGATTTGTTTATTGGACCATAGTTATTTGACAGAAAAAAGTCTACCGCTCAACGAAAGGCTTAACCCCCCTCTTTGGGGGTTCAAATATCAAAAAAGTCAGTTTTTAATGAATAACTTAAAAATTATTCGTCGGATAAAAAAATTTTTTAGCCAAAAATTATGGATGATATATTTCTGCATGTTTAAATCATCTTTCTAGCATAAAAATTGACCGCGATAAGTTATTTTTCAGTAAGAGTCCTTTTTTCGCTTTCTAAAACAAGCAAGTACCAAAAATTTAAAATTTTCATATTAATTTTAAACTCTAACGTCGATAACTTTTATGTTTCTTAACCGATCGGAAAACGTCAAAAAGCTTTCTAAAGCTTAAAATGCAATCTTTTTAATTGAATAGTTTTTAAATTAATTTAATTTAATTTAAATTTTAAGGATGTTTTTTTTTTTTTTGTTTTCTAACATGAGCGATTTTCCAAAATTTAAATATTTCACATTATTTTTGTATTTTAACTGCTATAACTTTTTTGTTTCTTAACCGATCAGAAATTTTCGAAAAGCATTTAGAAGGATAATATCTAGTCTTCTAAGCAATATAAATTTAAAATTGAATGTCTTAAATTAAATATTAAAAAATTAATGTAAACGAAAATACGAAAAAACAGATTTAAACTTGTAATAATATTAGCTGTGTTTCTTTTGACGCGTATATACAATTGTGGATATTTTTAAATTGCGATAACTCATGACAGTGAGTCGCACAATAAAACTCCAAGGAACTTTTTTATGAAGAATCACGTTCTCTACAAAAACTTTTCATTTTATTTTTAAAAAAATTTATCTTTTAGGAGTTATTCTATAAAAACTGGTTAAGCGCCGATAAACGGCAAAATATCATTTTTTTTTTAAAATAACTTCTAAAAAACTATTTTTTTTACAAAAGATTAAAATTATTTGTGGAGCATGTGGTTCTCAATGAAAAAGACCCTTGGACTTTTTATCGTACGACTCACCGTTCATAAGTTATCGCAATTTGAAAATTACCACAATTGTATATACGCGTAAAAAAAACAGACCTATTATTAGTAATACTAAATACTTATATTTACTTCTAAAAATAAATTCTTATAAAATTCTTAATAAAATACTTAAAATCAATCAGGCATGTTCTGAAATCCGATTTACTTCGGAATCGAAATGAAAGCAATCTTCAAGTGATCTGCATTGCGACAAATAAGATGGAATCGGATTTGTCTTTCAACAAATAAAATTAGTTGAAAAATTACAGTAGTTTTAAAAAACATTTTTTTTTTTAATTTCATTTCTTTACTAAATTTATTTTTACATGCATTTTTCATTATTATTTTAAAAACTTTGAAATTGAAAAGTACATGGCTTAAAAGTTTAAGTCTTTACCTTCAAAATAGTTTTTAATTTTTTTCGATCGTTCAAGAAACAAAAAAGTTATAGTCTTTTTGTTATTTAAAGTGGAAATTTTGGGGACATGAGCATTTTTGAAACAGAAAAAATTACTCTTACTGCCATACCTAAATTGGAGCGTTAGACGAGCGTCAGCGTAACCGTCTCTGCTTCGGTATGCTCCATACAAATTGTATGGACATGGGACAGACACAGATGGTAAAATACTCCTGACGCTGGTCTAACGCTCCAATTTAGGTATGGCAGTTACTTAAAAGCTGCATAAATCGGTAAATTTTTATGCTAGAAAGATGTTTAAGAAACCAAAATAAGTAGAATTGGGTCAGCTATAACTTTTTTGTCAGACTTTGTTTTAGCTGATGATTAATTTTAAAGTTATATATCAAAAAGGGGCGTTACACCACCCTTTGGGAGGTTGACTTTTTTTTGCAAAGTTACTGTTGTCCAATAAACAACTGTACCAAGTTTCAAATCCGCAGTAATTTTTTCCTTTTTCCATTGATATTATAGCTAGTTTTACTGTACTAAAACTAGAAAATTGGATTAACCTAGTAGTAGTATTAACGTGACGATATGTTCTACAACTACACAAAAACGTTAATATCTCAAAACTAATTTGGAAGTTGGAAAATGTAAATTGGCTAAAAATAGCCTTGTTTATTTTTTCTATTTTCCATCATACGCAACAAGCAACGATGCGATGATGAACAAATGAAAATTTAAAGCAATGCCAAAAAATGTCAGCGAACGAACAGAACGAAAGCAAATTAGAATGATAAATTTTTTGTGTAAAATTTCTAATTAATTTTGCATAAAGTCATTTTCTGCTGCAGTGTTATTTTTGTTTTCTAGCAACCACTAACATAGCTCAAAATGGTTGATGCTTACGTAGCTCCATTAATCGTCACAAGCATTTGGGCTTTCATTGGAATCGTTTGTCCCTATTTTGCTCGTGGACCCAGCAAAGGGTGAGTATAAAATTGAAATGAGGAACAATTTTGATCCAATTTACTCATAATGCATACGATTCTTTCTTTTGTACAGCGTGATTCAATGTTGTCTGATGCTCACTGCAGCCACTTGTTGGCTTTTGTAAGTTTTGTTTTTAATAAATTTTTCAGAAATTAAGAATCATTTAGATTTTTTTGGTCTTTCGTAAAGCTGGCTATGCTGCTACATGACTCAGGTGCATCCATTGATTGGCCCTAATCTAAAGAAGAAACGAATTATGATTATCGCTCGTGAATGGGGTGATCCAATTGAACCGACTATCGATATTCAATATTAGATGTTCATTTTCCACGCATTTTTTATATGTTATGTCTTTAAAATTGTATGGTCATAGTCACGGTTATCCATTTTTAGTGCTCTATTATATTCTTACCTGTTGTTAAGTAAAAGTGCCTTTATCATACCATCAATAATTCTGTGGCAAAAAGAAAAAACAGCTTACAAAATTGGTTTGAGCTCAATTTTTCATTAATTCTAGTTAAAATTATACTTTCGTTTTTTTGCGTTTTTTAGTGCTTATTTTGATCTTAATAATATCCAGAAAAGAAAGCTTCATTTTACACAGAACCAATGGCAAAAGCTCAAACCAAATTTGATTAAGTCGACTTAAGCTATTTTCCACTACAAATCGAACACTACCTAGTCGAACACTGCTATATATTTTATAAATAAACATCGATCCACCTATTGAAATGTGTTGGAATTTTCGATAAAACTTTGTGTTAAAATAGTTTATACGTTAAAAACAAATATTATATTGAAATAATTTCTCTTTTTCCTTTTCTGAATCTAACATTATCCTTAAGTTTCTTTGGGTGAATGTTATAGGCAGGCAAGGCAAACATCGGGAACAAGCATTCATTTTTATTTATCTCTTTACGCCCACTTTTCGTCCAGAGCATGGTTCATTTGATTGACCGTTGCATACATTGACTGTTTCATTAAAATATGTATGTACCTTATATAGATTGCGAGATATAAAAAATAAATATGTTCAATCGATTAAAAGTGGGCGTGACACTCATTTGATTCGGGTAATACCTATAACATTACATCAAAACAGCTTCTAATAGTTTGCGAGACATTACGTATATAAAAGTCTCAAAAAAGTAGGTGAACCATCCTCATCTGTTCACTCCAAATTTTCGTCTAGGGCATGGTAATACCAGGAGATCATAACCACAAAAAAGCAGCAGCCAATTTGCATGTTTCAACAATTGATTGCATCTTTTTGGCGCTAATTCTTATCTACTGCATAGCGGAGGCTCGCATGTTTGGAATGGCATTTTAATGCTTCTACTGAACCGATGTTAAAGAATAAGGGGTCAATATTTTTGTTATAACATAAATGGAAAAAATTGCCAGAAATTAGGAAAGCATTTAGTAAGTGTATGTATGCTGATTTGAAATGATTGCATGACACACTTTGTTAAGAGTTTTAACGTATTATTTATTTAAAAAATGCGGCATTTAAAGCGTTCTATCCCCCCAAATTTTGCATGGGGAATGGAAAATACAATGCACATCCATGTACCCAGTTTCACAATGATAGCGGCTATAGGCAGAGAAACAGCATTGTGTTTTTTTTTTTTTGTGTGGGTAGTTTGGCACCCCCTCGTTCAATCCCCTGAAATTTTGACATGGTGAATGGTAGGTACAACATAAATCCATACACCAAGTTTCAGAATGAATACTGCTATGGATGCTAAGATATAGTATTTTGTGTGTTTTTTGTATGTTCAACGCCCCCGTATTCTATCCCGCCATATTTTGCGTGGTTAATGGTAAGTACAACATACATCTGTGTAGAAATTTTTATAATGATAGCTGCTATAGGCGTAACATTTTGTGTGTTTTTTGTGTGAGGGGTACAACGCCCCCTCGTTTAATCCACTCCGAATTATGCGTGGTGAATGGTAGATACAATATACATAATGACAGCTGCTGTACGTACAAAGATGTAGCATTTTGTGTTTTTTTTTTATGGGGATACAATGCCCCTAGTTTGATCCCCTCCGAATTTTGCGTGGCGAATGGTACGTACAATATACATCCATGTCGCAAGTTTAATAATGATAGCTGTTATAGGCGCAAAGATAAAGCATTTTGTGTGTTTTTGTATGGGGACACAACGCCCCCTAGTTTGATCCCCTCCAAATTTTGCGTGGCGAATGGTAAGTACAATATACATACATCCATGTAGCAAGTTTCATAATGATAGCAGGTATAGCATTTTGTGTTTTTTTTCTATGGGGGTACAACGCCCTCTGGTTCAATCCCTTCCAAATTTTCCGTCGTGAATGATAAATATAATAAGCATCTTTATAAATACTAAGTTTCATAATGATAGCTGCTATAGGAGCAAAGATATAGCATTTTGCGTCTTTTTATAAGGGAGTGCAACGCCCCTCATTCCAGCCCCCCCAAATTTTGCATGGTGAAAGATTGATACAATATACATCAATGTACTAAGTTTCATAATGATAGCTGCTATGGGTGCAGAGATATAGCCTTTTGTATGTTTTTTGTGTAGGGGGTACAACGCCCCCTCGTTCCACCCCCCCCCCCCCAAATTTTCCGTGGTGAATTTTAGGTATAATATGCATCTGTATACCAAGTTTCATTTTAATAGCTGCTATAAGTACAGAGTTATAGCATTTTGTGTGTTTTGATTTTGCATTTCAGAAATTTTGCGTTTTCTCCATTTAAAAAATTTTTCAAAATAACAGGCAATCAGAAACAGCAGCAGGATGAAATTCAAAAAATATTTTCTTTAAACTTGAATATCTCCGAAACTCCTGCACCGATTTGGACGAGGTTTTCACCATTGGATTGCTAATAAGTTGGCCCATCGAATGAAAAGTCAAAAGTTCTGATAGTTTTCACCAGATGGCGCTGCAGCTCAATTTCAATCAAATTTAAATATGCGTAGAGTAGTTAGGCTTTTTTGGTCAATTATTTATGTGTTAAATAAAAAACAAAAACGAAGCCGAAATCCAATTGGCGAAACGTCGGGAAAATATTATAAAAAATTTTGTTTTTTATTTAACACAAAAATAATTGACCAAAAACGCCTTACTACTCTACGCATAAAGAGGTCAAAAGTTCTTATAATTTTCGCCAGATGGCGCTTTTTAACGATTAAATATTTAAACACGTTATATCTTCGAAACTACTGCGCCGATTTGAACGATGTTTTCTCCGCTAAATTATTTAAAGGTTCGTTCATCGAACTAAAAGTCAAAAGTTATGATGATTTGGACCAGATGGCGCTGCAGTTCAATTTCAATTAAATTTGAATTTGCATTGAAAGCTGCTATAAGTGCAGAGATATAGTATTATGTATATTTTGCGTGGTGAACGTTAGATATAATATGCATCTGTATACCAAGTTTCATTTTAATAGCTGCTATAAGTACATAGTTATAGCATTTTGTGTGTTTTGATTTTGCATTTCAGAAATCTTTCAAAATACCCGGCAAACAGAAACAGCAGAAGGATGAAATTCAAAAAATATTTTCTTTAAACTTGAATATCTCCGAAACTACTGCACCGATTTGGACAAAGTTTTCACCATTAGATTGCTAATTCGTCGATTCATCGAATGGAAAGGTCAAAAGTTCAGGTAGTTTTCATCAGATGGCGCTTTTTAACAATTAAACATTTGAACATGGTATTCCTTCGAAACTACTGCACCGATTTGGGCGAGGTTTTCACCATTAGATTGCCAATAAGTTGGCCCATCGAATGAAAAGTCAAAAGTTCTGATAGTTTTCACCAGATGGCGCTGCAGCTCAATTTCAATCAAATTTAAATATGCGTAGAGTAGTTAGGCTTTTTTGGTCAATTATTTATGTGTTAAATAAAAAACAAAAACGAAGCCGAAATCCAATTGGCGAAACGTCGGGAAAATATTATAAAAAATTTTGTTTTTTATTTAACACAAAAATAATTGACCAAAAACGCCTTACTACTCTACGCATAAAAACTAAAAATTGGTCACAAATTAAATAAAAATTTAAGTATCTTCAAAACTGTTTCACCGTTTTTGACGAGGTTTTCGCCATCAGATTGAAAAGTCAAAAGTTCTGATAGTTTTTACCAGATGGGGCTTTATGCAACTCATTTTCTTTTCTGATCATGAAATGAAATAAGAGATTTTAATATCAATTTTTGGCCGCGTTAGGGGTCAAGTTTCAAGGCCGCGAGATACCGATTGGCACCCCATTCCGTTATATCTCGCATTTGGAAGCTTTTAAATGAAATGCTGTAGGTAGGTGCAGAACATGAATACCATGCACTTTCCACAAAGGTGAACGAAATTATTCCTGTAGTTATTGCGAAGAGAGTTTTACTAAGCGCTACGCCAACTTTTTAACGATGGAAAATTTCAACACGCTATATTTCGCAAGCTATACAAACTATTTTGATGGAATTTTGCAGCAGAGGGCCAATTATGTCTTCCATGTCCTGGACGAAAAATGAGCGTGAGCAGATAATGCTATGACCATTTTTTTGGGACATTTAAATACGTTACATCACGTTAACTGTTAAAGCTATTTCAATGAAATATGATAGGTGTGGATGTGAGCGTAATCAGACAAGCTTCACGCCCACTTTAGAACGATTGAAATTTTAACGCCATATCTCGCAAGCTATACAATCATTTGAAGAAATTTGGTAGGTTAGCAAACAATATGAATACCAGCTATTGATTTTAATCTAAAAAAGTGAAGAATTGATTATCGCTCATAAAGCCTAATGTCGATATTACATGTTTTGCCGTTCAGCTGTATTGAAGATTTCCGTTCGAATGTGAGACAACACTCGCAGCACATAAATTTTAATGTGGGTTTAATTTGAAAGAAGAGAAACTTTATATGACCATTAAAAAATACATTTTTTTTTTTAATGACGACTTTATTTACTCTGGTAGTTTTCAGGTACCAGTAAAAATTCGTACAAATTTCACCTATTTGATAACTTGCCATTGGGATTGTCAATCCGCGACAATAATTTATCAAAATAGCAAAACATTGTTGCTTTTATAATTGTTGATGTTGCTGTTTTTTATATACTACAGGATTTAATCAAAAAGACCGAAACCCATATCGTCATCTTCTTCCTCTTCGGATTCTTCCTTCTTGGCGGCTTCTTTCTTGGCCTCAGCAGGTGCAGCAGCAGCTGGAGCAGTAGCAGCAGCAGCGGCAGCAAACTTGCTAGGATCCTTAATGTACTCCTTAATGGTGGTGGCTTCCTTGAATTCGACTTCGGTTGTGGCGGCAATAGCCAACAGATTTTTGAAACCGTTGGCCACGCTGTGTGGCGCAGAAGCGATAGTTGGATAACCAATTTGCAAGCAAACGGCAGCCAAGTTGGCAACACCAGCTTGGAACTTTGCACGCAAATCTTCAGGCTTAATGTCCAAAATTTCTGGCGAGAAAATTGAACCAGAATCATAAACTTGATTGATAATCAAACCATATGAGAATGGCGAAATGTTCAACATGTTTAGCAAAGTGGCTTCGGAAGCACCGACTTTGTCACCAGGCTTCAAGATAGGCACATCGTTGATAATTTCAATTGTACCCTTTGAAATTTTAGTTGGAATGGACAAAGCCTGAAAGAAAGAAGTCTTCTCGGGACCCAAGCCAGTATTTTGAGCTGGGATGACGACATGCAATGGAGCAATGGCACCATTACGAGCTGGAGCGCGCACTTTAGATTCCAATAACTTGTCACGAACCTCAGCTAAATCACCCTTGGTGAAAACGAAGCCAACATTACCCTTGATGTGAGGTAACAATTTCTCAAGCTGTGCATTGTTCTCCAAATGGCCGCGAATTGCCTTACGCATCATGGTATTCTTGCCCATCAACACAACGCCCAAACCACGCAAGGAGGTACGGATGTTTTGCATTTGCTTGGAACCAACATTGTCAGCGCCGACAATGAAACATTTTGGATATTCATCGAAGAGTTCCTTTTAGATGAAACAAGAAAAAAAAAACAAATTTTTAATTTAGAGCAGTAGAAGTATGAAATAAGGTTTTTAATTATGGAATTAATAGGCACTGACTTTGAAATCAAAGGAAAATATTGGCATGTACCATCCGAGGTTACCATTTACTTTATCGTCTTTACCACAGCCGACAGTGAGATTTGTTGCAGATAAAGTCCGTCATTGCAACACATTAAAAATCGGGAATAAGGACGATAAAGTAAACAAAAGTCCAGTTTATTTCAATGACCTTGAGTCTCCAAGGTTATTCGTAATGTCTTTTGATTTAAATGAAAATAATACAAACTATATTACTAAAATTTCAAGTGAGGCCATTAATTTAAATGAAGTCAGACTGCTCTAAGAGCATTTTTTCAACCGACACGCACCAGGACACCCGGGTTCAGCTTTATTCAAGCAAGGTATCCAGACGATGCATATTCAGACGTGAATTTTTTTCATCATAGTCAAAACAAAAACTTTACATGAGATGTAGTATGAAATTAACATTTGTTATACTTACGACGACTTTAACGAAATATTGAGCTTTCCAGGCTGCTTTGTTCTCCCTAACCATCTTGAATCAAGTAGTGAAATTAGGGACTCGGAAAAGAATTTAAGAACTGCAAATACAAAAGAAATATTTTCATTAAATTGTACTGAAATCACCAGACTTTGTTTAGAAACGGTTTCTTAAGCATAATCTTCTAGGATGTTTTATTTTTATTTGGATTTTAAAGGTGTTTTAATTAAAATTGCACAACAAACTCACCAAAACACAAACGTTTACGACGGTGTCTTTGACTAAAATGGCCGAGCAAAGGGGAAATTTTTAGCGTGTCATAAATTTATAGCATTGCCAGCTTAATTTTTTAAAAATTCATCCAACATTACGGCAGACAATGTGGTCATTTTATTTTCATTTGAATTTTTTTTTCTTTAGCATATTTTCCATAATAGATTAATTAAAAATTGAAGAGTGATATTTAAGCGACAGATTGAAGGCACGGCCTGTACGCCGTCCACACTTTCCAACTTGCCTGCGCAAGCTTAGTTTGTGCAAAAAAATCTTTGGAAATTCAAAGAAAGCACAGACAGCACTTTTCGACTGTGCAAACTTGACTTTTGCCGTCTATATGTACAGATTTACCTGCTCAAATCGGTTTGCGAAGGTCAAAATTGTACGTGTGGACGGCCCTTTACGCATTGTTTAATTTTATATTCGTGCATGCGCTTTTTGTATTGCAGGATGTGATATTTTTGATGGATCTTAATAAGTTTAGTGGCATTCAAAAGGTATTTTAACGGGCTAAAAAACTTGATTATAAATAAATTCCCAATATTTTATTTTTTATTCCAAAAATGAAACCTATTGTTTTCTAAAAACATCTATTTTACCCAAAAATGTGCAATTATCCTAAAATTAGTTAACGGAATGTGGAAATCTATATTTTTTATTTGTTATAACATTTGTTTGAACTTTAATTGATTTATGAAAAACAAGAAAAAATACAACTACCTTTCACTATTCATTATAAAAATTAAAAAATATGGGACACTTATATTTTTTAAAAAATATTGGTTTTTTACACAAAAAAAAAAAAATGGTCTAAATTTTAGAAAAAATTCAATAATCAACGCACAGCTATTCAAATTTCCAACGCTTTTAATGGTAAAGTTATGATTCTTACAAAGAATGTGTAATCAAAAAGTTAGGCACGGACCTAGTTTCGGAGGTATAGCCATCGGAAGATCGGGATATATCTTTTATGAAAACCGATATAAGTTCAGAACCCTAAAATGGATTTTAATAGAAATGTGTTGCCGTTGTTTCAGCAATTTCACAATCTAACTGAAAAGTAGTTAGAAAAAATGCAACCGTGAAAATCTGCCCGTGCCCTTCGTGTGACCGAGAAACAATCTAAATCTAACATAAATCTGAAAGAACGTAAAAAACTGGTTTGCCCTGCGGGCATCTGCCCTCCGTCTGAGTGCGGCCTAAGTGCGAACTCACACGAAGGGCACGGGCATGTAGGGCACTTCAAATTTGTAGGCAAACGAAGGGAAATGAAAGCACCACTTCCCTCCGCTCGTGCCTATGGTAGAATTAGCCTGGTTGCAGCGATAACAAATGCTGCTTCTTCTTAAGCAACGAAAATGTCAAAATTTTCTAGTCTTCTGACAGATGGCAAGGCAAGATCAGGGTACCATTTTTGGTTTTGACGTCTACTCTATAGTTTTGACATTCAACGCAGCTTCGCGCAGAGCTGCCGGACTGAAATTTGTTCCACCAAAAACGTCACACCATACTACTAGGTCTGATCAGCTGTTTTGTGTCAAAAAGTTCATGCAACCGCAACCAGAAAAATTTATATAAATATTAAAATTAATATATTGATTAAAAATGTTTTTGGCTAGACGCCTGATTAGTGCAGCAGCTCAGAAGCCTTGTTCAGTTAACGTCTTAACAAGTAAGTTAATGTTATTTTAAATATGGCTAACATAAATCTAACCAAATAATTTATCAAACAGCCTCTCTTCGCTCATTATGTATGACACCACGCCTGCTCCAGCAACAGCATAAACCCGATTTGGCTATGGTAGAAAATAGAAAAACTACAGAAATCGAACAAAAAGAATGCCAGGATGTTTTTAAGAATGTCAATAAGATTTTAGCCACTCAACAACAAGGGCGACTTTTTGCTGTAGTGCATCTATGTGGCAAGCAATTTAAAGTCACTGCAGGCGATATTATACTAGTTGAAGGTTATTGGCCACCAACTATCGGCGATGAAATACGCCTTGAAAAAGTTTTGCTAGCAGGAGCTAAGGACTTTACACTGATTGGCACACCAATTCTAGAATCGGGTATGGTAAATGTTAATGCGACAATAATTGAGAAAACATTAACGCATACGAAAACACATTTTAAAAAGAAACGCAGAAAGCAATTTATGCGAATTAATTTCCAACGTTCACCAAATACGATGATACGGATTAATAGCATTGAGATTGGTACCAGCATAAATGAAAAAACCAAACCAGGTGGTAAATTGGAAAGAATATTTTAATTGTTCTCTTAAATTAGATACTTAAAAATAAAATTCATAATAGAAAAAAGTAACTGCATAACTTTGTGATTATTTTCACTGAATCAACGGCAATTCCGATAAAAAAATTTTACTCGGCTGCTACAGTAGTGACAGCAAACAGATTAAGAATATTGTAGAATGTTTGAAAATTAAATGAATAGGCCAAAATTTGGTGTACTTTTTTGGGGAGGTTCTCAATATATTAGTTAATTCACGAGCAATAAGTTTTCAAGTTCCCCATGTAGCTCATATTTGTGGTTATTTTGAAATTTGCCTAACGTATGAATTGGCTGGTCGTCAGGCCCTTGAGTGGAATCCACAAGGCAGTAGAGGACGTGGTAGACCCAAAACCAACTGGAAAAGGTCGTTGGAAAAGGAAATCCAAGAATCGGGAAAATCGTGGCAAGAGATCAAAGTCATCGCAAGGGATCGTGACAAATGGAGAGATTTCATATTGGCCCTATGCTCCTCCTAGGAGTTAAAGGAGAATACATACATACATACATGAATTGGCTGATATTTTGTTGGAAATGAATAAAATTGGGCTCTTTTTCCACGGAAAGCCTTATGTCGAAAAATTCTATCCTACAAAAAACCGATTATTAGGGCACGTAATGTGTGTGACATTACTTTTGCCTTGAATGGCCACTTTCAAAATAACCTGCTCAAATATGAGCCACATGTGAAACTTATTGCCCGTGAATTAACTGCAAGCTATGTAGGTTTGTTCGGACATGTGGACATATGGCTTATAAAATATTGGTGGCATGTATCCAATATTTCAGTGTGGAACTACTTTACACAAATTAAAAAAAGTTTGCAATCAAATTCAAAATAAATATGTTTATGTAAACAATATGCAACAAATATTGACAAATCCTAAACAATAAAAACAACGCTTGATAAAAGCCTTAAAACAAACACAGTAAATTAACAAAGTTAAATTAAAAAAAAAAAAACAATTTAAAAATAATATTCAGGATCTACGTTATGTGACACTTTTAGATGTTCTTCTAGCCTCACTGACTTACTGTATACACGTTTACAATAGCGGCAAGCATATGATAGTGGTTTGCAGCGTCCCCGCTTAATGTGTGTTTCGTAACGCATCTTATTCGTAAATTTATAGCCACATTGTGCGCAATTGTATACCTCTGCAGAATGTGCTGATTTTATGTGAGAATGCAGTCGAGATATAACGGCAAAACCTTTGCCACATAGCTCACAAGTAAATAGAGTCGTTTGATCGGTATGTGCTTGCTTTATATGCATTTTCAGTGCATATTGTTCCACATAAGATTTATCACAATTCTGTTGCTCGCATTTATATGGCATTTCACCCCGCTTATGTACCGACAGTATATGCTTTTGTAGATGACAATTTTTAATGAAACTTTTGCCACACTCTGTGCATAGGTAATCACGGGCTTTCGGTTGCTGCTTATGTATAGTACTAATATGCTCTTGTAGAGATTGATTTTTAATAAAGGGTTTTGCATCACAAAGCTGACATTTAAATATGGCTGGACGTTCGATTTGATGGACTGTATTAAGGTGAGTAACAGAATAAGAGGCAACATTTGATTCAAATTCATGACATAGTTCACATTTGAAATAAAAATTTGGTATTGCACGGTGGAATGATTTGGGCCTACGTTTTCGTATAACACCAGCGCCACCAATTAGAGTTAGTGGTTCTTTTACGGGGACATTGCGAATTTTACGTTTCAAATACTGTTCACGGTTGCGAACAATTTTTTTCTTTGGCTTTGTAAAACTAGTTGTACTACTGTACATACTGGGCGATGTTGGTGGCATATATTGTGGCAGATTGCTGGGGTGATTTGTTAAAACATCAGTGTTATTGCTACTGTCATTAGTTTCTGGATTCTCCAGTATTGATTCAACAAACATCTCTGGCTCAATCTGTGATATTATTTATTTTAAAATACAAATAAATATAAACGGAGACTTAGCTACTTACATATAAAGCATCCTCTAATGTTTCCAAATCGGGCACTTCTTGAAATTCTCTTTTGATTTCAGTGCCTTTTAAAAAATCATCCTTTGGTTTTTCAATAGAATTTTGTTGCTGGATTTGCTTATTACAATCTGTAATTTTTTCCACTTTCCTCTGCCTCACAGTTTCTGTATGCATTTGCTTCTCATCCAGCCCAAAAGCAATTTCATTTTTTATTAAAACTTCGTGACCTTTTAATATTTTGCGCCGCTCATACAAAATCTTATTAGATTCCTTACATTTTTGTATTATTTCATCTGCTTGTACTATGGCTAACGAACATTCCCTGCATATGAGGGCCTCAGGTTCATCAATCTTAATGTTAAAATAATGTTAGATATTTATTTACGGCAGATAAGTATAACTTTATTCTTACTCGAACTCCACAGATAGTCTGAATGACATTGGGCAAATATTTTTTGTTCACAAGCAAGTACAAGGAAAAGTTGCTACACTTCTCATTCAGGCACACACGACAGAAAGAGGTCAACTCGTTCATTTTGTCGCGGCTCACCAATTTAAATCAGCAATTTCTCTTACCGTCTAATTTAAAAAATTTATGTTTTTTGCAATTTTCCGATCATTCAATTTAGTAAAAAAAAAAACAACTCAAGTTCAGCTGTCAACCATGACAGAAAGTGAATTGGTGATGCTGATTAATTATGGGATTTTGAAAATCCTCTTTAGGCTTAGGTTACGTGGATGCGAGTTCGTACGGAAATTAAGTCGCACGGCCAAAACATGTAAACACGTAAAACTGTTTAAATTTATTTTGACAACTATTACGAGTTAAGGAAACATTTACACGTTTTAAGGAATAACCTCGTTATAATTTATTTTTCAACATTCATCCTTTTGTATTACAGCTGCTTCAGATTATCTCAGAAGTCGTTGAGAAACTTTTATAAGTTTAAAGACTGCTTTAAATAATATATTGTGATTCTTTTTTTTTATTAAATTTTATTAATCTTTCTCTAGTCTGTAAGAATTTTTATTTATAGACTTAATTACATAAATAAATAAATAAATAAATATCGAAACTCTGATAGTGTGAATATAAATTTACTACACAAATGGTTTATCATATGAAAATTATTATGAGTTATTTTGGCATTAGATTTGAATCTTTTTGAAAAAAGAAGTCATAGGAGTTTTCAAATTTTTTTATGTTCTGTGAAAAATAAATAAATTTAAATTGAGTCATAGAAAAAATCATACAGAAAAACATAGTCTTAAGTGCTTTTTAGTCGTACGACAGCCATTCGTACGAATGGCACAAAGCGATGAATATTGAAAAAATAATTGTATTTATTTTTATTGGAACATGTTTTTTTCATACGACTTAATTTACTTACGAAGGCGTATGAAATGAAACCGTAAACAATATTCACACTTGTTTGGTTAACCAGATGAAATAAGAATCACCACCGTTCATAGGTACCTATAGAGATGGTTCATACACGACTAAATTGTCGGGCGGATGGACCGCTACCCACCGCTTGCCTACAAAAAGTACTATCGCCCGACAATTAGTTTGTCGTGTGAATCAGCTTATTATTTATTTTTTTTTTTAAACAATTGAGACGAATACATTTTTGATTTTAGCTTTAATTTGCTTTTATATATTTTTTATTTGTTTACATTTGTCAAAAAACAGGTCATAATTTCTCTGGGATTTTTTGAATTTGGAGATGCCACCTACCAATTTCATGGGTAAAACTATCTAATTTTTTAAAATCTAGCTATTTTTTTCTATATAAATCGAAAAGTTTAAATTTTATATATAGACTACATTTTTCTTGGATTGATTTTCACGAAAATATAACGAATCGACAAATAGAACCAATAGAAAGTAATCTTTCTAGTCCCATTGCGAAATGCCAGGAAAGGAGCTGTTGTCCTACTATGTACAATGTGAATCCATTAAAAAATTTTTATAGGGGAAAGTTAAAAAATATTTGTTAATTTTTGGAAAAAACAAGTTCATAGAAAAAATTTTTTTTAAGCTATAATATCCCAAAAAAAAAAAAAAATTATTCCAATTAAGTATTTTTGTGGGAAAATTTTTAAAACTTGTGGTGCGTTTATGTAACCATTCTCTACTTCTTTTTTGGTTAAGATTGAAACGTCACAATGACGACGCTACCAACTAGAGTGTTCAATGAACACTGAAAACTGTTCATAGAAGTGTGGTAAGTAGAGTATTGTCTACTAGTTGAGAAGTTCTCGCCAGCATTATAGTCGTTTGAAGTTTTGCGATTGAGAATTTAAATTGAATTGAATTCTTTATTGAGTTTGATATGAATGTACATATGTATATACAAAATTGAATTGAATGGATGGTGTTAGTTTGATTTGGTCTTAATTGGTGAGTTGCATGACATACATAAACACTTGTTTTCTACCGGTGGAGTTTAGGAGAGTGGTTGAGTGGTTGAGTATGACGTCACGAGCAGCAGAGAATTTCTCAACTGAGTTATATAAACGTACCATTGGTCCATTTTAGGGGGATTTTTTTTTGGGGAAAATATGAAATTTTAATCTGGGAACCCTGATGATAGTTGACGTATAATTTACAAAAACAAAACAAATCGCACAACAATTGAATGTAATTTATTCGACGAAGTTGTGATTTTTACTTGTTGATATTTTAGTACAAATTATATATTTTCCGCATAAGATAACGAGAAGCTTTTGAATCCTTATGAATTCGTTGTTTGCTATCACCAATTCTTCTGAAGGTGCTGGACGGTGTTCGCAGTAAAGCTCTTGAATCTGAAATGTCTTGCAAATTTTGTGGTAAAAGCTTATTGATTTCAACGGAGATATTCG
Organism: Calliopum simillimum; assembly: GCA_951812925.1. Lineage (NCBI taxonomy): Eukaryota > Metazoa > Arthropoda > Insecta > Diptera > Lauxaniidae > Calliopum > Calliopum simillimum. The sequence goes on along the minus strand of OX638371.1, from coordinate 16,187,245 downwards.
AGTTATATTCTCCTGAAGGAAGAGAACTTAAAATTCTGGAACTAATTCAAAAATATATTCCAATTCTTCAGGTAAAATATAGATTTTGAATCAAAACCAACTTAATTTTTTATTTCATTTAAACAGATCGACTGTTCACAAAGTTCCTGTAAAATTTGCCGCGTTTGTTGTCAAATCTTATGTGATTTTCATAAGCTCTATGTGCTAGTTGAAACTGCGCAAAAATTGAGCGTTATTGATGAGACTGATCCGCTGCGCAATGGTGATTTGAAACTTGAATATGAATGCGTTAAACAACAGGAACCCGAATATGCTGACTGTACGGACAATGCCAAAATACAGCACTTGTCGGAAGAAGAAACAAATTACAATGAAGTCGATTTAGCTATAAAGAATGAAAGCATCGTAGCAAATAATGCTGAAAACGTTGCTAATGACTGCGAAATTAAAAAGGATACGGCAGAAAAAACTGCAAAGCTATCTGCACAGTCAAACTCCATGCTGCGAGTAAATGCCCGGAAAAAGATCATATCCAAAAAGAAACGTTTGAAGAGTGCCAAACAGTTTAACAAATCAACAGCTTCACCAAAGTTAAAACAGCTAGTAGCAAATGAGCATGATCTAAATGATGTTGATGATTTTCTCGAGAAAAACTTTAAATTGAGCTGTAGTCTTTGCAATACTTCATTTTCTTATTTTTCTGAAATGAAGTCTCATTTTCGCACAGAGCATCAAATTAATGGCTTTGTTTCGTGCTGTGGGAAAAAATTTCGTCATAGATATCGTCTTGTTGATCATGTTCATACCCACATCAATCCGGATTTCTTTAAATGTTCTGAATGTAATAAGGTCCTTGCAGATCGACGTGGTTTCCAGGAGCATTTGCAGTTCCATGAAAAAAAACCTGAACGTTCTTTTCACTGTAAAACATGTTCAAAAAGTTATCCTAGACGATCATCTTTAATGCGTCATATCCAACAACATGTGCCAGAAGAAGAAAAGAAGATTCATTGTCCAAAATGTGAAAAGACGTAAGTTAACTTATATAAATTTTCAATAAGTACAATCCCTTACTTAATTGACAATTTCTAATCTAGCTTTGCCACATTTTATTTGATGCATCAGCATTTAAAAATTATTCATCTAAATACATATTCGAAAATCTGTGATATTTGTGGAAACTCCATAAGAGGTTCTCGAGAAGTTTTTAAATTACATCAACAAGACCACACTGGAGTTCCAAAACCGGAAATAGAATGTGAGATTTGTGGTCTAAAACTCACTAGCAAATATGGCCTCAATAGGCATGTTAAAGTTGTTCACTTAGAGGAAGCGAAACCACAGACGTGTAATATTTGTTCCAAAGTTTATCCAACAAAAGCTGCATATAAATCACATATGAATTATGTGCATAGTCTAGAACGTAAGCATCAGTGTTCAATGTGCGACAAAACATTTAAAAAAGCACAGGTGTTGAGAGTAAGTTAAAGTAAAGATTGCATTAGTTCTGTAAACGTTTCTAGCTGAACTATTTTGTAGGAACATGCAGCAACACACACTGGTGAAGTTTTATATACCTGTCCGAATTGCCCAAAAACTTTTATTTCAAATGCGAATATGCATTCGCACCGCAAAAAATTTCATCGAAAAGAGTGGGAAGAAGCACGTATAAGACGGCAACCACGTAAACAAGTTGGCCTAAAGACAGATCATGAAATGAAAAATGATGTTTTATCTGAAATTGAAGGCATAGCTAATATTATTTTGAATAAATAAATCTAACGAAAGCGAAATGTAATGCGCGAAACCATGTTGTTGACATTGACGCGAAATATTAAAAATTCGGGACTATTTTTTGAGCTATGGTCAATGTATGCTTTCAATCTTGCGATAAGCCGCAGTCACGAAGTTTGAAACCTTTGGATGGATTTGAAAAAAAATTTGTATCAAACAAAATGTATTTTAACAAGCTACAAAATTAATGGTAACAAGTTATGATTAAAACCTGTGGTACGGATTTCAAAATACATATGTACATAAAAAATTGTATTTCGAAAAATTGGGCATTATTTTTTCCGAAACAAAGTTTTTTTTTTTTTTTCTAAAAATATATGTATTAATAGCCTTATCATGTATGACAAACGAATCGTTTTACTGATTTTCAACTGCTTATATTCACCAAGTTAAAAGATGATTTGAAGTTGATGCTTACAAACTTTATTCATTGAACTAAAATGAACGCTTAGGTTCTAGTGAGTTCTTAATAAAAATTTTTAATAAGTTGATATTAATGAGTGAAAATCAGTCACTATTCGTTCGTCATACATGATAAGGCTTTAAGTCTCTCCTTTTATTTGATATGTAATTTTTCATAAAAAAAATTAAATTTTTTTGAAATTCAAGAGCTACACTCTTTTTAAGTGTGTGTTTTGCAAAGTTCAATTTGTTTTGGAAAAATTTTATTTTGATTAGGAAAAATTTAAATTGAATTGAAAAAATATCAATTTGGTGTGGGAAAGGTTTAACTTGCAGTGGATAAAAACAACACTCTCCCAGTGGTGTTAGGGTCGCACTCATAGCTTATTCTCACTTTCCTATTTAAGGCTGGAAATTATGAAAATTATGAAAAACATTTTCAATTCTCTTTTGATGTTTCGTTTTCGTTTACACGCAAAATATGTTTCTCGGCGACATGTCAATTCTTCGAATGTTTTCTTATGACGAATTAAAAATTTCTCAATACGAATGACAAGCACAAAGCGTGTCTCATGTACGTGAAACAAAATGCCCTCTATCTTCCCCGTGCATCCCTCTCTCTCAAACGAAATGGTTTTCATCAAAATGTTTGATAGTATAAATAGGGACATATACATCAAATAAAATTAATACAAAACAAACAAATTAAAGCTAAAATAAAAAACTAACAATTTCAAATACCTTAAAAAATTAAAATTGTCAGTCGCAGCCCTGAATTTACAAAATTCCCGGAAGAAAATTATAGAAAAATTTTTGTTTTGACGTACATCAAATAAAACTAGTAAGGGTATTACCTTTGGCCTGGCCAAACATTAATTACCCCACACTGCAGTGTTTCGAAAATTTTGCTTGTACGGGTGGTGCCACGCCCTCTTGTCCGAGTTCACGCAGTTTTTGCTCAGAGCTTGCATTTACAAGTTTTAGTTTCTGAGTGAAATTTAGTTTGGTTATCTCAAAAAACTTTCAGTATAGCGTTTTAAAGCTTTTGCTAATATGGGAGGTGCCACGCCCTTTTGTCTGAGTTGTCTAGTTTTTACTTAGAGCGTACATTTATAGTCCTTAGTGTTTGGCTGAACTAGCTTGTATAGGAGGTGCCACGCCCTCCTATCCGAATATGACTAGTATTTGTCAGAGCTTGCATTTACTGTTTTTAGTGTTTTAGTGATATTTGGTTGGATTATCTCAAATAACTCTTTCAGTATAGCATTTTGGAACTTTTGCTTGTATGGGAGGTGGTACGACCTCTAGTCTGAATTCGCGTAGTTTTTCCTCAGAGCTTAAACTTACCGCCTCTAGAATTTATGTGTATTTTGCTTGAGTTATCGCAAATACTGCAAATACTGAGTTATCGCAAATACTACTTTAAACATATTCTTTGAATGGGCGGTAGGCGTGACCGTTGACCGTTTTCGCTCATTTTCAATCCCTCGAGCTAACTTTGACGGCGGAGGCAGAGTACTAAATATTATTGAATTATCTTGATCAGTTTTCCCAAAAAATGTATTTCCACGCACAGCCAACCAGCAAGATTTCACTCAGACACTAAGGACAGTAAGTGCAAGATCTGAGCAAAAGCTATGTGATCCACTGGCCGAAAGAGATTTATTTTTGACCGTAAATGTCATAAGCAGAAAAATTAAAGTTGTTTTTATTTTTTATACCCTACACCCAGGGTATATTCACTTTGTCCTTCCGTTTGTAAAGCAGAGAAGGAGGCGTGGCAAATATAGAAAAGTATATATATTCTTGATCAGCGTCACCTCCTGAGTCGATATAGCCATGTCCGTCTGTCTGGCTGGCTGGCTGGGTGGCTGGCTGGCAAGATAATTTAATGAAATTTGGTGCACAGCCTTCGGCGTCAAAGTTCTCGGGCGGATTGAAAATGAGCGAAATCGGTCAATGGACACGCCTACCGCCCATTCAAAAAATATATTCAAAATGCAACTTTTTGAGTTTTTTTCACGATAATGCAACCAAAATACACATAAATACTACGAATTGTAAGCGCAAGCTCTGAACAAAAACCAGGAGAATTCGGACAAGAGGGCGTCGCACCTCCCATATAAGCAAAAACTTCAAAACGCTATACTGAAAGCGTTTTCTGAGATAGTCAAACTAAATTTTACTTGAATGCTAAGAACTATAAATTCAAACTCTGAGAAAAAACTGGGTGAATTTGGACAAGAGGGCGTGGCACCTCCCATATAAGCAAAACTTTCAAAATACTGCTGTGTAGGGTATTTAATGTTTGGCCAGGCCAAAGGTAACACCCTTACTAGTTTTTTATTACATTTAATGCCAATCGTTAAATTAAAGAGGTGCCACTTGGTCGAAAATAGTCAATATCGGTAGTCCTGCTGTGATTTATGCGGAGATTTAAAATAAATCGGCAGAAATAGATTTATTTTCGTATGATAAATCATGTGATTTACGCCCAGATTCAGATCTAAATCTGGAAACAATTTTAAGCCACCTCATAATGCATTTGCATTAGTGAATTTGAACTATGTAATTTGAACACATACGTATAAACGCAATCTTAACCCGTTTCAAAATTTTTAAGCGTGTCAAAATAAATCAATTCAAATAAAGCATTGCTGAACCGTGTTAAATGTCTCTATAAACACATGTTTACGGCAACATGGTTTGAAACAGCTGTTTTATAAATTCCATTTCAGACCCAGAGTTACCAAGAATAAATTTTCATTTCCTTCTTGATGTAGGGACCACAAAAAAAATCGAGGCGCGCTCGTCGATGTATGCTGCGAAATCGGGGCCCATTTATTTTAAATAATGCTATCGGAAGGCCACACTGCAATGCCAAACTGTCTTTAAATGATTTACTTTCATGATGCTTAAAAGCTCTTGGCACAGTACAATGCTTTTATTCCACATTTGATCCATTAGATAAAATAACACATATTAAATTTTTTTATTTTCCATAATTTCTATTTTTGTTATTTCCGACTTCAAATTCTGACAGTTGGTTTTGTAACACGCTTTAAAAAGTGTTTCAATTTGATACACTCATTTTGATTCGTATAAACGCTCACATTTTAAGTGTGCTACATTGAAACGAGTTTATTTGATAACATATTTAGTGGTTTATTACCAAGGTAAGAGATGGTTAAATAACGCGCCTTTTTCTTTTGACGCTTATATACAATTGTGTTAATTTTCATATTGCCATAACTCAAGAACGGTGAGTCGCATGATAAAAAGCGTACGGATCTCTTTTATGGTAAACCACATGCTCTACAATTAATTTTCTTCATATGTTAGAAAAAATTTTAAGTTTAGAAGTTATTTAATAAAAACATTTATCGGCACTTCAGTGGTTTTTAATGAATAACTCTTAAACGGTCATTTTGTAATTTTGTGTTCTTGACTTATCGTAATTTGAAAATTAACACAATTGTATATACAAGTAGAAAGAAACACGCCTAATACATGTGCAATCAGGGATGTTAAACAAAAAATCATGTCTTGCGCTTATCTCTTTTCTTCAGATAAGAAATGTCAAAATAATGAACTATACCATAACACAGCATAGAAACATAAACTAAATAAAACACGAAAAACATGAACACATCTTTCTTCTAGAAAACGAGAATAGTGAGCATCATCAGTATCCGATTTCAATTTTAGTGCATCCGGTTTTGCGCAAGTGAAGAGTTGTAAATTAAATAAATGTTAATGAGTTACTGAATAAAAGCAAACATTGTGCAATTAAGAAAAATGTTGCAATTAAATTGTTTAAGTATATTTATAATATTAATATGGAACTGTGAATTTATGATTAACGCTGCTGCAGCAGAAGAAATTCCTTCAGAAATAAATAATGCGCAACTACCCACTGAGTTAGCTGATGAATTGCCTACAGTTTTAATTGCGTTGCTTGTACGGAATAAAGCACACACTTTGCCATACTTTTTAACTTATTTGGAACGATTAAATTACCCAAAAAACAGGCTGGCACTATGGTAAGTTCCGAAACTGCTAATGTAAAAATTTGTTTCTTTATGTATAAGTTTTTAATTTTCATGATAGGATTCGTTCTGATCACAATGAGGATGCCAGCATAGAAGTGTTGGAATTGTGGCTCAATCGTACTGAGAAACTCTATCATAATGTCAACTTTAGTTTCGATAATGAAACGAAACAACATCAAAATGAGACTTCACCATATGATTGGCCTTTCGCACGTTTTCGGCATTTAATCAAACTCAAAGAGGATGCACTCACACATGCTGAGAAAATATGGGCTGATTACATATTCGTAAGAAAGAAAATTAATACAAAGCGTTCTTGAATTAAATATTGAAATTAATGTAACATGAAACCTTAAGCGATGTATAGGAAATTTCAATCAAATTGCTCTTTTGTAGTTGAAAATTTGGACAGACGGGAGACATGCTACTCTTTCCTACTTCAGGTGCATATGGGACATTCTTTGTCAAGTGCTCCACCTCATCCTTCCATCGCAGTTTTTCAGATGAAATGGCTTAAAATTTTCGTTAAAACAGTGCCGCGTGGCGATTTTCGTGCTAAAGATAGGGGCTCAACAATGGGGTAAATTTTTGGCCAATTGGGTTATTTGCATTTTGGACTTGTTAAACATGGATTTTTGCTTTCCTGACTTTCGTCTTAAAATTGTCCAAATTATCCAAAAATCTATGTTTCACAAGTATAAAATGGAAATTGGTCAAAAATTTACCCAACTGTTGAGCCCCTGCCTTTGGCACGACAATCGCTACGAAAAATCGCCACACGGCCAGCCTTTTTATCTGAAAAACTGCAATGAAAGGGTGGGTAAGTCATTTGACAAAGAATGCCACATTGTATAAGGAATTCAGTGGTTTTTCTTGATTAGCATGGGCAAACATGTCGTATGAGTTACATTTCACATACCGGATTGCAAACATGTAAGGGAAAAATTGCATTTGTGTACAACCAAACCCAGAAAAACGGGTAGCTATCCTCATGTTTATCCAAAACATAATGATAGTGCTACAACAAACTTAGTAGAAATATTTCGACATATTGGATCAATATTACTGGTTAATGCAGCGAGATTTTTTCATAAAAACGTGGCCACATCAATATTGCTCAACAGATTCCACATACTTATGTAATACATTTTGTGTATGTATAACAAAAACGGTCGAATTTTGTTTCGAATACAAGCGATATTCTAGATTTTTCTGAAGATAATGATGGCAGCATTTAATGTGTGTCAATTTAAAATTAATGACCTATCATGTTGTTGTTAAAAAGTATTTTGTTAAATTGTATGTACTATAGCTTATCTAGTATTGTGATTGCTCTATACAAAAATTTTTGGGACAACGCTAAACAATTTAAATAAAATTAAAAATGCGATGATCTTCCACGTCGAAATAAGTAGATTATAAAGGGTGTATCGCATAAGATGACGAAGCTTTTGGGAGTTGATAGAGGAGGCCAAGACTAACAAAAAATTGCAGCTGAGGTGGGGGTCTGATTTTCTGACTTGCTTAAAAAAAAAAAAAAATTTTCTTGGGTCTTACTTTTTAGAGAAAAACTTAGAGAAACTTTTAGCTAATAGTATGAGCTTTGTAAAAATGTTTTTGGTTTATAGGGTTTAAAAGGATTTCGCAAAGTTTTAGACCTTTGAAGTCAATATTTTAAAATTTTTTGTCTCTTTTTTTTTTTGATTTTGGCGGCCATTTTAGTACGAAAAAGGTCCTATTAACATACCTTTTTATAATTTTTTTTTTGAATCTTCATTAAATTTGCATTAATTCCAGACTTGGGGGTTTTGCATTAGATATTATTTTTCACTAAACTTAGTGCTAGTGAAAAAATATTCACTATCAAGGAATTTATTTAGTGTTAGTGCAAAATCCTTCACTATCAAAAAATTCATTAAGTGGTAATGAAAAAGATTTTCATTAGCACTAAATTTAGTTAAAAGTTGTAAATAATATTTCCATTAAATTTAGTGATAGTGAAAATTCATTCACTATCAAAAAATTGATTTAGTGGTAATGACAAATTTTCCATTATCACTAAATCTATTGAAAGTGAAAATTTGTTGCATTGAATTTAATGAAACTTTAATGAAAATTTTCAATAAATGTTGCAATAAATTTAATGAAACATTTTCAGTTTCATTAAATTTAATGAAACTTTAATGGAAATTTTCATTAATGTTTCATTAAATCCAATGAAACAAATTTTCATTATCACTAAATTTAATGAAACTTTAATGAAATTCTTCATTAATGTTTCATTAAATTCAATGAATAAACGTTCACTTTCAATAACTTCAGTGATTTTTTATTGGAAATTTCAATTCAATTAAGATAAAATGTGTCGTGCTAGGTCAAAATATTTTGATATCTTTAAATTTTTCCTTCGAGATCTTGTACGAGACGATTGCGTGAACATTAATCCTACTAGTTTTTAAAAAAGCTTACGAAAGCTGTTTTAAGCATTTAGTTGACAAAGGGCAGAAATTATTTGGGTTTGAAGAACTTCAAAAACTAAAAGTCGTGCTTGCATTTGACTTTAATGAATCTCCTTCAAACTGATACTATTCCCACTCATTCTAACTCTTTCAATAAATTTAATTTAATCAGTCTGTTCGTTTACTCGAAGATTTTGCAAGTTCTTACCCGAAAAGCTCTCATTCATGTACGTTTTATGCTTAAACGAGAGCTTTTCGGCTAAAAACTTGCAAAACCTTGGAGTAAACGAACAGTTTGTATTTTAATGAAAAATTCCATTAAAAGTTTCATTAAAAGCTTCATTAAATTTAGTGATAGTAAAATTTTGTTTCATTGAATTTAATGAAACTTTAATGAAAATTTTCTTAAGAAGTTTCATTAGAAGCTTCATTAAATTTAGTGATAGTAAAATTTTGTTTCATTGAATTTAATGAAACTTTAATGAAAATTTTCTTTAGAAGTTTCATTAGAAGCTTCATTAAATTTAGTGATAGAACAATTTTGTTTCATTGAATTTAATGAAACTTTAATGAAAATTTCCACTAATGTTTCATTAAATTCAATGAAACATATTTTCATTATCACTAAATTTAGTGCAATTTTTATTGGATATTTTCATTAAATTTTAATGATAGTGAAAAACTTTCCACTATCATTTAATGAATTGTTAGATAGTGAAAAATTTTTCATTACCATCCAATGAATTTTTTCATAGTGAAAAAATTTCCACTATCACTAAATTTAATGGAGAAAATTTTCACTATCTCTAATTAGATTTAGTGGTAGTGGAAAAAGTTTCACTATCAAAATATTCATTAAATATTAGTGAAAAGCTCAATGAACTAAAAAATTTAGTGCATTACCCCCAAGTCTGATTAATTCGTTAGTACAACTTTTTTTACCTTGAAGTCAGAAAACTTATTTACTGAAGCCTTCAAATGGATTGTTTTGAAAATTATCACAAATGAATAAACGAATTAATTGAAATTTAACGAGGATTCAAAAAAATTTTAAAAGTTTATGCCAATAGGACTTCTTTCGTACGATAATGGCCGCCAAAGTAAAAAAAAGGGGAAACAATTTAAACTCCATAAACCAAATACAGTTTTAGAAAACTCATACAAATAGCTAAAAGTTTGCTGCAACAAAGTTTTCTATAAAATGCTAGGGTGACCCAAGACAATTTTTTTTCTAAAACAAGTCACCAAATCCGTTTTAATCCTATAACTTCTCAGGGGTACATTTTAGACCACCCGCTAGGTACAATTTCTTCACTTTTTTTTATTAACACTTGGAGATTTATTTTCCCGAACTCTCAGACCATCACCACTTTATTTTAGTTGTTTTTAACGAATTTTAGATGTTTATATTTTGTTGAACTTTTTTTAAACTTAGCTATCAAAACAGAGTTGCCAGCAAATTGATCTATTTATCATTAAAAAAAAACACATTTTTGGGGCAAAATGGATTACTTTTGATAATCAATAATAAGAGCAAAATTTATCACTTTTGATTTAGTTTTTCCCTTTTTTGGATAAATTGTATTGAAAATTACCAGTTTTAGATAAATTTTCCACTTTTTGTCAACGCTGCTGGATTTTCCATTCTCAAAATATTTGCGATTGCAAATGTTTTTTTTTCGAGAAAGGAACAAATTCATGATAAAGCTCACTAATTCTCTTGCTATATACATATAATTCTATTATGCATTTTTCTGATTTTGTGTCTTTATATTTATATTTTCTCTTAGTACCTAGATGCCGATGTATTGCTCACTTCTTCAGAATCGCTCAGACATCTTACGTCACTTCGCCTACCAATCGTTGCGCCTATGCTGCTTTCTGAAGGCTTATATTCAAATTTTTGGTGTGGAATGAGTGACCAATATTATTATAAGCGCACAGAAGAATATAAAGAAATCTATAATTATAAAAAAGAAGGTAACTTTCAGGTACCTATGGTGCACAGCGCAGTGCTCGTAAATCTTAAACATATGGCGGCACGCTATTTAACATTCGATCGTGAACGCTTAAGAGAACAGCAGCTTAACGATATAGATTGGGCAGTAGCGAGAGGACGTCAATGTCGTTTATATGATGGACCAATCGATGATATAATAATATTTGCAATTTCTGCAAATTGCTCACAAATTCCGATGTATATAAGCAATGAATTAGCATATGGTTATATTTTGCAACCAATTGAACCTAATGATGATTTAACGCAAGATCTTCATCAGTTGGTTAATATAAAGACCAATATTATAAATTATTTACATGAGCCAGCCATTGTACACGAGACTTTTAAAAAATATGTGAAATATCCCGAAAAGTAAATACTTGTTAATAATATTATATTATTTTCGATTACTATTATTAACTAATTTATTTATTTAGGCAAAAACTTACTTTGGATCACATTTATATGATCAATCTAGAACGTCGTCCGGAACGGCGTCAACAGATGGAACTCCTTTTTAAAGAACTAGGCTTAGATGTAGAACATTTTCCAGCTATCGACGGCAAGTAAGTGATTTTTTTTTAATGCAAAAATCGGTTAATTTGAGTTTCGGCATGTTTCTCATTTGAAAGTGTTTTAACATGATATTTTAAAAATTGTTCCAGCAAAACCGCCTTATGCTATGAAATAACATTTTTAAAATATTTTCAGCAATTTGAACTCGACTGTTATACAAGATATGGGTATAAAGTTCCTCGAAGGCTATGAAGATCCATACCATCAACGTCAAATGACTATGGGCGAAATTGGTTGTTTTCTCAGTCATTATCGCATTTGGGAGAAAATGGTAAAAAAAGGCCAAAATGAGGTTCTCATTCTTGAGGACGATATACGCTTTGAACCATATTTTATTCAGCGTGCCATTAGATTATTAGAAGAAGCACGATATGTTGTCGACTATGATTTAATGTAAGTAAAAGCTATCTCACTCTCTATATGCTTTATACTCTACAAAAACAATTAACAGTTATTTCGGACGCAAACGTCTCAAGGATGAAAGCGAACCTTGGGTTGCAGGAACTGAAAATCTTGTTCATGTTGGTTACTCCTATTGGACTTTGGGTTATGTTATCTCAATGCAAGGCGCACGAAAATTGTTAGCAGCTAAACCATTGGAAAAACTTATACCGGTTGATGAATATTTACCAGTTATGTTTAATCGTCATCCAAATAAAACGTGGAGTGAGGCATTTCCGGAACGTAATTTGATTGCGTTTAGTGCTGCACCACTTTTACTTTACCCTGTTCGCTATACTGGTGAATTTGGTTATATATCTGATACTGAAGATTCAGAGTTGACAACACATAAACTCTTTGATGGCAATGCAGATGTACAACTTAAAAGTGATCGCGAACATGCTTATGTTATTCCTGACAATCTTGGAACCTTTTTGGGCAAAAGGGAAGCAAAATTGACAGAATTTGTAAACATAGATGACGCTGAAGAAATGTTGAAACGTGAAATTGACCCGCTCAAGAGTCATGAGGAACTTTAAGTGACAAAAACGTATAACTTTTTTTCATAAATAATGTTGAAATTTCTAGTTTTTCCTAAATGTTAAGCTTTAGTTAAAACATGTTTTGTTATTTATGTATACTTTCATATGCGAAAAATGTGCCTTGATACAATTTTTATATTTTTATCGTTATACTCAAGTATTTTTAAGATTTTAAAGACTGTGTTTAAAAGAAATACTTCATCATACTCATACCCAACGAATATTTACTCCTTAACTTTCGAGTTTTTGTGTAACCAAGTAACACAAATGGCTAAAATGACCCTTAGTATTATAACTTTTCCAATTATTTCGTCTAATTTTTCAAAGTTTACAAAAAGCCAATGTTAAGTGTATTTTCAAATTACAAAATCTGCAATAGATGATAGCTACAAGCCAACTTTCGTTAAATTAACGATTGGCAACACTGTTGCCGAATATTTATAATTATGATGACCGTGTGTTACTTGGGTAATTTTTTGTCAAAGATTTAAAAAATTTGTTTTACAACAATACAACTTTAGTTTTTAATATTAAAACCAACTAAACAAAACACGAATATATTTTGCATGTAAACAATCAGTGCCATAGTTTGTTAAGTTTTAAAGATAGACGCCACTATACCAAACATTTTATATTTGTATATTATATATAATATACTAATCAACTATAATTAGGCAATAAACATATAAATAAATAAAATAAATGTCGTAAAAGCAGAAAAAATCAAAGAGTTTTCAATTATGGCAAAATATGCTTGAATTTAAGTACTAAATTTATAAGAATATTACAAACACACGTAATTCACACTGTATAGATTGACGAAAGCAATTTATTAAATTGGTATACAGCTAGAAGTATGCGCGCCCAATTTATTTTACTTTCTTACAGCAATAAATAAAGCAATTATCTTTCCATATTCGTAATTCAATTAAGCGAATGGGTATAAAAGCGCAAAAGAAATTGCATTGAATAAAAGTAAAAATGCAGCATTTGTTAATCATATTTTTTAGCCTATTGGGACTGGTTCCAGCTGCACTTGGTGGAAAAACCAAAGTTGAAAATTTAAAAAATTCAATTGTTGATTATTCTACGCAATTAGATGATGTTATCGTACAATATTTTCGTTATTATGGTGTGAAAAGTTTAAATTTAATCATATGCCCTGGCGATATGGGTAAGTTAGTGTTTAAATAAATATTCACCCCTATTCCCGTTAGTGTTTTAATTATTGTCGTTTCGTTTTACCATTCATCGTCGTCTCGTTTCTAAAAGTGTATTTTGGAAAATATTAAAACGAAGAAGAGAGTTGATTAAGGAAAACGAAGCTTTACCTTTTACATATTTTGAGAAAGCCGAGTTTTATTTCAGAAAACTATGTAGACTGAACGTAAAGCATTTTTTTTTTGTTTTTGTATATGCACATAACTATAAACATCAAAAATGTAGTATGTATCTAATTGTAATAATCCCACAATCTAAAAATAGGCAATCGAAATCGGTTTAGTCCCTGTTTCTACACTCAAATCTCATCGAATTCGTTTTTTTTTTGTTGGAAAAGTTGTGAGAAGGAGCGGTGCATTGGATTTTTTTTTTAAGTGTGCGGTGTCACACCCCTAAATGAAGATAACGCTCTCATGGCTAAGCCACTACATCGATTTTTATGAAATTGGACATGCAAATAGGTTTATCACTAAGGAACGATAATATAACCATTATGGTTTTTAAGTTGGCGGTACCACGCCCCTAAATGAAAAAACACGCCCTCACGGCTAAACCACTGCATTGATTTTTATGAAATTTGGTATGGAGATGGGGTTAGCACTAAGGAATGATAATATAACCATTATGTTTTTAAGTGGGTGCTGCCACGCCCCTAAATGGAAGAAACCCTCTCACGGCTAAGCCATTTCATCGATTTTTATGAAATTTGGTGTTTCTTAATGTGCGTTATCATGGATAAACATTCTCAAGAATTTTTTCTCCAACTCCATCGCATGCAATCGCAAAAAATTTTTCAGGAAGGGCAAAATTCACGGGAAAGTAGGTTGTCGGCAATAGTTTGGAAGGAATAATTTCACAATTGTTGTAAAAATTTATTCCTCCATTTTTTTAACTAGGAATTCGAAGCGTAAATATATCTGTGGCAGGAAGGAAAAACTACTTTAGTCGATATTCGATAAAAAAACAAAGCAACATAAATTCTATACATAAAAAACAAAATTTAAACTGCTTTCTAATCAAAAATCGACTTAAGCAGTTTTTCCTTCCTGCCACAGATATGATATATGACAAATTTAAAACTTTGTACAATTTTATAGCTTATTACTTTTCATAAGAGACCAATCTTTTTGATATCCAACCAAAAGTTTCCAACTTATACCGCTTTTTTGCAAAAGTTTTGTAAAGTTATTTCCTCGAAACTAGATTCAAGAGACACTTTTTGATTACATATTCTTTCGTTTTTCAATTTGTCTATTTTTGATAAACGTTAGTTACTCCGTCAGCTTCTAAAAAAGTGTGAATTTTTATAGATTCATTTGGTCGAAATCGTAGACTATTACCAATTTTACTTTGTTTTGGTTGTTTGTAATGAAATTTAGATGTTTATATTTTATCATTTTTTTATCCTTAGTTGCTGAAACAGTGATTAAACAAATTCACATTTCACTTTTTTTTTTTCTTTTTTACATTAATTGTGTTGAAAATTACCCTTTTGAGGAAAATTGATCACTTTTTGGTATCCCTACTGGAAATGGAATTTCCATTCTCAAAATATTAACGATTGCAAATGCTAGATTCGCACTATCACTTTGTTATTCTAATATTTGTGTTTGATAAATAAATAATTTTATCTTTTTATAGCTTTCAACACTCAAAATCGTGAATTACTCAGCTACATACAAAGTTTTATTTTAAATGGTTTCTATGTCCAAATATTTCATGGCAATAATTATATGGATAATGATGAGTCCTTTCAATCACTTTATCCTTTTTCACCACCAATTACATTTCGGAACGATAATATCACACAACGCATTAGATTTATGCTTAAGCCTCTGGCTCATAAGACAGGAAATATACTGCTACAATTCAACAATGAATGTGCTATAAATGTATTGCGCTGGGCGACCGCTTCCGAACATAATTTTTTTACAACAAATCGATTTTGGTTATTGCTCACAAAAGATATGCAACATTTAAAGTTCCTTAATGATGATAAACGAGTTTTTATACCGCCAGATAGTGAAGCGAGAATTTTATTTTACGACCACTATTCGACACAAAACCAATCACAACCAGTTCAGTTTGATTTAATCGACATATATAAAGTAACAGCGATGAAACCACTAAAACAACATTATGTGTGTTCGAGATGTATGGGTTCACAAAACATGCTATCTAAATTACAACAATTTGGTTCTGCCATTTCGTATCGAGAGAATTTAGAGGGGACAATATTTAATACTGCTTTGGTTATAATTTTTCCAGATTTATTTACAGACATAGAAGACTTGTCAATGAGACACATCGATACAATCTCAAAGGTGAATAATCGGCTAACAATCGAGTTGTCAAATAAATTGAATATGCGGTAGGTACTCATATCGAAAATGGATGATATATTTAATGAATGAATAAATGGTATCGGATAGTATGGGATGAATGAACTTAACGTATCAAATTGCTAATGATTAATGGAAGTATGTTTGTAATGATGCATTAAACATCTTGGGTCTGTGAGACGAAAGGATCTTGTTTGCATTGCAACCGACACGATTAGCACGACCTCACTTGGAAATAGTTGACAGAATATATTGGGTTTTATTATGAATAACTATCCTCGAGAAATATTCTCCAATTCACTAGCATGCACCTGGAAAAAATTTTTCTCGAAGGGCGAATTTCACTGCAAAGTTGCTAAGGATATCGGGAATAATTAGGGAGAGAATATTTTGACACATTTGCAAGAATTTATTCTCCAATTGTTTAACGGGGAGTTCGAGGAGTTGTTTGCCAAATTAAAAACTTTATACGACAAATTTATAGTTTATTAAAATACCAATTATATGACATTAGTTTTTTTGATATCCATGCAAAGGTTTCCAACTTATACCGCTTTTTCCAAATGTTATGTCCTAACCTTCCGATGGTTACATCCCGCGACACTTGTAGACCATCGCCAATTTTGTAATTTTACCTTGTTTTTAACGAAGTTTGGATGCTTGTTTTCTTAAACTTTTTTTAACCTTAGCTGTCAAAACAGTGTTCCCAACAAATTGATTAAAAAAATACAAATACTAGAAATAATGTCGAATCTTGACAAGAAAGTAGAGATCGTTCTATGCAAACACGTACTTCATAACTTCACGTGTTACTCGAAAAATTTTGTATACGGTGCAGAGTTTTTGTGGCCAAACAAAACAAGTCGGTAGACGATAATGTCTGTGGAATCAACGATTTATATATAAAGATTGTGTACTTAATGCATCTTCTCTTTTTCGTTTGTTTTTTCTAAATTATGTTTAAGATTTAATACACATCAAATGGACAACTATGGCTGGCGTAAGCCAAATGGTTCTTTCGACGGACTTATGGGAATGTTTCAACGTTACGAACTAGACTTTGCACAAATGGCAATTTTCATGCGTTTGGATCGCATAGCGATAGTTGATTTTATGGCTGAAACATATCGAGTACGCGCTGGTGTTATATTTCGTCAACCACCATTATCGGCAGTTGCTAATATTTTTGCAATGCCATTTGAAAATGATGTCTGGATAGCCATACTTGTACTTATGATATTCATCATAGCAGTCTTTACCATCGAATTGATATTTTCGCCACACACTCACGATATGAATTTTTGGGATTGTATCATCTTTGTATGGGGCGCAGCATGTCAACAGGGTTTTTATGTGACCATTGGCAATATGTCGGCACGTGTTATAGTTTTTACAACTTTTGTGACTGCGCTCTTTTTGTTTACATCGTTTTCGGCCAATATAGTAGCACTGTTACAGAGCCCCAGCGAGGCAATACACACGTTAAATGATTTAAGTCAGTCTCCATTGGAAATTGGCGTTCAGGATATACTTTATAATAAAATTTACTTTAATGTGAGTACATATTACTAAGGCACTGTCAATATTCCTAAATCTGATGATTTGTACTCTTACGATGTTTCAATAAGGACAAAGTTACCATAATTAATTTGCGAAGCTTCTTTAATACTGTTAATTATTTTCTCCTCAGCGATACTTTTTTTTAAATATTTTTTGACACTATTTATTTTTATTTAAAATATATGCAGGAATCCACCGATCCAGTTACAAATCATTTGTATCGCAAAAAAATCGCACCAAAAGGTGATCGTGCATTTATGCGTGCCCCAATTGGTATTGAAAAGATTCGCACTGGATTATTTGCCTACCAAGTAGAATTGCAATCTGGCTATCAAATTATAAGCAACACTTTTAGCGAACCAGAAAAATGTGGACTCAAGGAGTTGGAACCTTTTCAATTGCCAATGATTTCAATACCAACTCGAAAAAATTTTCCATATAAAGAGCTTTTTCGTAGACAGTAAGTAGAATATGATAGAAATTAACTATCCATGCTTAATTTTTTGTCCTTAGGCTGCGGTGGCAGCGTGAAGTTGGTCTTATGAATCGCGAAGAACGCAAATGGTTTCCACAGAAACCAAAATGTGAAGGTGGAGTAAGTGGGTTTGTTTCAATCGGCCTAACTGAGTGTCGTTATGCATTGGGCATGTTTGGATTTGGTATTCTAGCTGGATTTATAATGTTTTGCATCGAACGTGTAGTCAAGAATCTTATATAGTAAAGTTTGAAATTTGTAGAAATGAAAATCCTTCAATGTTCTAGTAAACACTTAATATAACATTTAAACACGTTTACTGCACAATTCGCCTATCGTATTTTTGTTAAGTAGAACTTATAAAAATTTAAATATATATGACTTCTGTTTTATTACGTCATTTTCAATGGTTTTCTTTAAAATAATTTAAATTTATAAGCTAATAAAGCTTACCTTAGTATAACTTTTTTTATATATTTACAACTAAATACACACATATTTAACCAACCTTCATCAAGTTACTACGCATGAGCTTTAGCATAACTAGGCATGTTTAATTTCAAGCCATCTTTAGCCTCAAAGAAAGTATAAGATAATGTTATCATATCAACAGTTTCCATTTTAGGATCTCTTGTGAACTCAGGATCAATATAGAAGAAAACTGGCATATCAACCTTGAAAAAGAAAATAATAAATAAAATTTGGTTAACAATGTGATTGAGCTAGAATATTTTAGAGTGTTAACAACCTCTTCATGAGGATTAAGCTGTTGTTCTTCGAAGCAAAAACATTGTATTTTATTAAAATATGCACCAGCTTCGAATGGAATCACATTATAGGTGCTTATGCCAATCACAGGTTTATCCGTAGGATTACGTGCTGTATAGAATGCGAGTGCTGTTTCACCGGGTGCTACTTTTATTTCATACTGTTGTGGCTTAAAGTTCCAACGCATTGAGGCGCCAATGTCGGCATTAAAACGAATTTTGACGATACGATCATTACTTTTCTGCATATGTTCGACCTTTTCGGCGTCATGTCCAGTTTGTGTTGTTCCACCGTAACTATAAGCCTTAGGAAATAAAATTATAGTTAGGTTTAGTTGGAAAAAATGTTCTATAATGCGCCGGCTGAGTATTATTTTGCCGTAAACGCCACTTTGTTGAAAAAGCAAAAGCAGATAACTTGTGCGTTTACGGCAAAATAATACTCAGCCGACGAATTGTTAAAGATAAAAATCTGAAACATTGCAAGAGTTTTATTGCTGAATCAACTTCTTAAGAAGTGCTAAAAAATTCGATATTTATTGTTAAGGATCTGTTGTCCTAAATACTTTCTATTTTACCTGACAAAACATGCTATAAAGTGGTACCGCTGCGTAGCTGAAGCCCACTACAAGAACCCCACCTGCTGTTATGTAATATAAAGTTGATTTTATTCTCTTCTTTGCAGCATCAGTTTGTTGTCCTGGTGTAGTTATCGCTTGCCTTCTACCACTGCTTCCACCAAATGTTCCTTTAAATTTTAGTTGTTGCTTTGCAGTGGATTTTGTATTACTCAATAAACTCCTACAAGCTCCATGCAAACGTAGGCATGGGCGAAACATATTACTGCACGGTTCTTCTATTGATAAGAACGAAATTGTTTAAATTTTAAGGCATTCGATTGACTGAATAATAAATAATTACGATTAGTTTGTGCAAAAATCAGCAGCCGCAAATGAGATTGAGGTTAGAACAGCTGTTTTATTTTGACATTTCTATGATTTGTGTTTGCGGAGCACTGTAGTGTTATCAGACGGTGCTGCCATACTTGATAAACAAGCGAAGAGATAGATATATAGCGAAGCGAAAAGATATATATGAGAGACGCATAGAAGCACTGGAGCAATTTTTTGAGATTTGTATTGTTCACAGACGGCGAAGAGATATATAATCAAGAGACGCAAAGAAGCACTGGAACAATTTTTTGAGGTTTGTATTAGCCGCAGACGGTAGCTTTAACGAATTTAGAAGTTGAACAGCAGCGTATTTCAACCAAAAAATCTGTATACATCGCTTCTCATCCGGTAGCGAAGAGACATAAATAGATTTTTGGTTGAATTACGCTGCCGTTTAACTTCTAAATTCGTCAAAGCTACCGACTGTGAACAATACAAACCTCAAAAATTGCTCCGGTGCTTCTTTGCATCTCTTGATTATATATCTCTTCATTTCGCTTCAACCGAAGAGATATATAACCAAGAGACGCAAAGAAGCACTGGATACATTTTTCTTCGGTTTGTATTAGCCACGAATTTAGAAGTTAAACGGCAGCGTAATTCAACCAAAACATCTGCCTTAAAATTATAAAAAGACGCAACTCGTTTTTCATAGTTTTGAGAAAATCGATATTTTATTTTTATTCAGAAAAGGCAGCAACTTCTCTTTCTTAAAAAATCTATTTCATATTTCATCTTTTTTGTATGGAGTTACTGCCTTTTATGATTTTAATTATGAAAGCATTGCTTACATTTCTCTATTTGCAATTTCCAAGAGAAGTGTAAAATGTAAAAAATTGGCGATTGGACTAAAATATAGATAAAAAATTGCTTAATCCGATGAGGAAATAAAGTTTGAAAGGCCGTAACTTAAGTTACAGCAGAAATCTGTATACACCTCTTCTCATCCGGAAGCGAAGAGATATAAATAGATTTTTTGGTTGAATTACGCTGCTGTTCAACTTCTAAATTCGTCAAAGCTACCGTCTACTTCCAATACAAACTAGTAAGGTTGTGAAATTTGGCCTGGCCAAATATTAAATACCCCACACAGCAGAATTTTTAAAATTTTGCTCATATGGGAGGTGCTACGCCCTCTTGTCCGAGTTCACCCAGTTTTTGTTCAGAGCTTGCATTTATAGTTTTTAGTGTCTGAGTGAAAAACATTTTCAGTATAGCGTTTTAAAGCTTTTGCTTATATAGGAGGTGCCACGCCCTCTTGTCCGAGTTCGTCTACTTTTAGCTTAGAGCGTGCGTTTATAGTCTTTAGTATTTGAGTAAAGTTTGGTTGGATTATCTCAAAAAACTCTTTCAGTACAGCATTTTGAAACTTTTGCTTATATGGGAGGTGCCACGATTTCAATTTCACCCAATTTTTGTTGAGAGCTTTCATTTATGATTCTTAGTGTCTGAGTCAAATTTGGTTTGAATATCTCAAAAAATGCTTTCAGTATAGCGTTTTGAAGCTTTTACTTATATAGGAGGTGCCACGCCCTCTTGTCCGTATTCGCTCAGTTTTTTCTCAGAGCTTGCGCTTACAATTTTTAGTATTTATGCGTATTTTGCTTGCATTGTCGCGAAAAATACTGCTAAAATTGCATTTTGAATATAGCTTTTGTATGGGCGGTAGGCGTGTCTGCTGACCGATTTCGCTCATTTTCAATCCCCCGAGCTAACTTTCCAAAAAGTTTTCCCAAAAAGTGTATTTCAACACATAGCCAACCAGCCAGCCAGACAGACGGACATGGCTATATCGACTCAGGAGGTGACGCTGATCAAGAATATATATACTTTTCTATATCTGCCACTCCTCCTTCTCTGCGTTACAAACGGAAGGACAAAGTGAATATACCCTGGATGTAGGGTATACAAATTGCTCCAGTGCTTCTTTGCGCTGTCAAAGTACTGGTTTCCAAAGGAACTACAAATTTAAAAACAAATTAGGAAAAATTTTAATTGTGACAAAAAAAAAAAAAAAACAAAAAATTATGAAACTATGAATATACTTAAATTGTGCATCTAGTCTACAAAACAAATAGCAATGCAGTTCAATTTAGACGATCCATTGGCGGATTTATTAAGTGACCACAGCAATGATAACGACAATTTTTTTGACAATGGCAAACGGCATCCTAAAGTTTTGCATTTACAAAAGAATACAAAAATGGAAGATCTTTTTGGTATAAAAGAAGAAGCAACAACATTAAAAGTACCAATAACAAGAAATCAAAATGCATCGAAAGGTGGTGTCACCACTACCCAAGGGAAACAACAAACAGCTGCCACAATTACACCCACACCACGTATCACAACACAAAAACCTTCATTACCCTTAAACGATAATGATGGTGATGATGATGTGGACTTGGGCTTTGATCCTAAAAAGCCAAAAGCTAGTGGTGGTGCAAAAATAAATCTATTTGATGATCTGCTGGAAGCGCCAAAACGTCCTTCGACCGCGAAACCTACAATATCACGTCAATCTACAGACACAACGACAGATACTAACCTTACAATGACACTTTCACAGGCGGCACAAGTTATGCGTCCAAAAACTTCAACAGGGCGTCGCGGCTCTGGGAATTCCACAGCGGTGAATACAGATCCATTAGGGCTTTTCAGTGCAAGTACAGCTGTTACAAAAGAAAAAGAACGTGAAATTGGACATGTAACATCGGGAATGTCAACACCAAAAGCGAAAAAACGCGCAACAACTGCTGATTGGTTAGGTTTAAGTGTAGAGCCACCGGAGCCGCCGGTACTTAATGTTGTCAGCGATAAAGAACCTCTAAGACGTATTCAGACACCAAAAGGTAGGTACAACTTTTCCTCAGATGGTATTACTAACTCTGAAAAGTTCATAATACCGAATCCCGGCTCAGTTTCTACAAAAATGTCTCTTTATATTTGTATTCATTTTTACAGCTCATAATCAAGATATCGCGAAATCAACGCCTAAAGAGAATATAGAAATCTTAAGAGTTCACGAACGAGAAGATGACGTTACAACAACACCACGTACACAAATGATAATTGGTGATACATTGGATTCCCTTAAAGCAACACCTGTACAACCAACACAAAATATGTTGATGTTTAATTCATTAAATTTAGAGAACCAAAATGCATACGCTGTCATGCAACAGCAGGAATCACAATTGGCGTTGGCTATGCAAATGAAACAACAGGAGCAGGCTTTAATGGAAATGCAACGCAAGCAGGAAACGTTTTTGAAACAACAAGAAAAGCAATTTAACGCATTGTTACAGCATCAAGTTCATCGTCAGCAACAGCTTGAAGAGCATATAAAATCACAACAGCAGCGTATAAATACACATTTACAATTAATGATGACGCAGCAGCCGTCATTGATGCCAGCAGTGGAATCAAAGCAACCCGTTGCTGAAGCAACTCTCCATGAAGACGAAGCCAAAGCTGCACAGGTACGATCACAACAACTTGGGGCAGTGGAAATTGTGCAATTAGAAGCTGATGTGAAGCGTTTTGAGTTGGATAAGTTAAGATTGGAAGAACTTGTGGAAAATATAAAGTCAAATTACGAAAAGGAAATAAAAATGATAGAAAATTCGTTTAGGTATGTAATAAGCTATATTAAATATGTTTCCAGTAGATGAATCGCTTTCACTTTTGATTGGTTTCAAATTTCTATCGAAATGAATAATATTACTTTCGCTTTTTTTAGAAAACAACTTAAAGTACTGGAGGAACATCTTGCTGCTGTTGAAACCAGACTCAAAGGTGAAATCGAAGAGCTGCACACTTCCTATGGCAAAAAGCTAGAAACTCTGTCTGAAGAAAAACAAAGAGTTAAATCCGATTATGAAGCTGACATTGCAACATTAAAACAAGATCATGATGATGAACTGCGCCGTTTGCGTAAATCCCACGAAGAAGACATGGACATGGTCAAAGAAGAGCAACATCGTATGCTAGATACGATACGACAAGCAAAAGTCCTAGAATTTGCAGCTGTACAGGAAAATGGTTCCTATTTGGAGACTTTACGCGCAGCCTCCAACAACTTGGCCGGCATGAGCGGTGATCTACTGACACTGCGCGATGAAATGCTAATCAAAATGGAGACAATCAACAAAGAACGTGAAATGAATTTGGATGCTAGAGAACGAAGACTAGAAGACGCAGAAAAACGTCTACGACTTACAGAAGAGTTTGCTGAAGACGAAAAGCGACGTTTAATGACGCTAGTTGGCACTTTAGAAGTACAACTAAATAAACAAACCAAGGAGTTGTCTGAAGAAAATTGGTTACAAAGACAAAAAATGGCCACATTGGAAGCGGAAAAATTAGCATTTGAACGTGAAAAGACGCTGACGCGGGAACAGTTTGCACGCGATGAGAAACGCATTGAAGATCTTAAGGAGCAACAGTTGGCGGAAACTCAGCGACAGCTACTAGATATACAAGAAGAACGTTCACGCTTGGCTATGGAGCGTGCTAAAATCGAAGCTGAGCGACGATTGCAGCCAAGTTTTGATTATGATAAACAACGTTTGGAGGTGGAAGCTGCACTTAAAGTAGCACACGATGCTACTCGTCAAGCTGATGCAGAACGTGTGCGTTATCATAAAATGCAACGAGAATTAGAGCAGCAAAAACGTGAAATTGTTGATAAAGAAAATATGCTACGTGCCAAGGAGGAGGAAGTGGATCAAGAAATACAATCCATGCGTCAGGCTGAACGTAAATCCTTGCAAACACAGCACGGTGCACGTGAAGCACAGCAAAATTTCCAAACAAAAATACTTCTATTGCAACGACGAATGCGAGAATTAAGCGAAAAAGAGACGCAACTTTCACAAGAGCAATTATTGCTTTCGCAACAACGCATGGACTTGCAAAATACACAAACTAAGTTGGTTATGCGCAAATGTGCGCTATGTAAATTGAATGAACGCAAACAAGAGGTACAACAGATGTTAAACGTTTCGTCCATCAGTGCAGATGGAATAGTAGCTACTTCTGAGGATTTACCAACACGTAACGCTGATAAATATCGTCATATGTTGAGTCAATCTAATGTTGTAGAACGTATGTTGGATGATAATATTGCAGAGTCCTATCGTCGTATGAGGAATACCATTGGTAATGCTGATTATTGGACAGATTCGGTACTAGATGATGATTCAAAGGAATTGGCACTACATAATTTCGATGCAGATTTACAATTAAATAATGTTGATGAATTAAATAAAGATACGACAACGAACGGTTGATATAAAATTAAAAATATATGTCTGTGAATAATTTGTGGAATCTTTAGTAACAGAGGTAAGTGGCTAATAGGGTCTAAGCACATTTTCGCGAAGCGAATTTGTTTAACACTTTCAAACTTATAAACTGCATGTGAATTTGAATGAAAACTGTAAATTTTGCTTTTTGAGTTTTTTTTTTTTTTTTTGGAAAAAATGTGTTAAAACCGTTTAAAAAACATGTTATCTGAAGGGTGTTTATCTTTAGTTTTAACGCCTCATATAAAAATGTGTTTTTTTTTTTGACTGCATTCTCCTATGGAATTTTATAAAAACTAACAATTGTTTAATTAAAGCGGTCACAAAACAAAGAGTCGGTTACTCTTTCTTTTTATATCCTTAAATTGTACAAATAATTTTTTTTCAAAGAGTAGCGACAATTTGTTTTTGTTACTTAAAGACATTACCAAAATTTTCTTCAACAAGCAGCATCAGTCAATATTTGTTGAGACTTACAAAGAATTCGTGCAATGTAATTTTAGCGCCTTGTTTGTGTGCGCAGTTAGGAAACAAAGGAGTCTCTATTTTTATCTATAAGTTGATAAGGAAAGATAAACAACAGGCACTTATAATGCAGTTTATTGGCAGGAAAACCATGCTTAAAAAAGGCGTGATAACAGTTTTAATAAGTCGCTTAATTAAATATTGAAAAGGGCTGCTGAGAATATGCATACAAATATAAATAAGAGTTTACTTTTTTAAAACTCATTGATATTGCCGTAGCTACTTTGGAGTCGCTAATGTACATATTTACGTCACTCTTAGTCAATAAAATATCAGATTTGTAGTATAAATTGTATTGGCAGTAGGGGTCTGCATGAGACGTCTTCTTGAAGTACTAAGCCATCACGTTTGAAGATAAGTTATTTCTTGTACCCGCTTTTTATTTGTTAAACACTTCAGTTCAGTGTCACGTGCAATTGTCTTGACAGTACTTAGATATGAAAGAAGAAAAAACCTTGAGTTACCAACTTTTAACGAGACAGCGTTTTTCGAAATCTGCATATTAGGCTACATCTTGTGTCAAATTTTGGTATCACTAGTTTAAATTTGAAGGGCTGGGAGCTATTTTACATATTACACAAGTCACAACCTAAATTTATTTTATAAAGGTTTTCATACAAAAAAAAAAAATAACAAAAAAAAAAAAAAATAAAAAGATGATAACTAAAAACTACGATTTTCAAGTTACCAACTTATACGTTGGATGTATCGATATATACTGTACAAAACTTGTCTTGTTTTTGATTTGCTTCGGTTCAGTTCAGTGTATATACTGTAGGTGTAGTGTATACTAGAAAATGCTACACTAGTGACAACAGTAGTTTTTTGCTCTCGTCTTTTGTATGAAAGCTATTATTATAAAATACAGTACACTGAAGTATTTTTTAGAATCTAGATTTTATTTGACACTGATAAAACGCTTCAGTTTCAAAATAATACCTGTTCACAGTGAAGATTTGAATCTTAAATTTTTTGGATCAAATAAATACACTGAGGGTATCCTTTAAAACGTGTTAATGCCTCGAAAACCTCGTATACTCGTAATAGTTATCAAAATGAATACGAAGTTTGACAGTTTTACCAATTTACGAGGTTTTCGAGGTCTGTTTTGAGTAGAAACATTTGACTTGGCCGCGGAATTGACGGACTACACAGAGATTGGCTTGCCAACCACAGGGTGGGTCCATTGTTTATGGGTATTATATAGAACCTCTAGATAAGTGATCGGCAGAAAGGAATTTCGAAAATTTCCTTACGCTCAAAACAGAGGAAAATGGCAAATGTTGACGCTTACACTTGTTGCGTTGTGTTGAATATATTTGTAGAAATCACTTCAAACCATACTGGAAAAGATATACGTTTTCTGAGACTTTTGTCTGAGTAAAAATGTGGTTTACAAGTAGCAAAACCTCTTCAAGCAAGGCAGGGGTTCACTTGAAGACGACACACGCACAGTGCGGAAAAATCCAAATATACCGGCCAAAAGTCCAAAAAATAACTTTAATTCCGGGAAGTTTTGGTAAGATATTTTGAAAAACAATTGTCCAGGATATCGGTAACAGAGACTATAATATGGTTTCGACGTATACTTTATAGCGTATAAACGTCAGAACATAAAAAACTGTTGGATATCGAAAATTGCGATTAAAGTTGTGTCCAATGAAAATCGCTGGACAAGTTTTGTTTACAATTTTAAACAATATTTCGGCTACAACACTTCAACTATGTTCTTTTCTGAATATTTTGGTGTATCACTAACTTTCGTAAACGAAAAAAATAACGTTACACCCAAAATTTCTATTAAGTACGTTGCCAAAAAAAAGTTCCACTTAGTTCCAGCAATTTTTTGGCATGATTGATAGGTTTGAGTATTATTTATCCTCAATTTGCAGCCTCCACTTTTTTCCACTACTCAAATTACACTTAATAAAATATTGATACTTTTGTACGGAAATATATTTTTTTTTTTCATTTGAAAATAAATTATTTGTTGTGTGTTTTTTCTGCAAAAATCATTACTTATTGTTATACTCTTATTTCACTAAACTTTAACAATTTCTGTTGAAAAATGTAAGAATGGAAGGTGGTCGTACTTGATTTTTGACCACGCCCATTTTTTGTGAACATGACTAGTTATGGGTATACTCTTATTTTACCAAATCTTAACAATTTCTAACTAAAAATGTTAGAGCTGTGATCAAAATTGTTTTAAGGTTATATGGGAGGTGGGCGTGTCCATCGGTCAATTTCGCCCAAATTCACACATATTGTTAAGGAATCTTTAGGAATCACTTCCGTCTAGTTTGATAATTTCTGTTGTGAAGACAAAGACATTTTACAAAGAAGGGGAAAATTTATCAAAGATGTTCTCCTTCTGCACGAGTACGCGCCTGTTCACAAGAGCCGTGTTGCGATGGCCGCACTATAGAAAGTGATCTTCGAAAATTTGACTCACCCAACTTACAGTCCTGATCTGGACTCCAGAGATTATTATCTATTCCCAAATTTAAAAAAAAACTTAGTGGGAAGAAATTTTCATTAATGAAGAAGTGAAGGATTCAGTGCCAGCGTTTTGTTCAGGCAATTATAAAACATTTTTTCTTCGAAGGTATACATTAGAAAGATCAAAAAAAGTTATTATTGTAGCAGAAGAATATATTGCGCGGACTTCAAAATTTCCCTTCGTATTATTAATTATAAATATATAAATTATAAATATGGGTATTTCCCAAGTGACGAACGTGACCGTCGCACACATTTAAAGTGCAATGTAAGTGGAAGGAAAACAATCCGAATTTGTCGTTATAACGAACTTAATATTTAAATTTAGTTATTTAAAACTATACTTAAATAGTCTTTATTCATCAGCGTATTTTAATCAATAAAATAAAACTTTTGTCTTATCAACTTTTTTTTTGGCACATCTGGCAAAACTCAAACACCTTTTATGCAGGCGGGAAAAATGAAATTTAAACCCTCGCTTTTGCCATAATTTATAACACAAAAAGTTATGTAAACACAAAATTTGTTTTTGTACTTTTATTCGTTGTTTAACTTTACCTAGAGATACTATTTTGAATCATTGTTCCTGGAAGAACTTTACTTACATTTTGCCAAAAAAAGAAATAACGATATTTTACACACACACACACAACTTTGCCGGCGTTCTCTCATATAAATCATAATTTCTTCCCTCGCCGAATAAAAACTTTTAAACGGACAGACTTTGTTTAAGCTATGAAGGATTATGCTTCTGCATAAAGGTGTATGTATTAGGGTGTTCTTTAATGTGGAAAAAAATGATTTTTATTCGAAGTTAAATCTTAATTATTTAGTGCGTGTAGAAAAAGAAACCACCGCAACCAGAAAAATTATAAATTTTAATATATAGCGGTCGCTCAAAATTGTTGAAATCGTTTCATAATGAAGTTCATAAATTTAATTTGAATGTGTGGTCGCATCTATATATATAGTATAGTTCGAGAAAAAATAGATTTCATTTTCATGGGGCATCGAACTCACTTCTATCACGTTATTGGCTCCCTCGGATGCCAACTGTTTTACTTAGCTGCATAAATAATTTTACTGGCCTTACTATCCATTGTCCTAAAAAAAAAAAGTTTATTAGTCTCTTAAAGTTGCCTTCCTTGGAAGATGGCCCATTAGTGAACTTTTTCGATATGCGTGAAACACTACACGAAAAGTAGGAGCTTGACGGAAAATCTATACTCAAGACAAAAATTTGTCCTACCTTTTTTACTATGTCAGAAATGGAGCACGACTTTGAACTATACACCATTAGAAAGGTATTTGTGTGTAAATGTGCACAAAGTTAAAACTTTTTAATATTTTGCCATTAAGCCAAGTAAAATTAAATGCAAATTTTTCAATATTAACAACGACAAAATACGCGGTCACACAGAGCTGAAGAGAGTATACAGCACAAAGAGAAAGACAAAAAGCTGACTGACACTGATTTCATGTTTTTTGTTTTCTTTTCGTTCTACATTTGTCATTGTACCAGGGATGATAAATAAACTTTTATAATTTGTACCAAATAGCAAAACAAGTACTAAAACTAACCAAAAAGTACCAAAATTATCTAATGCATTTGGTGTCAAATTTTGGCCATTAGGCGATTCTAGTTATTATAAGCACTTACAAAGTTAAAAAGGACAATAAAATACTAACAACTTCTTTGCTTTTTTCAGAAGAAGTAAGAAAACAGAAAACGGGTTTTTAGGTTTCAAACCACTGTAAAACTGTAAATTTTGGACAAAAAAAATAAAAATAAAAATCTGGACCAAGACCAAGACCCAGACTCAGACCAAGACCAAGACCAAGACCAAGACCAAGACCAAGCCAAGACCAAGACCAAGACCAAGACCAAGACCAAGACCAAGACCAAGACCAAGACCAAGACCAAGACCAAGACCAAGACCAAGACCAAGACCAAGACCAAGACCAAGACCAAGACCAAGACCAAGACCAAGACCAAGACCAAGACCAAGACCAAGACCAAGACCAAGACCAAGACCAAGACCAAGACCAAGACCAAGACCAATACCAAGACCAAGATCAAGACCAAGACCAAGACCAAGACCAAGACCAAGACCAAGACCAAGACCAAGACCAAGACCAAGACCAAGACCAAGACCAAGACCAAGACCAAGACCAAGACCAAGACCAAGACCAAGACCAAGACCAAGACCAAGACCAAGACCAAGACCAAGACCAAGACCAAGACCAAGACCAAGACCAAGACCAAGACCAAGACCAAGACCAAGACCAAGACCAAGACCAAGACCAAGACCAAGACCAAGACCAAGACCATATCAGTCTTGATCTTGATCTTGAAATTATATCAGCGTCACTACACACAAAATTTAAACTACCACGATCTGAGACATATGAAAGCGATTCTAAAATAACTTTACTTCATTCATTCGCATCAATAAAGCAGCAACGCGATAGATAGCAAAATCATAATTTTGATGTGCCAGCAGGCTGAGGTAAAAGTTGAGTAACAAAGTTCAAAAACGTATTTTTAATAAAATTAAGTGTTAATAGCCGAATTCGTTAATAGCATTGAAACACTATTGACTACACTTCTCATTTTTAGTGCAGTTTTGAAATTGAGATTTATTTAACATTAAAGTTATAATTCTGGAAGAGAGACATGCCAGAAGACTGATGATTTGGGACTTTAACAAACAATTTTTCCATGAAATATTTATACCCTACACCCAGGGTATATTCACTTTGTCCTTCCGTTTGTGACGCAGAGAAGGAGGCGTGGCAGATATAGAAAAGTATATATATTCTTGACCAGCGTCACCTCCTGAGTCGATATAGCCATGTCCGTCTGTCTGGCTGGCTGGCTGGCTGGCTGGGTGGCTGGCTGGCTGGCTGGCTGGGTGGCTGGCTGGCTGGGTGTGTGTTGAAATACACTTTTTGGGAAAACTGAGAAAGATAATTCAATGAAATTTGGTATACTGCCTCCGTTGTCAAAGATAGCTCGGGGGATTGAAAATGAGCGAAATCGGTCAACGGACACGCCTACCGCCCATACAAAAAATATATTCAAAATGCAATTTTAGGAGTATTTTTCACGACAATGCAACCAAAATACGCATAAATACTAAAAATTGTAAGCGCAAGCTCTGAGAAAAAATTTAACGAATTCAGACAAGAGGGCGTGGCACTTCCCATATAAGCAAAAGCTTCAAAACGCTATACTGAAAGCGTTTTTTGAGATATTCAAACCAAATTCGACTCAGACACTAAGTATCATAAATGAAAGCTCTCGACAAAAATTGGGTGCAATCGGACAAGGGGGCGTGGCACCTCCCATATAAGCAGAAGTTTCAAAATACTGTACTGAAAGAGTTTTTTGAGATAATCCAACCAAACTTCACTCAAATACTAAAGACTATAAATGCACGCTCTAAGCTAAAACTATACGAACTCGGACAAGAGGGCGTGGCACCTCCTATATAAGCAAAAGCTTCAAAACACTGTACTAAAAACGTTTTTCACTCAGACACTAAAAACTATAAATCCAAGCTCTGGACAAAAACTGGGTGAACTCGGACAAGAGAGCGTAGCACCTCCCATATGAGCAAAATTTTAAAAATACTGCAGTGTAGGGTATTTAATGTTTGGCCAGGCCAAATTTTACAACCTTACTAGTTTTAAGATCGACCTAGTTTTCATTAACATACTAGAAACAATTTACATGTTTAGTTTTCAGTATAAATCAATGAAATATTGTTACAAAAAATATGTAAAATTAAGTGAGCCGCACAATATTCCTTCTTAAGTAGAATCACCCATATAAATTTTGTATCTGATAATTTTATTTGACAATGTATTACATACAAAGTTCATTTAATGATGTTTTTGCGAGTTAAAATAAGAAACACCCTAATAGACATATCCTATCATGTAAATGAGGCACTTTATGATACTGGCTGGTGTTAACCTTTTGTTTTAAATTTTAAACTTTAATATATATGGCCTTATCATGAATAAATATTTGCGAGAGTTTTATCTCAAATTTCCATATAAGTAGTTTCCATTGCACTTTGAGAAAAAATTCCCAAAAATATTTATTCATGATAAGGCCCATAGTTTCTATTTTTAATCAAATTGTTCTGTTTGTCCTTTGGTTATTTATATTCCAATTTCTTACAAAATACAAATTTAATATCAATATCTACAAGTTTAATGCTGTCGCTAGTTCGTGTATGTTCCACATCTGTTTCTCCTTGTCAATACAATGACGGATTGTCTTAAAGGATCTCAGGCAGTTTCTTTTTTCATTGTGCTTTGCCTTAAAACCAGAAAAGATTGATAAGTTCTTAGTATCCTGGTATGTATTAAAAAGGCATCAAATATATACGTATCCCTATATGGTTCTTATGGTATGCATGGTACAGTATAAAAATCTAATTACACCGTATCATAATATTTATTCAATTTATACAATATCTGCTTAAAGGACACATGCAGCCGTTGTCTACATATATTCGTATTGTTAGATCCATAGTGATATGATACATAAGGTTTACTCATATGGGCTGTCGTCGTTGTTTAACAAAAGTTTACTAACCCTCAATGTATTTATTTTTTTTTTGTTCCTTTGGCTCGTGCAATAAAAGTATAAGTGTTAGCTTAGAAAGAAGTGGTAATAGTTAAGAAAGGCAAACTTTATCAGAAAAAGAACTTAATATGACATTGATGAATCCTTTTTGTTATAGGATGTATGATTTGAGCCACGTACAAGATGAATGAGTAGCACCCCAACGCGAAACTGGATCGCTTCAGGAACTATCTTTTTGGATCAAAAGATCGCTGTCTATATGATCCAACACCATATCGTTGCCGACATACCAAAACAATGAATTTTTTTCCAAATTTTGAGAAATAACCTAAAGAATACTTTATGGGTCTTATCATGAATAAAAGTTCTCGAGAATTTTTCTTCAGACTATAATGGAGACTGCAAAGCAGTCTGAGAAAAAATTCTCGGGAATATTTATGTATGATAAGGCCCTATATACTTATTCTTTGAGCAATTTATCGAAATTTGAAAAAAAAAAAAATGCATGGTTTTTTCATGACGGGGACAGTATGATCTTTTACATTCCCCATCATTGGAAAAAAACCCGACTTTAGGTCTTCAGAATTTTTTCTAAGGAGGGTGACTTAAATTACTTTTCATTTCGAAAACTTTTGGATTAAAACACTAAGTCATATGATAAAATGTATAAGGATCTCTATCTATTGTGGAGAATCATATGTTCTATAAATGATATTAATTTATCTATACGATAAAGTTGCCGCTTACGAAATATTCTTCAAAAACGTCAAAAAATTCGTTGAAAAGAATTTCTAATCCTTTTTATCGGATGACTTAACGTTTTCAAAAGTTTTTGAAATGAAAAGTAACTAAAATCACACGGATTACGAAACAAGACTGATTGATTCGGAATTACAATAGAAGTACTATTTGTACTATTTAAGCATTCCATTTTAAGTTGAAGTGCAAGAAAAAATTCTTCTGATCTATTCCGTTTTTAGAGTGGGGGTCGTGGTAGTATTGTATTTTATTGGTGTATATTCCAAATGAAAATTTCTATTTATCTGGCAGTAGATAAAATCGTACTTAATTTTTTTATTTAATAAATAATTCATTCCGGTCGTTGAATTGGCGAAAAAATTATAATATTGTGATCTAATAATTTGCAGATGTTAAAAATGAGTATAAACATTTTATCTGCCCAAAATGTTCAGAATTTTTTTTAGTGTACTTTAACATTTCATCAATAACTTATAGAAAACATTTTTTTTTTAAATAGTATTACCAGTTCTAGCAATTTCAACAGGTGTGTGAGTAAGAACCCTCAATATGTACATATGTCAGCAAAATAAGAAAAAAAAAAAAAATAAAGAAAACAAAAAAAAAAAAAAAAACAAACAAAACAAATCAAAACAAATTAAAGAACTTGAAAGAATTTTAAATTTCAGTATGGTTGAAATTTTGGTACCCTGCGCTTACATAAATATACATTATTAGCTACCAAACAAGCATGTATCAGATGACCCGTTGGCTTGAGTTTACGGTTCTGTTATTGACCAAGACTAATACGCTGATATACGAGTAACTTCGACAGACTAAAACTTAGTGTCTAAGTTCAAAAAATCGAAACTTTAAATTTTTTTCGGTAACTTTTTATTTCTAATAGTACATTTGAATCAAAAGAAAGAGGTTACCGGGACTGTTTTCCGGGATTTTGAAATTATAGTCACTTGCAACGCCAACTAAGGGCATGGTAAAAAAAAGGAAAAACGAAGATAAATGCGGCGTATGAGTGTTCATAAAAATATGTTGATTTTCAAATTGCGATATCTCATGAACGGTAAGTCGGACGAAAAAAAGTGTTCGTAGGGACCCTCATAGGTAATGGCATATTCTACAAATTTTTTCTAGGTCATAATGCTTCTGAGATTGAGTATTTTGTAAAAGCTGTTTTTTCTCAATTTTAGGATTTAAAAATATATCTCCTAAACTATGATTCGTACCAAAAATGATAGTTTACTTTTCTTACATTTGATTCCCTTTAGTATTGATTTAAAACATTTTTGGTATTAAATTCCAATTTTTCCCAAAAAAGATTACTTTTTTTGACATTGCTCTATAAATACTGTCTAGTAACTAGAGTCTAGTTTGTAGAGCAAGAAATTCCCTATAAATAGGAACATATTTTGAACGTTCGTGAGCAATTGCAATTTAAAGCTCAACACATAAACTCGAAAGCGGCACGCACACTTGTTTAATTTTTACCACATTGTAAATTAGGATACCTCCTAAGTTTTAAGTCGTAACGAAATAACCATATTTATAAAAAATTTTATAAGCAATTATATACGTATTGTCACACAATATTTTTCTCTAGAAGTAACCTTTAGCGAGATGTTTACAAAAAATTGCTGTTAGGCAGTATACGTCTTAAGCATTTGTTGACGAATACTTGCAGCATGTTCATTAATTGTTCTATAACAAGGCACGTTTCGCACCCAAATAACAACACCGATTTCACATTCGAATCAAAAATGCGCACTTTCGTTTTGGTGGATATAACTAAAGAAGACTATATTTTGTTCAGTTGCGCAAACGAGCCCTTCGCTTTTGCTATTCTTGATTTTTTATAATCTTTTTGCTCCACCATCCATGGAGATAATGCTGCCTAGATACGTGAAGCTGTCGACGTTTTCAATATTTTTCCAATATGTCTAAGTTTAAATTCGGAAAGAGCACATTGAAATCCATAAGATAACTCATTGTTAAAAATCCTGGAAAACTTTCCAGGTAAAACTACCAAATGACTGTTCTATAAGGCCAAAATCATGATCAAAAACAAAACCGAGACCAAGACTTAATGCCACAGACAAAGATCAAGACCCAATGGCCCTTATCATGAACAAATATTCTCGAGCAGTCTTTTTCAGATTGCCTTGAATTCCCCATTGCAGTCTGAGAAAAAAATTCTCGAGAATGTTTATTCATTATAAAGCCCAAAGACAAAACCAATCAATATCCAAGACCAAGAATACTATGCCCTGCTTGGAAAAAAGAGATTAAACAATTTGTAAATAATGGTTTTCCCACCGTAAAAATCCCCGCAAAGCGATGACATTGCTCTCATTTTAGTCTTAACAGACTTTAATTGTTTAGGATGGAACTTTATAATTTTAACCTTACTCTCTGAGTTAAGTTGAGTGGGATCCCTTCTTATAAATGTATAGTTATTATTTGACGCCATTTATTACATCATGATCACATGATAAACATTTTATATTATAGAAACAATCCATGATCCATAGCTTTACTCTTTTGGCAAAAGAATCTCACGAAGATCGAGTTAAGTATCATTTGTAAAAAATCCACATTTACGTGCATAAATGCTGACTGTAGGGTACATAAATAAAATAATTTAATTAAAAAAATACGGAAATACAATTAAAACTAAAATATGATACAAGAAAAATTTAGGGCAAACTTTTATGTTCAAAAATTGGGTTAGTAAATTTATAAAAAGATCATGTCATAACAAAGGGCCAAACAGTTGTAACGCGTAAGAGTGCTGTCGAAGAACGAAGAAGTTGCAGCAGTGGCAAGAGGGCTGATTTAAAAAAATAAAGGATGCAAACAAAAGTTTTGGCATTAGCATTTGTGCTGCTTGTCAGTAAGTAAATGAAATTTGTAATAATAAGTAATTTCGATCAAAAAGATTTAAGCAAGTATTTGATTTATAAATTTTTTTAAATTTTTTTCTTAGCACTACGTTTAATTTATGCTGCGCCAAGCTCATCCGCGAGCAATGATTTGGAAACAACTGGCGGAAACAATGGTGGCGTAGATTACAATACCGTTATGGGACACTTTAAGGATTTCTTCATGTATATGCCGGTTATGATGACTACGCTTAAAGAAAGTATGTCCGGTTTTCCAAAATTTGCTGAAGGTATAAGAATATTGGCATCAAAAAATGGTCGCCTTGATGACGATTGCAAATGTAAACAGAGTAGTAATGAAATTAACTCATCGTATTAAGTAATTCGCAATGAAATTAAAATAACTTTTTAAATGTGTTCACTCTCATTGTGCTTGTTATATTACAATCTTTTGTTTTTAACTCTTTATAAATGATAATTAGTTTGTTTATTTAATTAAGATTTAAAATGTTAAACGCGTTGTAAATAAACCGTGTGATTTCCACGTTTTACATCACATCAGCGAAATTCGAAAGTATGGCCAAATTGTATGTACGATACATAATGCTGACTTTGCTATGAGCGAATTTAGTTTACAATTGACCTATTTATTTTAATTGTATATTATACATACATTATAAATAATAGGGAATAATTTAATATTACTTATGTATGTAAATAAAAAATATTAAAAAAATTTAATAAATAGTTTGCTTAAAAATAATTGGAGAAAGGTCAGTTTATTAATTTTTGTTTACGGTTTAGCTCACTTAAATTTATTTCATATCTTCTTATAGGCGAGGAGCCGGCAATACTAAAAGTGCCGTCATCGCGGATTCTGAAATTATTAATGCAAAATGGTAGTTTACACTAAGACGAATAAGAAAAGCTTGGTCAGCATGGTTGTAGCCTGGCAGAAATACTTTCAAATGGTTTTTTGAATTATTAAATTTTCGGAATGTTTTGCCGTCATCGCGGATTTTGATCAATCTTAATATTAATCGATGGTAAATTTCATAACCTTTCAGAAAAAATCCGGCCGACCAAATTTGTTTTGCCGAAAATGACCGGCAGACCTATTTTAATGGTGCGACAGTGGGTACTTCCGGCAGTTTCTAAGCTCGCATACCAAGATATTTTTAAATTTGACATTAAAACACGTAAATTAAAAAAAAAAAAAAAACAAATTTGCGTGATAACAGAGAAATTGTACCCACCATTAAAATAGGTCTGCCGGTCATTTTCGGCAAAAAAAATTGGTCGGCCGGATTTTTTCTGAAAGGTTATGAAATTTACTATCGATTAATATTAAGATTGATTAAAATCCGCGATGACGGCAAAACATTCCGTAAATTTAATAATTCAAAAACCATTTAAAAATATTTCTGCCAGGCTGCAACCATGCTGACCAAGCTCTTCTTATTCGTCTTAGTGTAAACTACCATTTTGCATTAAAAATTTCAGAATCCGCGATGACGGCACTTTTAGTATTGCCGGCTCCCGGACTATTAAAATCAAAATGTGATTTTTTTTTTACATTTTTTAGAAATATAATATATTTCTATATTATATGTAGCCCTTTTTTTCTGAAATTAACTGATCTTTTTGATTTAAATTAAATTGTTTCTGAGCTGCAGGTCTATAGGTTTTAAATGAAATACAATTGAATCGGTCATTTTTAAAAGGGGATATGTGTCGCTTGGCAGAGAATTATTCTTTTACTGTTTTTCCATTGTGACGATGGCATTATCTATTTTCCAAGTACGCAGATTACTGCTTACTGTTATTGTTACTTAACTCCCATCACTAAAATCGCAATAAAATAAGATTAACCAAACTTATGAGGGTTTTTCTTAAATTTGCCATAAGTTTAAATTTTGTCACATATCCCATTTTAAAAATGACAGATTCAATTATTAAGGCAGTCCACAGTGGCCCCAAATGCTTTCGTAGCGTGAAATAATTTAATTTAGAGCTTTTGCTGGGAAAGATAGATTCCAAACAACTTTTTTTAGAGTAATTGGGGGCCAGAAAATTTAAAAATGTTATTGATTTTTTACTAGGCCTTTTGGTTTTAGAGATATGGGCAAATCCACATAAAATGATAGTACCAAAAACATGACAATATTTTTTCCGTATTTGAACAAAAAAGTCAAAAATACCTTAAAATAGCAAAATTTTGAGCCCTGCTTTTTTCACTTTAATGAGTAGAACTATTGCAGCAGAGTAGAAATTCCCAAGTGGGCCCATGATTTTCGACGTGGTAACGAAAATTGAAAACGAATATCGCAATGTAATCTTTTAAGTCGTAGAAAGCTATGAGATAAAAAGTTTTGAAAAAAAGTTAATTTGTTTACTTTCAATGCAGGATTGAAAATTGAGGTTTCATTTTACAAAAAAATTAATTTCTCGTAAACTTTTTATTAAAAGTTTTTGAAAATTGAGCGGGTTGGACAACAAATACGATCAACGATAAATAATAATTAGAATGCGTTTGCATTAGTTGTTGCTATTTTTTGAATGTTTTTTTATAAACAAATGCTCATTTGACCCGGTTCTCAATAAGGTAATTTAAAATTTCTTCCGGATACAGAATCCTTGAAGTCCGAAGATAGAGAATCCATTAAAACATTTTTGTGCACGTCCTTATAGACTGATTCCATTTCAATTCATACGGTGAGCGTGTTTGCGTATCAACTTCAAACTAGCAAAATATTTTTTTTCAATCAAAATAAGGGATCACATATTTTTTTTTTTTTTGATTTGGACCATAATTGGAGATTTTATGGCGTTTTGTAGGAATTTTGCCGAAAATTTAATTTTGAAAAAATCATGAAGTGCATTCGGTTTTTTCAACCGATTTCATTTTTTTTCAACTGTTTTACATAAATCGAAATGTAATTGATGCTCCATGAAATTCTTTTACGTAATATGGGAAAAAATAATTTCTTTAACCCTTACTTTCCTTAAAATTGACTTTTATATTTTAAATAAAAATGCAAATTTTCTCAAAAACACCATCATTATTTTTTTTCGAAAATTTGCACAGTGATAGTAAAGCACGTCCTCTTTATTTCAGTTATGACGGCTTTCTTGCTTTTTTTGTTGTAAGTGTAAAATTTGCAATTTTTTATGTAACAATTGCGTTCTTGTCTACAAAATGAATAAGAAAAATTACATAGTTCAGTTTTCACTTTCATAGACGGTTTTGCGATACTGATTCCGAAAATGGCACTTACATTCTTCTACCATTCTTGGTATTATTTCGAGAAATTCATTCATAATAAGTTGGATGGAAACTAAATATACTCAAGGTATAGAAAACCAAGCATTGTTTGTGTTTTTTGCGATTTGACCGTACTTTGGCTTTTGTTTTTTTTCGGAAGTTCTTGGGACTTTTATTAGTTTTTTTTTCGATTACTTTCATGAAATTGTATTGTGCTGTTCTGGCTATATAACAAGAAGTTATCCCTCTGGTTCCCTCACTCTTTCAAACATGGAATTTTTGAATACTTTTGCAATTATTTGCATTTTTCCACTGTTCAATTTGGTTTATTCTGAAGGAATCAATTTCATCAACAGCAAAATTATTAATTGAATAGCTGGTGTCAATTTTTGCACTTGAGTTACAAACTCACAAGCAGTCTAGATAGCAGCTGTGTGGTAATTACACAGATTATGACATCTCGCGTAATGCTTAAAAATCCCTCCAATTCCATTCTCAGCGTCCTTTCCATGGCCAGTGCTTGAAAAAGTCCATTTTTTGGTCATGGTAGATTGTTACATAGCCAGAACAGCACAACACAATTACATGAAAGTAATCGAAAAAAAAAACTAATAAAAATCCCGAGAACTTCCGATATCTTGAAAACCAAGAATGGTAGAAGAATGTAAGTGCCATTTTCGGAATCAGTATCGCAAAACCGTCTAGGAAAGTGAAAACTGAACTGTGTAATTTTTTTATTCATTTTGTATAGAAGAACTCAATATTAACGTTATAAATTGCAAATTTTGCACTTATAACAAAAATACCAAGAAAACCGCCATTACTGGAATAAAGAGGTCGTGCTTTACTATCACTGTGCAAATTTTCGAAAAAAAAGATGGTGTTTTTGAGAAAATTAGAATTTTTATTCAAAATATAAAAATCAATTCTAAGGAAAGTAAGGGTTGAAAAAATTTTTTCTTTAAAATATTACTTAAAAGAATTTTACTGTGCACCAAATAAATTTTGATTCATGTAAATCAGTTGATAAATAAAGAAATGCGGTTGAAAAAACCGATTAAACTTCATGAATTTTTTAAAATTAAATTTTCGGCAACATTCCTACAAAACGCCATAAAATCCCCAATTTTGGTCCAAACCAAAAAAAAAAAAAAACCTGTTCTCTTATTTTGATTGTAGAAAAATATTTTGCTACTTTGAAGTTGATACGTAAACCTAAGTGCACACTCACCGTATGAATTGAAATGGAAGCAATCTATAATAAATGATATTAAATATTGCTTGGCGCCGCGCACAGTGCGTTAAGCGGAACTAGGCGCCCGCGCAGTCTCATCCTTGCACGCTTAACGTTGCGTTCATGCAAGTTCAAACTTGTCATTATTTCCAACACAAGAATTCCCCATAATCGCCGAAGAAACCTTTAACATGTATTTTTTATATGTCCCCATCCATCAAATGATGAAATAAGAGTGAAATGTTATGAAACGGCTATAGCGGCAGGGTTTGGACTTATGCCATTTTAAAATGGTTTATAAGTAGCAAAATTACTCTCTACATGATATTTGGGTATTTCACGATATCTTAGAGTGGCCATAATTTTGCAAGGAAAAATCGTGGATGGCAACTCAAGCTATATTTTTTAAAGAGAAAGAGCAGAATAGTCTAGTGCGCTTTATGGAATTGAGCAGAAAAACTGCTTGCGTAGAGGAATTCTGTGGCCAGATTTGGATTCAACACAACGAAATCTGTTGAAATCGTTTTTTTAACTAAGAAAAGTATACATTCCAGGCATGTATGCACATCTTTTGTTCATTATTTTTTTATGGTGTGAAGTTCGGTTAAATTGTTCGATTTCTTGGATAATTCATTCAAACATTTTGGTTTTCATTCTTTTTATGTTCTAAAAAATCGGTTTATTGAAATATCTCAAAAACTGAGTTTTAGAAAAATGCTGGTTACTTTCAGAATCAAAATCAGTAAGCTAAAATCATCCAAGATAATGAATTTTGCAAGTGTTTCTTCGTAGAACATTGTAATATTTTAAGCTTTAAATTTTTAAAAACTGTAATTCATTTTAAATTGCCCACAACTTCATATTCCAGAACATTCACCCATGATTACATTTTGTTTTATTTTTACCAAACTTTATTTTATTTTGCATAAAAGTAAAACTATACCTTCGAGCAAAATCTAAATACACACTACTGCTGTGATTGATGACAATTTTTTTCGATGTTGCAACTCGTTGACAATCGTGTGACATCCGTTTCCGTCAGACTGTTGGAAAATATTTAAATAAAACGGAAACGCACTGTATACACCCACATGCTATTGTCATGGTAATTTTGTGCTCTTTATTGTTTTATATACGTCTTTTTTTTAAGATAAAGTTTTACAATTTTCTCATTAAATTGCTATTTTGTATGTAAACTCATCAGTCAGAATGATTAAAGTAGCTTTGATGATTTTATAATTCCCTTGAAAGCGCTTAATATCAATAAATAAATAAAAACTTGGGCTAATTTAATATTCCATACTGTAAACCATTCATTTTATTGTACTCCTAACTTGTCACCACGACAAGTAAAGCCATCGATCAAGGCATTGCATCCCATCAATTCTTTAAACATCAATCAATGTCAACTAAGAAGATGTGTTGTATACTTTCAGGCGATTGAATGGTTGAGCCTGGGGGGGGGAAGTAATAAACAAAATAAAAAGCCAGAGTATTTTATGCGACAGTTGCGTTTAACAAATGTTGCCAGCAATTTTTATCTAAAATTTTAAACAGAGATTTTCGGTTAACATTCCATGTTGCAGCCTCAAGAATGATGGGGGTATTACTGAGTTAAAATAAACTTATTAGGTACAGCAGAAACATGTCATCCCCTCTTGCAAGCATTTCGATTTGTGACAAGCATTGGAGTAGTCTCAAACTATATTAAAATTATATTAATGGATATTCAGAGCGATACGATGATTAAATTGAATTTTTTTTATGCCATCGCACAATTAAGAAGTCTCTTGAATATTTAAGAAAACAAGTTTGGTTTGTAATTGTTACAGCTTGTTAAAGTAAAATTTTTTTTTCGAAAAAAATCAATTAAGAAAATTTTCTAGTTATGGCACCTTTTGGAAATAACTACTGCGCCTCAACCATACAAGCAATCGCCGTAAAACAAATAACATACCGAAAAATTACAGAATTCAAGTTTCAGTGCAAAATTTGGTTTCATTATCTCAAATAACGCTTGCATCTCAGAAGTACGTACATTTTTCTTGAATGCGATATGCCACGGGAGGTGAGACGCCTTCTTGTCCGAAATCACTTAGTTTTTTTCAGAGCTTGTCCTTAGTGTTTGAGTAAAATTTAGTTTGGATTGTCTCAAATGACGCTTTTAGTATAACATTTTGAAACTTTTGCTTATATGGAAAGGGTCACGCCCTTTTGTCCGAGTTCATCTATTTTTCGCTCAAAGCTTGCATTTACTGCCTTTATTGCCTGAGTGAAATTTGCTTGAACTCTCTTTCAGACTGACATTTTTAAAACTTATGCTTGCATGGCAGGTGACACTCCCACTTGTCTAAATTCACCTTATTTTTGCTCAGAGCTTGCACTTACACTATCCTTAGTATTTACGTGTATTATGCTTGCGTTATCGCAAATGGGGCTCTTAATATAGCTTTTTTAATATATATTTTGTATGGGTGGTAGGCGTGTCCGTAGACCGATTT
Organism: Calliopum simillimum; assembly: GCA_951812925.1. NCBI lineage: Eukaryota > Metazoa > Arthropoda > Insecta > Diptera > Lauxaniidae > Calliopum > Calliopum simillimum. The sequence goes on along the minus strand of OX638371.1, from coordinate 16,144,088 downwards.
CGCTCATTTCCAATCCCACGAGATAACTTTTATTATGAAGTGACTGTATCACACTTCATTGATTTATCTTGCTTAGTTTTCCCATAAAAAATATTTCCACGCACAGCCTGCCAACCAGCCAGACAGACGGAGATGGCTATATCTATTCAGGAGGTGACGCTGATCAAGAATCTATATACTTTTCTATACCTGCCACGATCACAATGAAAATAGCAATTTTTTTTTTAAGTTGAAACTGGTGGATAGCCCCTGTAATTGTTTATTGTATGTATGTATGCATGTATGTATATTTATTCACATTTCTTCAAGTAGGTATATACAAATTTACAAAATAATTTCTAAATAAAAATAGGAAACAATACAAATTATAAAATACACTAAATAAAGATAACAAACTGTAATAATTACACTAGTTTACAAATTAATTATTTTTTTCTGTGATCTAAGTGCCACTATCAAATTCTAATGTAAAATGACTCCCTGATTCAGAAAATAACTATATTTTTCTTTTCTACGGATACGTTTTCGAGAAATCCCCCTTTTCCTGTTTTTGAAGGGGGGGAAAAATATGATCTCATATAATCACATATATCTCGTAAACCAGTAAAGCCAGTTTAACATGTAAGACAACAAAAGAAAGGTAATAAAATTTTACATAAACGCTTCATACTTTACTTTTCGATCAGTTTTTTAGTTTCTGTGCTATTAATAAACATTTCGAAAAATTTTGATTTTTCTTTTGAAAAATCGAAAAAAAAAGTTTTTCAATTGGGATATTTTCTTGAAAAAAAATTCGGTAAAAATAAAAAAATCTCATTGTGCAAAAGTCTAAAAAACCCCAGTAAAAACAAGATACTAATCAAGAAAATCGATGGATAAATAACGGAGTTATAATCAATTAAGTGAAAATACCAAAAGTCAAATTTTACTCTATTTTTGTAATTTTCCTTGCATAAGGGTACAATTTTGAAAATTTTTTTTTCCAATTCGACCGATTCATATTTTTTTTTTGAATTGATGAACCATCATTAGTAAAAAAAAATTATTTTTATTTTTTTCGCTAGTGTAGTGTTGCCGTATTAGAAAAAAAACAATTATTTGAGTTGTCACTTAACTTAAACTGATCTGTAAAGAGAACATCATATTCTACTCCTTATCTGAGGATATCATTAAAAAGGCAAATAAATTGCCTTTTTAACATTGTGTCATTTGTTGATATCAGATGAAAATTAGCCAATCTATAGTAAACCAAATTTCAAATTTAAAGCAAATTTCGATGATTTTCAGAATCTTTCTTTAACGCCGTTAACATTTTCTTGTTCGAAAAAATATAAAAAGTCAGGTTTTATTACTTTTATCATTTATATATTTTATTACAAAAATTTTGAGTTAATACGGACCGAGATCGGATGAAAAATGACAGCTCTATATTACCTTTCTTTTTTTGTATTACATGTTAAGCTGGCTTTACTGGTTTACGAGATATATGTGATTATATGAGATCATATTTTTTCCCCCCTTCAAAAACAGGAAAAGGGGGATTTCTCGAAAACGTCTCCGTAGAAAAAAAAAATATAGTTATTTTCGGAATCAGGGAGTCATTTTACATAAGAATTTTATAGTGGCAACCAGATCACATTTTTGCTGTAAACTAGTGTTATATACAAATATTGAAGAATGGTAGGTGACATTGTATGTACAATATAAAAAATACAGTATTTAATCCCACGTCGATGATTAACTTATAAAAGATAAAATAATATGTTTAGTAATATAAAAAAAAAAACTTATGCGGAGAATAATGCACATTTGCGTTCTTTACGAAATTTTTAAATTTAAAAAAAAAAAACACTCGAAAACTCACTGTCGAAAAACCAAAACTGACTGAGCTGGAAATACACTGAATCTCCTCTTTCTCTTAACCTTCAGTTACTCTTTTTACTCAATATTAAAAAAAAATTTGCAGTTAGCATAAGAAAAACTGAGCGGAGATAGTCTGAATTGAAGGACCAACTTCCAAGGATGTCAATGCTTTATAAAAAAAAATTTTCAAAAAGTTAACACAGAAAAACAGTAGCTGAAATATATATAGGGTAAGGGAGGGAAATATGGACCACCAATCTTTCTTTTTTAAATAAAACTCAAAAACCATAAAATAAAAGAATTAATTTTATGCCATTCATTAAAGGAAACAATTTGCCTTTATTCTGATTCACTTTTAGATAAATATCTCAACAGGATAATGAAAAAAAATTAAAAAACTGAAAATACTCAAAATGAAGAAAAAACTAGTAAGGGTGTAAAATTTGGCCTGACCAAACATTAAATACCCTACACTGCAGTATTTTTAAAATTTTGCTCATATGGGAGGTGCTACGCCCTCTTGTTCGAGTTCACCCAGTTTTTGTTCAGAGCTTGCATTTATAGGTTTAAATGTCTGAGTGAAAAATGTTTTCAGCATAGTGTTTTGAAGCTTTTGCTTATATAGGAGGTGCCACGCCCTCTTGTCCGAGTTCCTCTAGTTTTAGCTTAGAGCGTGCATTTATAGTCTTTAGTATTTGGGTGAAATTTGTTTGGATTATCTCAAAAAACTCTTTCCGTATGGCATTTTGAAACTTTTGCTCATATGGGAGGTGCTACGCCCCCTTGTCCGATTTCACCCAATTTTTGTTGAAAGCTTTCATTTATAGTTCTTAGTGTCTGAGTTAACTTTGGTTCGAATATCTCAAAAATCGCTTTCAGTATAGCGTTTTGAAGCTTTTGCTTATATGGGAGGTGCCACGCCCCCTTGTCCGATTTCACCCAAATTTTGTTGAGAGCTTTCATTTATAGTTCTTAGTGTCTGAGTTAAATTTGGTTCGAATATCTCAAAAATCGCTTTCAGTATAGTGTTTTGAAGCTTTTGCTTATATGGGAGGTGCCACGCCCTTTTGTCCGATTTTGCTCAGTTTTTTCTCAGAGCTTGCGCTTACAATTTCTAGTATTTATGTGTATTTTGGTTGCATTGTCGTGAAAAATACTCCTAAAATTGCATTTTGAATATATTTTTTGTATGGGCGGTAGGCGTGTCCGTTAACCGATTTTGCTCATTTTCAATCCCCCGAGCTGCCTTTGATGACGGAGGCAGGGTACCAAATTTCATTGAATTATCTTGCTTAGTTTTCCCAAAAAGTGTATTTCCACACACATCACCCAGCCAGCCACCCAGCCAGCCAGCCAGCCAGACAGACGGACATAGCTATATCGACTCAGGAGGTGACGCTGATCAAGAATATATATACTTTTCTATACCTGCCACGCCTCCTTCTCTGCGTTACAAACGGAAGGACAAAGTGAATATACCCTGGGTGTAGGGTATAAAAAGTGTCGTGTTATATGGACTACATAGTCCATATTGCCCCACATGTTTATTTGGTACAGAAGTTGCATATAAAAATGTCACTTCCACATCCGGCACATTTTTCATGACTCCAAAAACGTAAGATTACACATAACACCCAAAATTCGCAACGGCGATCTTCTGAGTAAAGGGTATTACATTATATGCATTTTTTCTTTTTTTTTCTTTTGTAGTTAACGAATTACAAATACTGACCATCAGACTCGTCATGAAAACTGCAGCCAGATTCCCCATCTGAAAAATATGATAAATACATACATGAGGCTTTTTTCTTTGGTGGTCCATATTACCCACAGCACGTGTTGGTGAAATAAATGGTTTTTTATCAAAAAGTCTTGTGGTTAACGAACTAATTTGTGCTCATGAATAATAAATATTATTCACTGACTTGATATAATTAACCATTTATTTAAAAACGCGATGTCTTTAAAGTGAAATAATGAAATATACTCACTAGAAAAAAATTATCACTGATCTTTTTTTTAGAAAAAACAACTTTACAGAAACATGCGACTTCACCGAACGCTAAAATTGCACTATTATCAGCTTTAGGTATTAGCATTAAGTTTGAACATTAATAAAGGTAAATCCTATGTACGCAGTGGGAAATAACTGTGTGGTTCATATTACCCGCGTAGTCCATATTTCCCTCCCTTACCCTACAATGTCGTATAAGTTTTTTTAGAAAATAACGTAATATGCGCAACGGGCAAATTAAGTGCACTAAGAAGCGGTTAGGGACAGGACGGAGAATGACCTTTTAACACTTTATATTATAATTTCATAGTAAAATATTAAAAATAATTTTTTTTAAGCAATTCGTATAGAAGCTCTGGTTAAGTACAATCTGTATTAAATAATTAAAATATCAAATTTTAAATTTAAACATGGTTTTGAGCCCCGGGACATTAAATGGTACATTTTTTGGAGACTCACCCATATACTCTGGGTGTCGGGTATAAAAATACACTAATGTGATAAATTTTATGAAAATCCAACAACAACTTTGAAAATGGGGTTCCTCTGAATGTGCTATATCTTGTGTAATGGCGTTCAAAAAATATTAATAAACTTTTCTTAAAGTTATCATATATATATTTATCGCTTAACTTTAAAAATTACCCTTCTATATGAACATACTATGTATGCATACTTAAGGACATAGAGAGACTTTATATCTGCATGCAATGATCTATTACATTGCAACAAGCTAAGCTCAACTCTCAACATGACACTCGACTCCACGACGGCATGAACGACTGGAGTTCATGTTCAAATCCAATGAACATTTAAATTGTAATCAAAAATGCTACAATGCACTACATTTACTGTGCTGGTTATTTTAGTTTTGATATGTTCACGAATAATCGCGAAACTATGCTGTTTAATTCTATCTTGAATTATGGATATCATCGGTCTAACTCTAATGCGACGTAAGTCAAAATTTGTGTAAAAGACGGTTATCAGCGATTTAGGAGGATTGATCAAAACGACAACTGAGGAGTGATTTCTCAAAATGGCTTATAATCAAAACTAGGCCAAAGTAATGTTATAAAATTGATTTGCATAATAGTTGGTTATTGGATAGATATGATTTCTTTAACTAAATGTCATTAATTTCACGACATCAGGTAAACTTTTGGTGGAAACAGAACCCAATTTTATCGTTTTAAAACAAAGTATCAAGCAATTAATATTATGACATTACTTTTCGTTTTGGCTATAAGCCCTTTTGAAAAATAACTCCTCAACTATGCCCATTTTTAGTTTTTATGTTTGTATGAAAAAAGCGAGATAGAACGTTTGAAACAATACATCGTATCTTAAATTTTAAAGGTTTTTTTTACACTTTGCGTTTCATCGATTTTTCTAATTAGTCTAATATAATATGCTTTCATAATATTTATATACGAGTTCTAAATCAGTATTTTCCCCCATTGTAGGGTGCTTATCAGGGTTATTCAAGGCTCATAGTAAGTATTTAGTTCTTTTTGCGTTCATTCATTCAGCATCCAGCTTAAAATGTCGTCTTCCAAAATCAATTAAAAATTTTTTTGTTTGCTCGCATGTAACTCAAATCTCTTCTGTTCCATTTTTGTTCTCTCTTACTGGTTGTTTTTTTTTCCTTCGTACTACCAAAGTTAAAGATGAAAACTATTTGATAGTTAACACGACAAAAATTGCTCAAATGAATCGTGAAGCTGACAAAACTTGCAAGTTGCAAGCTGCAGTGTGTTTTGTCTTAAATACCCAGTAGATATGAACCAAATCTCTGCTTTACTGCATACTTCCCTCAGATTGTCCTTTCTTCCTACTCGTAGCTCTTCTCCACTTCTTTGCTTTTGAAATGGGAATTTTGTTCCTGCAATTTAACAGTGGGTGTTGAATTGCGAAAAGGTTGCACATTTTTTGTAGATTTGTTGCTGCAGAGTTTGAGTTCTTGTTGTTGTCGTCATTGTCTGCACTCTTGTGATTTTCAAGTTTGCAAGATATAGATACGCGAATAGTGAGGATTTCTTTACTTGTTCATGTATTTACTTAAGGTTACTTTTTAAGAAGTTTTGTTGTCTTATCTGATTAACGACATGAATTTCAACAAGTTTGGCACGAATTTTGATTGAAAATTTATGATAAAAGGAGTGTAAAACAAAGTTATACAGATATGTGCATATACAATTATACGTATATGTGAGTAGATGAAGCAGGACATAATGAAGAAATAATTTTTATATTGTATGTTGAGTTAAACATTTATAGAAGAAACAGTATTGAGAAAATTTAACAATACTTCTGCAGAGATTTATTTTAAATCTATTTATTAACCTCAGCAAGGCTACCGATTTTTGCTATTTTCAACCAAGTGGCACCTTTTACCTTTGACAATTGGCATTTAAACTCATAAAAAAAGCAAATGGAAGACAAATACTAAGAAGAAAAAGAAAAAACACTTTCACTTTCCCGCTTATGAGATTTACATAAATCTACTTCAGCCGGTGGAAATGGGTAGGATTAAGCGACCAGATTTGTAGATGTCGTAACAGCTAAATCTCCAGTGGAAATGTAGTATAAGTCGCATATCAAAAAAACAACATACGGGGGAAACTTTTACCCTTTTTTAAAAATTCTACAAAAATTTCTCTTAAAACAGTTTGATATTGAATCAGAATGTACCACAGAAATATTTGATAGTGCTTTGCAATATTTCAAGGCCGCGACACTTTTCGTTACACCCCATTATATCTCGCAAGCTATATAAGCTATTTTGACGAAATTGATAGTTTTTTCGGACACCCGAAGGTCACGCGAAGGCTTGATAGTAAAACCGAAGAATATCTTTTTACAAGAGGAAAACATCTACGGTGCATAGTCAACAAGCTTTAATTGATACATTTCCTTGGACACTCGAAGGTCAACCGAAGGCTTCGTAGTCGAAACGAGGTATACTGGAGGAAAGACATCTATGACGAACTATCAACATGCTTAAATTGATTCATTTTCTAGGACACCCGAAGGTTTCCGAAGATCACCCGAAGGCTCATAGTCACAACGAAGAATATATAGGTATACTAGAGAAAAAAAAAATCTATGACAGACTATCAACAAGTTTTAATTGATTCATATTGTGGGACTTTCAAAGGTTTCCAAAGGTCACCCGAAGGATTCAAAACGAAAAATATCTACGCATACTACAGAGAAAACATCTATGACGGACTTATCAACAAGCTTTGATTGATTAATTTCTTGGGGCACCCGAAGGTCATCTGATGGCTTTATAGTCAAAACGAAGCCTATCTAGATACTTACGTATCAACAAGCCTTAATTGACTATTTCCTGGGGCATCCGAAGGTATATTAACACATGTTTCTAGAATAGTTCTGGCAAATGAAAAAACAGCAACAAATAAATGCCTAGCGAAGCGAGCAGGTAATGCTAGTAAGTTATATCTCAAAAGATAAAAACTATTTTAATAAAATTTGATAGGGAGTTCACGTGTACTGAGTTGCACGCGTATTTTATACAGGGTGGGTAGAAATCAGTAGAATTTCGAAATTCGCAGAACCAACGTAGTTAGTGGATTTTAAAGTGAACCAATAGCGGTCGTTCGTAGATGCCTAAAGGCATTTTTTTTGTTTCGTAATCAGAGTCAAGGTTCGTGTGTGTCTTCTGACAAGAATTAACTAAAACTGATCTGATGTTTAAAAATGAAAATGTATAAATATTAGAGCGCCCATATGTGCAAAATTCTGAATTTGCTTGCTCCCCGTCCATTTCCTGAAATTAGAGGTCAAAAAAATAAGATCTCAATAAAAAATTTGGAATCGGCAGTGGAAAAAACCCAGCCGGTTTTCGATCAAAGGTCGAAAAATTAACTAAAAAAAGGCAAGTCGGTTTGACTGCCCGTTACTTCAAAACTATTCATTTTTTCGTAATGTTTCTCAGCCAACTTTTGTAGAGAATGACTAGGTCAACATTATCTTCTTAGAAAGTTTTGGTCCAAAAATTAAATTTGTGGCTGTGTCGGTACAAAAATTTCAGTTTTTTAAGAAAATTTTCATGACTTTTTTCTATAAATTGGTTTTTTGTAATTTTCAAAGAGCGGAATATTTGTTCTGGATTCTTTATGTTGTAGGGAATTAAATGTTAATTAATTTAAAAGAAAAATTATAAAAAAATATTGGTTTTTAAGAAATGGAGCCCGTTCCAAAGTTAAGGAAAATAATTAATTTTTTTATTTTTTCTTCTTAATTTTTAATTTGGCAAGAAACCATGTTAGTAGTCATATTTTCTAAACTAATTTGGGATCGCTGAACACGAAAATAGCATTTATTTTCATTTTAGTGGGTTTTTGGACTGTTCCAGCAGAGATAATCGAAAATTTCGAATTTCGTGCTGCGTGCACGAAAAAAATTTCAATCAAGTTGTCGTGAACTGCACAAAGATGTAAAATTAAACGCGAGTATTTACTGAATAAGAAAAAAAAGTTTTCAAAATCGGTTCATGGCATGGTTTTTAAAATGAGGTCGAAAAACGGTATATTAAAAAAAACGACTACAAACCAAAACCCAAATAGTCATTTTAGATGTATTTATTAATGCTGAATTCGAAATTGGACGCGAAATCGCTATATCACTTATGGTTTGTGAGATATCTCTTCCCTAATGTTCAAAAAACACGATTTTTGAGGTTGTGTAGAACACGCACAAAATCGTTTTGGTCTTTTTTATTAGATGCGTCATTTAGTACTGTTCTTCTTCTTCAAAATGAGTTACATAATGGTCTTGAATGATTTTTCCTTAAAAAGTTATGACTATTTTAAAATAGCATTATAAACCATATAACAATATGGAGAATCCAAATATGATTTTTAACTTTCATGATGTCATTTTAAAATGGTCATAACTTTTTGAAAAAAAGTCGCACATGCCCATTTTATAGCTCATTTTGAAGGCAAGAAGCAGTTCTAAATGATGCATTTAATAACAACTAACAATGCATTTTCTTGCATCCACTAAAGTGGCGATTAAAAGAAAAAAATTAAAATACTTATTTTTTTTCAACATTGAGACCGGCTCCATACCTTATAACTTAATATTTTTAAATAATTTTTTTGTGTTATATTAATTAACATTTAATACCCTGCAATATTAGAATTCCAGAACAAATATTCCTTCCTTAAAAAATTACAAAAAACCAATTTATAGAAAAAGTCATGAAAATTTTCTTAAAAAATTTAAATTTTCGCACCGACACAGCCACAAATTTAATTTTTGGACCAAAACTTTCTAAGAAGATAAAGTTGACCTAGTCATTCTCTACAAAAGTTGGCTGAGAAACATTACGAAAAAATGAATAGTTTTGAAGTAACCGACCTGCCTTTTTTTAGTCAATTTTTCGACCTTTGATCGAAAACCGGCTGGGTTTTTTCCACTACCGATTCCAAATTTTTTATTGAGACCTTATTTTTTTGACCTCTAATTTCAGGAAATGGACGGGGAGCAAACAAATTCTCAACTTTGCACATTTCATATATCTTGTGGGCGCTCTAATAAATATGTTCTTATATGGAAATAGCCGAAACATACCATGTGTAATCAATTTCCATCTTATAACTTGTTTGCGTCTGTTGTTGAAAAATTGCAAATGACTGCGTGTTGTACACAACCTGCAAAATCGTGTTTTTTGAACATTAGGGGTAAGATATCTCACAAACCATAAGTGATACAGCAATTTCGCGTCCAATTTCGAATTCAGCATTAATAATTACATCTAAAATAACTATTTTGGTTTTGATTTGTAGTCGTTTTTTTTAAATACCATTTTTCGACCTCATTTTAAAAACCATGCCATGAACTGATTTTGAAAACTTTTTTTCTTATTCAGTAAATGCTCAGGTGCAATTTCACAGCTTTGTGCAGTTCTCGACAACTTGATTGAAATTTTTTCCTGAACTGCGTGCACGAATTTGGAAATTTTCGATTATCTCTACTGGAACAGCCCAAAAACGCGCTAAAACGAAAATAAATGCTATTTTCGTGTTTAGCAATCCCAAATTAGTTTAAGAAATATGTCTACTGAAATGGTTTCTTACCAGATTAAAAATTAAGAAGAAAAAATAAAAAAAAAAATAGTTTTTTTAACTTTGAAATGGGCTCCATTTCTTAAAAACTAAAATTTTTTAGTAATTTTTCTTTTAAATTAATTAACGTTTAATTTTCTACACTATAAAAATTCCAGAACACATATTCCACCCTTTAAAAATTACAAAAAACCAATTTATAGAAAAGAAGTCATGAACATATTCTTAAAAAATTTAAGTTTTTGTACCGAAACAACAACAAATTTAATTTTTAGACCAAAATTTTTTAAAAAGATAATGTAGACCAAGTCATGCTCTACAAAAGTTGTCTTGGAAATATTATGAAAAAATGAACAGTTTTGAAGTAACAGGCAGTCAAAGCGACTTGCCTTTTTTTAGTCAATTTTTCGACCTTTGATCGAAAACCGGCTGGGTTTTTTCCACTACCGATTCCAAATTTTTTTTTGAGATCTTATTTTTTTGACCTCTAATTTCAGGAAATGGACGGGGAGCAAACAAAATCAGAATTTCGCACATATGGGCGCTCTACTGTATACCTTGATTCAAGACGAAAAATTTTAAAAATCGTAAGACTCTGAGCAGTCAACGGATTTATTTTTAAAACTTAAAAAAATTTGTTATAATTTAAGAGGCGAAATGTCCTGCAACTTTATGATTCATATGGATGGACTAAAGCAAATCCTGAAGTTCTGAAACAACCGAAGTATTTCCAAATTGTCAGACTCTTGAAACAAACCTAACAATATTTACTTCGAAATTTTTAGCAGGAAATATTTTTTTCACCAACTATTTTCTCATAAGCTTTGTTTCACCAAAACTTTCCAAAAGAATTTGTTCCTAAAAATTGCTAAAAAACTCCAACCTGAGGACCGATTGTGGGTTTTTGTACTAAGTATTTTGAAGGTGATTAGACTTTTAACAAGTTTTTTCCCAGGCTTCGATGTGTACATATTGTGAGACAAAAGTAATGTATTAATGTAAATTGGCTGCCATTTTGTTAAAAATGAGTTCTGGACCTTTAAAGTTGATATTTTAATTTTTTTTCTTTTTTTTTTTTTGACTTCGATGGTCATATAAACATACCCTTTTATAATTTTTTTTTGAATCTTCATTAAATTTCCTTTAATTTGGTAGCACATTTGTCATACAAACTTTTGCATTTGAGGTCGGACAAAAAGACTTTTCTATGTAACATACGGGTTACTCGCATGCCTTTGCGCTGTCCTTTATCTACTGGAGCCTTCAAACGGACTGTTCTTGGATAGTATTTTTTCTGAACTTAATTAAAAAAATTGGTATGACAAATGTACTACCGAGTTAAAGGAAATTTAACGAGGATTCCAAAAAAAAATTATAAAAAGGTATGTTGATAGGACCTCTCTGGTACTAAAATGGCAGCAAAAATAAAAAAAGGTATTAACTTTAAAGGTCCAGAACTTTGATAAATCCTTTAAAACCCTATAAACAAAATACACTTTTAGAAAGCCTTTCTAAAAGTTTCCTATGAAAAAATGTTCTCTAAAACGATTGGGTGACCCAAGAAATTTTTTTTTTTCTAAAATGGGGGGCGGGGCCTAAAATGTACCCCTGTACCCAGAAGCTTCGTAAGCTTATGCGATACACCCTGGATATTGTTCTTAATTATGTTAAATGCTTTTTATACCCTACACCCAGGGTATATTCACTTTGTCCTTCCGTTTGTAACGCACAGAAAGAGGCGTGGCAGATATAGAAAAGTATATATATTCTTGATCAGCGTCACCTCCTGAGCCGATATAGCCATGTCCGTCTGTCTGGCTGGGTGGCTGGCTGTGTGTGGAAATACACTTTTTGGGAAAACTAAGCAAGATAATTCAATGCACAGCCTCCGTCGTCAAAGTTAGCTCGGGGGATTGAAAATGAGCGAAATCGGTCAACGGACACGCCTACCGCCCATACAAAAAATATATTCAAAATGCAATTTTAGGAGTATTTTTCACGAAAATGCAACCAAAATACACATAAAGACTACGAATTGTAAGCGCAAGTTCTAAAAAAAAAACAAGGCGAATTTGGACAAGAGGGCGTGGCACCTCCCATATAAGCAAAAGCTTCAAAACGCTATACTGAAAACGTTTTTTGATATATTCGAACGAAATTTGACTCAGATACTAAGAATTATAAATGAAAGAACTCAACAAGAATTGGGTGAATTCAGACAATGGGGCGTGGCACCTCCCATATAAGCAAAAGTTTCAAAATGCTATATTGAAAGAGTTTTTTGAGATAATCCAACTAAATTTCACTCAAATACTAAAGACAATAAATGCACCCTCTAAGCTTAAACTAGACGAACTCGGACAAGAGGGCGTGGCACCTCCTTTATAAGCAAAAGCTTAAAAATACTGCAGTGTAGGGTATTTATTTTTTGGCCAGGCCAAAAGTTTTTCTTTAATTAATGGTTGCTGAATATGACACTTTTGAATAATAGGCCTATTCCTTACATCTATGTAACATATATTGGGGATAGCAAATTGCAATGTAGATGATAACTCTAATTCTTGCTTGATAAAATTTTTCATAAAAATTATTGTTTTTTTTTTTAATATTCTAAATTCTGCACTTTGTTATTAAAAATTTGTGCATATTTTTTTTTCTGTCACACTTTCCAGTGCTTGCATTAATGATTTTTTTCTTTGTTCCTTTTCATGCTCTGCTCAAATTTTACTCTAAGTTTTTTTGTTTTTTACCTGTGCCTTTTATTAGTTTTCTCTCGTATATGCAAATGTTTCCAGCTGGCAACTCATTTGAAATTCATAAAACTTTGCGTAAATTAAAAAAAAAGTACCTACCTGAAATAAAAACCCACTTTCCGGGGTTATCACGCAGTCCATGAAAGTTTTCAATAAACTAAGTGTTTGCGTTGTTGTTTTTTGGTTTGAGCGTTTTTTACTTTTTGTTGAATACTTTTTGTTATCAACATGTTTATACAGGATGTTTCCACATCTTTCAATGAAAGTTTGCTGTTGTGGCATCTGTTGGCACATCCCAATGTTTTTGGTTGGTTGGACGGTAGTATCAGCTCACTTTGGTACCAACTTGTAACTTTCGTAACCAAAACTGCATTCTGAAAAGCAAAAACTGTATTGAAGTTTTTTGGTTTTCTGTTGTGTTTTTTTTTTGAGCTACTCGGTTAACAACAGGTTAGTTTGACAATGTTACCTTACGGATATTGAAAAAGTTTTAATTATTCAGAAAATTTTAAATTTAGCTTAAATAAATAGACTACAGAGAGATGAAAAGTTTTCTTAATGCCATACATACATACATATGTATATGCGATTTTAATATCATTTTAGGGATGACTTAAGTTTAACTTTTTTAGAATTGTGGTAAAGGCTCTTTGTTACAAAACTCGCATTTTGTGAGCATTATGCGAGTTATCGAATAACTTATGAGGAGGAAGTTATAAATGATTTTCCACTACCCATGGTAAACCAAACCCAAGCGCAAAGCTCAGCGTTCGCACTATGCAGCTTGGTTTTTTTCTAAAAGTTGGTTTGTTGTTAACCAAATCACAATATTTTAAAACTATTCTTGTTTCATATTTGGTTTTCTTAAAACTAACTAAAGTTTCTAGAATAAAGCGAATAGCTTTTTATATGATGAATTCAGTTTGTGCATAAACTAACTAAATTGCATTAACCAAGCAAGTGAAAATGAGCTATAACTTTATATTTTCAATTAAAATATTTTCTCAGTACAATAAACAGTCTATTTTTGAAGCAAGAAATACTACTGTTTGAAAACAATTTTTTAACATTTAGAAAGCTTTGCCCAAGTTTTTCAGTGAGATTGCTTGATAATGCCATGTTTTTACTATCTTGGTTAACCAAACTAAACCAAACCAAATCAATACACAATTCGTACTTTTTCAGGATCATCGCATCCAATTACTTCGGGGAGCTTAATTTATGAATGTTTTTTCAAATTTAATACAAATACTAGAAATGCTTCGTGTAACTTTCTATGCAAGCAAAATCTTCAGAACTCTATACAAAAAGCGCGAGCGCACTTCGGAAGCGTATTTGGCCATGCTGATGCGGAATCGGGTGGACTTTTGGCGTCGATTGCTCCGAAGCGGCCAAGGGAGCCCCAATGGGTCGGAAAGGTCATGGCGTCGGTTTTCTGGGATTGTCATGGTATACTCTTCGTGAACTACCTCGAAAAAGGAAAAATTATCAACAGCGAGTATTACTGTGCATTTTTGGAGCGATTGAAGACCGAAATCGCTGCGAAAAGGCTTCACATGTAGTGAAAAAAAAAAAATTTTTGTTTTTGCAAGACAATGCGCTGGCACACAAAAGCATCGCAATCCCATTCTCCTTATTCGCCCGAATCATCTCTCTCGATCATCGACGTCGCAGAGTAGTATTTTGCAGACACCTGAAAGTTACTTTTCGGACGGGATCAAAAACTTGGAAAATCGCTGGAATAAGTGTATCGCCCTAAAAGGGGACTACATTGAATAAAATAAAAAAAAAAGTTTTTAAAAAACATTTTTTTCATTCCCAAGGAGGTTACATTTCATCCCACCTAGTACATATGCTTTCTTTTGAAATCTCTTGAGTCTCAAAGGAAGATTTAGTCTCCTTTGTTTATTCAAGCCCTGATATCCAACTGAATACATTATTTTTGAGCTTTCGCCTATTCATCCTCATCATCTTATTTGATTTCGATTGGAACTAAATCGAATCGAGATTTTGCTAACATATATTATGATTACCAGAATCGAAATCGAATAAGATGATAAGATTGTTTTGATTTCTATTGCAAGAATTCGATTCTGGATATCAAAATATATGATAGCAAATTCTCGATGCGATTTAAAAACGGTCAATCTCAGCGCAAAACTTTGTTCATGCAAATCGGGTTCAAAATTGGCTCAAAAATCAGTCACGGCGATACAGCAAGTGCTAAGCAAGTCGTGTAGTGCGGAAACAGTCCGCCACGAGTTCCAGACCACAACTTGGAAACCCAACTAGCTATTGAGACCAACAAAAAAAAAGCAGAATCTAGTTGTTTGTGCTATGGATCTCAGCATTAGCACAGCCACAGAGGTTTGGAGTTTTGGAATAGTGTCATAATCGCGGACGAGTCTAAATTTATCGTTTTAGACTCTAACGACAGGGAAAAAGTGGGATTAAACTCCGTAATAAAGATAGGTAGATTCTGCTGATTTTTGCGGCTAGAGCATGTCGGGGTAGATTTCTGGTGTATTTTTTTATTTATTTATTAGGAACAAGGACTAAGACCATCTGATTGATGATTTCCTTATTCGTAGTCAAGAGACAGTATTTCAAATTTTCTCAATTGTACTGTATCAAATAAACTGGAAGCCACTCTAAATTACCTTTTAAGAAACTATAAATGCTGTATTTTTAGTATAGTTTTAATTAAAACTGCAACTTTACTTCTAAGGATTTTTGATCTTGACCGAGTTAATCGAAATTTTTATTGTATAAATTTTTTTTTCCAAATAAAACAACTTTTTAATTTTTTTTTATTTAAATTTTTGTTTCTGTTTATTTATTTTTTTTTTTGTTTTGTTTTATTATGTTAATAATAATAAATAATTAATTTTTATTGCATATTCAAAAATTTGAATAAAATTTCTGAAATTCTGATAAGTTTTGTATTGTTAGCTCTTATTATTATAATAAATTTTTTACTTTTTGTTCATTATTATTTCATACAAAGTTTTTTACTTTTTAAATATAGATTTTTTTAATATTTTTTGCTGCTGTAAATGTTAAAAATAGTTGCATTTGTTTTTTAATTTTTTTTTTTATTTTTTATATAACATATATTTTGTATATCTTATTTGCTATTGGTTTTGATTTGGTTTTTTTTTTTTACGTAAAATTACTTTGTTTTATTTTTTAATACAATTACGAAAACAAAAATTTCTACAAAAATGGTTCTTAAAATAAAAATTTGCTTCAAAATTATTTTTGCTTAATTTTTCGTTATAAACATTTTTATTTTTTTTTTAAAGTCACAAAATACAAGTCACAACTACTTTAACGGTATTTTTTTTTATTTAATTTTTTTTTGCATATTTTCTTTGCTTTGCCTTTATTTAAGTGTTAAGTTAATTATTTAATAAATGTTAATGTTTTTTTTTTGTTTATTTAAAAATAAATTTCGTATACGTACAGATTTTTTTTCAAATATTTATTTTCTTTCATTTTGTATTGGGATTTTATAATCTGTGAAACCAGAAGGTTTTTTTTTGTTTTTTTTTTTTTTTTTTTAAGCACAGTGTAAAAGTTAAAAATTTTGCCAATTTTTATGAAATAAATTTTTTTTTTGTTTAGTTTTAACGGAACAGAAAATAATATAAATTGTTTTATTTTACTCATGATAAGTTAACTGTTCAATATTTTGTATTCGACATGTACAAATTTCCAAAAAAACAGCAAATTTTTTTGGTTTTTAATTAATATTTTTGTTATTTCACATAAACGTAAGCTCACCATAAATAAAATAAAAATTTTATTCTGATTTTGTTTTGTAATTTTTACAAAAGTTCGGCATTTTTTTAATTTTTAAATTCCTTCTACTTACATTTTTTGTTATTTTATATAGCTTACTGTCAATAAAATCACGCTTTAAACTTAATTTCAAGTATTTAACATTAACTTATATATATTTCAAATATACTTTATGTTTTGAACTGGCTTTTTCCAGCAAAAGCTAGATGCATATCTAGCATTTCATCGTGTTAAGCTGCCAATGCATAGTTTTAGGCGCTTACTTGTCGCTGTCTTTTAAGAAAAAGCCATTCATTATTACACCTTATGTTTTTAAAATAAAACTGTTATATTATTTAAACATTTTACTTATTTAATATATGTTAGCGTCTGTAATTTACGTATTTTCGTTACATTTTGTTCACGGTTTTACTAAAAAAATATATATAAAAGGAACTACTAAACAGAAAAACAAGAAAAAAAAAGAAAACTTAAAAAGCTTAAAAAACTATAAATTACCTATATAACATATATGAAGTTACACTGGGGTATATAAATATTTCTTATGGCAGGGTAGATATCGAGCATCACTTTCTATTGAATAAGACATATGATCATGGATATTCCATATAAAAAAAAATATAATTTATATTTGGTAATATTTGACATGTCATATTTCAAGTTATTTATTACATCAAGCATACTTTGGGTGATATTAAACAAATCATTTAAAGTCTAAAAGAAATATATCCTTATGCATTTGGCAAACGCGTACATATAGCTAAAACACACTTTTTAGAAATATGTATTGATCGCCATAATGAATTCAGTAATTTTAAATTGTTGAAATCTGACCTCAGATTCGTAAACAGCGATCTGGAAACTTCCCGTAAATCAAATTTGGCTTGAATCGGTTGATTTTCGAAAAAGCAAATATGGAAGACGTGTCATCTTAAACTTAACTTTTGATTAAAATCGTACGAACTCACAGACAACGGCACCATTTAAGAAATTATTTTGAAGAAAAAAGACTAGTACTAATTACATGATGGAATAGGCAGTAAAAATTACAAACTCTTATTCAATTTTCAGCGATGACTTATAGCTCTTTCTACGAAATTCACATTTTCTGTATTTTTTTCTGCAGTAATTAAACAGGCCCACATAAAAAAAAAGTTCCCTGCGCAAAAGATCAGACCACCTGAACTTTATGTTTTCGGGTTCGCTGAGTCCGAATATGGTGCCAGAATAGCGAAGCTGGTTCGCGTTTTTTCAGAAATCAGAAATAATGCTGAAAAAATCTCAAATTTTCAGCGCAATTGCTGATTTCTGAAAAAACGCGAATCAACTTCGCTATTATGGCACCATATTCGGTCTGATCTTTCGCGCAGGGTACTTTTTTTTTTTTGTGGGCCTGTGTTATTGGACCAGCTGGTTTTTAAATTACCACGACCTCATCTGCCTTGTGGATTTTACTCAAAGGCTTTGCTCGCTCCTCCCCAAAACAGCTTGAATGTGCGCGGTAAATAGTTTTTCCAACATTTTTTATATTCATGGATTTTCTTTTTTCAGCGATCGCTATCTCGATTGACAATTGAATTTTCCGCTATCTTGAGGACCGCTGTTATCTAAGTATTGGTACGAGCACATGTTTAGGTATACAATTCACTTCATAGTCACAACTCATGATACATATTTACTTTGCCTAAAGCTCCAAAGACGTTTGATTAGGCATTTATCACTATTTTGAATCATATATAATATTGTCTATTTCAGAAAAGTTATAATGACCTATAAATTTTCCATCAATTACTACATATTGATTCTCAAATCGCGAGGCTTAAGAATATTGTATCTGCAACACTTCGAAAATTGAAACGTCAGAAAGTTCTGAAAGACTTCAGCAGACTAAGCTTTAAAAACTGTAAAAATTTTCGAAGGACGGATATTTGAACTAGATTTTTTTGAACATTTTCGAGTAAAATTGTCGTATACAGTCAGAAACATAAAAGTCTTTCTTGAAATTCTTGAGGTAACTCTGCCTCAAAAAGTAGAAATTAGAAATTAAAAAATGAAGCACAAATTCCAAGGAACTGGATCTGTAGCGGATTTGAAAACTATAGTGTGGGTTTGTATAGGCCATACAGTGGCCTAGAATGCGATTCTAGCAGGTCGTAAGTCTTTCCCGCTTATTTTTAATATCAAAAAATTTAATTTTTTATGTGTTTATTTCAAATCTGTTACCCATTTTATTAAAACAACAAAATAGCAGACCCAAAAAGCGTCAAATTTAAAAAAAAAATCGCTTATAATTTCTCAAAAAATAATTAAATTAAGACAAAATTGGGGCTTTCAGATCGCCGATTCCAAACTCGGAACAAAAATTATCGAAAACAAAATGGCAGATCTGTTTTGGTTATATGGAAGGTGAACGTGTCCTTGTTTTGATCGCACCCATTTTCAACTAACTATATCTACCAACTATATCTCAA
This sequence comes from Calliopum simillimum, assembly GCA_951812925.1. Classification (NCBI taxonomy): domain Eukaryota; kingdom Metazoa; phylum Arthropoda; class Insecta; order Diptera; family Lauxaniidae; genus Calliopum; species Calliopum simillimum. The sequence continues at coordinate 16,125,082 of OX638371.1, read as the reverse complement.
GCATGAAATATTGTACATGAAATATTCCCGAAATTGTGGCGATTTCAAATTTAGAGCTATATGGGAGGTGGGTGTGTCGTTGATCCGACACCGCAAATGGCTAGATGCTACTAATACTACCTTAACTATCGAATTTCATTGCTGAAACTCAAATACTTAGTTTAGCTTTTATTAGTTTTGCAGAGCTGGAGCATTGCATGAATACAAAAAAATCGCTAAAGCCATACAAAAACTCATTGCTCTCCAAAAATGCGTTGTGACCGGGGTGACAGATAACTGCACCTTGAGAGAAGCTTATAATAAACACTGAAATGAGCGAGCCATTGCGACGCTATACAATTTTTAAGTTGTAATTCACAGAGCGCAAAATTCGTAAATTTTGGAAAAAAACCATAGGGATTTTATCTGATGATTTCTTTAAAAACCCAACAGATATTGTATAAAAATCAATGAGTTGTCTATGTATCAATGTAACATACTTAGGTACGTATTCTCCCGAAACTTCTAGGAGGAACATAGGACCCAGTCAATGAGGACGTTAAAACATCGACAGCCTTTCTGTGAGTGAGAGATTACTTTGAATATGCTTCAAAACATAACCTTTTTTAATTTTTGAAGCAAAGATTTCTCTGGAGCAATGGTGTCAGCGTGACAAAGTCACCCAATTTTGGCTCGCCTACATCAACCACAATATTTCAGTAATTTGCAAATTTCTTGGAAATACAACAATCACAAAAAACTGTTTTTTTTTTATTATTAAAATATTATTTTGTAGAAGAGTTAAAATTCTGCGCTGACCGCGCTTGGCTCAGTGATTTTGAAATGCTGCACAGTGCACTGTTTCATATAAACTAGAAGTGAAAAAATGCAAATACATTTTTTAGTATGCAGAACTGTTTTAATATGTCCATTGACCTCACGAAATAGTGTGAACTAATTTTTGCGGGGATGTGGGGAGTAGCCCCCATACGAAAGAAATTTACAAAACTCGATATCTCTGCACCTGCAGTAATTATTATTACAGAACTTTGTAGACTTTGCAAAAATTGGAAGAATTTTATTTAACAAGGGGCCGCTGCACCTCCATAAAAAAACACATCAATTGCTATACCTTTGCACATAAAGCAGTTTTTACTACAAACTTCATATAGATAATGTGTATTTCAAATTGAAAATACCATACGATGAGTGAGGGGGTTAAAATTTGGGGGCTTTGTACCCCTACACAAAAATACTTTGAAAACCCCATTTGCCTTTATCATTATAAAATTTGGTACGTACCATCTTTTAAGCACCCATTTTTCATAGTTTGGAGAAATTTTTTTGCGAGAAAGTGCAGGGTTTAAACCTCACGTATCATCAACAAAAAGTAGACATTTTATTAAAATTTCCATCTTGTAAGCCTGCGTAATTTAAAAACAAAAAATTTATTGACGAAAAAATAAAAACAAAATTAAAATTTAAAAAAACAAGTAGAAACTACTTTATTTATTTTTTATTCATTTTTTTTGCTTAATTTCACAATAGAAAATAAAAATTTTACTTTGTTAAATAGTAGACAAAAAAAAAAAAAAAAAATAATAATATTTGGATTTTCGTAAAAATAAAATAACTCTAATTTCGATACACAATAATTAGTTTAAGAGGATAAATTTTTTCAATTAAAAATTGCAAATTAAAACAAAATTCATATATAAAAAAATCGAAAAAAATTGCTAAATTCATTATTTATAAAAAAATGTACTGTACAGTTTTAAGGAAAATAGTTTGATTCGAAAATTTTCAAAGCAATAGGTTTATAAATATGTAGTTTTAATTTAAAAAATAATGTTACATAAATTTTTAAAAAAATTAATATATTTTCATACACTTTTTGGATTTTATTTATTTATTATGTATAAGTTATATGTAAATATAAATGTTTGATTTTGAAGTAAATTCTACAAGTTTTAAAAATAAAAAAATCATGAATTTTTCATACAAATGCTTTGTTTTTGTATAACTTAACTTTCAAGTTTTGGATAGTTATAAATAAACATTATATTAATTATAGTTAAATTTTTAAAAATTAATTTGCTTAATAATTTAATATGTACAGTGGGGCTTATGCGCTATACTACGAAATATGTATAAATGTATGTACTACTTAAATTATTTAATTTTACAAAAAACTTGCATTTTTTTATATTTATTTTTTTTTTTTTACATACAGCACATTTGTTTTTTATTTTTGTTTATTTTCAAAATTAATTTTTGAATAATTGTTAAGCGTTCATAAGTTTCATCACATGTTTAGTTTATTAATGTATCGTATGAGTGTTATTTACGTAACACATAAATCAATTGTTACTCATACGACATGTTTGTCAAATTATGTATAATTTTATTAGTTCAATATTTCAGCTCCGATACAAGTTATATAACTAACGCTTCAATAACTTTGTTTTGCTTAAATTGTGCTACAATAATATAGAGATTTACGAAATGGCCGCTCGGAAATGTTCTGAAAATTTTACTTATGAATATTAACATTTTTTCAAAAATTAATTTCGAAATTTTTTTTTTTAAGTAGATATTACATAAATGAATACTTAAATTAAATAATAAACAATTTTAGCTTAAGTAAAAATAAAGTTGAAATATTTTACAAATAGTTTCTTTTTTTATCATATGTATTTTTCTTAAAGTATTTTTTATTTTTTTTTTGAATTTTTGCTTTTTTTTTTGCATTAAATTTCTTGTTATTATTCGATATTAAAATTTTTATTTATTTTAATTTTTTTTTTTAGTATATGGCATGGCTCTATGTGTGTGTATGTTTGGCAGTGGCAATTCTTGTTCATATTGTTGTTTTATATGTGTATTTTGCTTTTTAAATCAGGGCTACACGTACTTGTACCGTTACAATGTGACAGTGGCATTTTATGCAGAATTTTCTTGCATATTTGCAGGCGCTTTGCCAGGTCACATTCATTAGTAAAGAGCGCGCGCGTTATGAAACTAATTTTTAAGTATGTATTTTATATATTTAGTTTTTGTTGTTCTCAGTCTGTTATTGGGTAATTTTTTTTTAAAAAAAAAGTAGTAGAAAAGTTATTGCAGAAATGTTGCGCATTTAATGTGCAATTTTTATTTGCTATTTTGTAAAATTTTTTATTATTTTTAAGTAGTTTCATATTTTTGTATTTTTCTCATTTTTTTTATAAAAGTTTTGTGCTTGACATTGTTTGATTTATTTTATTTTTATATATATTACTATTTTTCATTGAAAATGGACTAGAATTATTTTTAGTAGATTTTTATTTAAACTTTTTTTTTTGTTGTAATTTTACTTCACTTAAACAACACAGATAATGGCGTATTTTTACAATAAAAATAATAAAAAAAAAATATAAAAGAAAAAAAACTTAACGTCCGTAGTAAATTGTAAATGAGCCTATGTATCTTAAGCATGGGTCTAAACATTTAATTCTCAGGAATGGCATTTGTGGTAAATGTAACTCATGTCACTAATGTGATATTTTAGCTCCGATGCAATATATGGTCTATATACCTTAATCGTTTCTGTTAAGCTTTAGTTCAGTTATGTCAAAAGCTTATGCCCGCGGGCACTTGAGCTTTTGTACTTAAAAGCTTTCCGTATTCGTATTCACTCAAAGATAAGAGTGTCAGTAGTTGTGCAGATCTGCGCCACCTGCTTGCAGCTTATGTAAAATATAAAAGCTTTCAATGAGCATTTACACATTGACAAAATGCGCTAGTATTGAGTTTGGTTATCACTGCCTTAGTTGCTTTCAGACAAATACATATTTTAAAGCTTAAAGCTTTGTTTGATATCATAACGTCAATATAAAGTCTTGCCTTTCAGGCTTTTGAGAGGATATCTTCTCGTCTTTTTTTGAATAATAAAGCTTCAACAAAACTCCTACACGGTGAAATTTGAAAGCTTGCTGAAGTAATCAGCACGTAATAGCTCATGAGAATGTCGAAAATTTGAGCTTCTAAATGTTACTCATACGACATGGTCGCCAAACAAATTTACTCACATATACTTATTACACATATTACTATCAACTCAAGTGTATGATCCAAAAAATTCAAGATTTTAATCTTCACTGTACACTGATTTCATTTTGACACAGAAGTACACTGAATCATTTTATCAGTGTCAAAAAATACTTGGTTCTAACAAACACTTCAGTGTACTGCATTGCATGCAAACAAATTCTTCAGATGGTAACACTTACAGATTGAAACGCATTGCTAACTCAGGATTATAGTAACTTTCATACATTGCGGGAGAGACAGAGAGAGCGTAAACAAAAAAAACGCAAAAAGAAGAGAGCGCAGAACTACTTTTGTATGCCACTAGGCATTAATGCAAGCAAGAGAATTCTAAGCAACTGCCAATTTTGATTATTATTTCCTCGGTTTATATAAGTTTCTCAATTTTTATATCATAATAACTTAGAACAAATTTCTCAAACTATTAATTTTTTTTTACCAGTTTAATTGGAACATAACCTTAATTTATATAATTATTGTATATAGTTTTAAATTTTTAAATAAATCTCAACGTATACTGATTCAAGTCTTACTTTTTTTTTTGGTTAGCACAATGGCAACCTCATATTTTTCCCTAACCGTGGTTTAATTTATTCAAAAAATTAAAAAAAAAATTACTGGAAACCCCCTTTTTAACAGTTTTTTAAACCGAATATTTTTTGCTAGACTTGATTTGACCACATTTATATTACGAGCAAATTAATCTTGCACACAAGAGCATACATGCACTTTATTCCCCATAAATTAAATGTTACTCATACGACATGATAGCCTAACTTATGAATTTCTTTCTATCTTTCCTCTGATATACAAACTCTGTATTTAATTCATTGAGTGATTTTAGAGTGCTGAATTTAAAAATTTATAATGAAGTTAGTTTATTGACTGTTTTTTTTATTGCTTGTATAGTACTAATGAAAGTACCAACGCGCTTTTTCTAAATTGAAGTATGATAATTTTATATTGAACTAATTAAACAGTCATTTATATTTCAGTTGTGGCTGCAGAATTTTAGAATAGACCTCGATGGTATCAAGATTGATGGAACTTTGCTTTTTGCAAAAATTTTACAAACAACCAGCTCGTTATATAAAATAGTCCAAAAATATATCATATTATCTAACTACATTCACTTTTTACTTACATTTTTATATCGTCGTTCTCATTTTTCTAGTTTCTCTTGCTTGCTTTTTCTTGAACTTTTTTTTATATCCCATACTTTTTCTTTTTGTTGGCTCATTTACAACTGACTAAAACTACTCGTGGACACCCAGTGTGCGGTATCTGGTCGTACCATTAACTATATAGGACCATAGTCACTCAACGCTTGACCAGCATGTTGCCCGCCTGGCCCACCGGGTAGCGTTACTACTACCGAAACGGCACGTGAATCTATAACTGAACCCGGTGCAGTATTCTGTCCATTACCACCGCCACTACCACCACCACCGATGCCACCATTACCGTACATTCCACCGCCTGCACCATTACCACCGGGTGTACCCACACCCATGCCACCACCACCACCGCCATTGCCATTACCACCACCCATGCTGCCATGTTGTAGTAAGCCAGGCGGAGCCCCAACACCCCCCATGCCGCTGCCCATGCCAATCGTACCCGCTGAACTCATCAGCGTACCATGGCCGCCAACGCCGCCAAGCACGCTTCCGCCGCCAATTGTACTGCCGCCGCCGCCACCCCCACCTAACGTTGAAGCTCCACCTGACTCTCCATGTCATACGTGACTAGCTGCTGGTTGTTTAAGAACATGATGATGTAAATGATGATGGCTGGTCGATGCCACCGAAGCACCACCTGCCTGCGTATATGGTGTGGCAAGCAACGAACCGGCCGCTGAGCCCACCGGCATACCCATACCAGATCCAGCATATGGATGTGGCACTGGTGGTCGCTGTTTAATTAGCGCTTGATTGGCACCAGTTCGATCAGGTGAACCAAATAAGCGTCGCCAGAAACGACGCCAACTCTCTAAAGTCTTACCAGACCAAATCCAGACGCCGGATGTAATGCCTACTGCCAGTGCCATGAAGTACTTGAGCATAAGTACTGAGTAGAGTGGCTTCTTGCCAGGTCCCTTGATTGCAGCACATGGGCATGCTAAAGCTTTGATCCAATCCTCAAAGTATGCTGCTTCATACAGATGACAACCGATCACAATGGTCGCTGGGACGGTGTAGAGGACGGAAAAGATGCCAATGCGTATCATGAGCTTCTCCAGTTTATCAGCTTTGACGCCGGCGCCAACACCGCCCTGCTGTTTGATCACAGAACGTATGCGGAATAGCGAAACAAATCCAGCCATTAAGAATGTTGTGCCAATTACGAGATAAACAAAAAGCGGTGCGAGCACGAATGTCTTCAGATGATCCGGATTGAGATTGCCCACATAGCAAATGCCCAATATGGGGTCACCATCGACAGCGGAGAGTAACAAAACCGCCACAGACTGCACTGTCGGTATCAGCCAAGCAGCAAGATGAAAATATTGCGAATGTTTTGTGATGGCTTCATTGCCCCATTTTAGACCAGCCGCTAAAAACCAGGTGAAGCTGAGCACTACCCACCAAATCGAGGAGGCCATGCCAAAGAAGTATGTAAACAAGAAGACCATCGTACAAGCATGTGGTCCCGTTGAACTCTCTTTGAGTATGCGTCCATCGCAGGCGATCTCATCGTTTTGCAGAAAATTCTTAGAAAGGTAACCTACAGCGACCATGAAGTAACACGCCGACAGAAAGACAATCGGTCGTTCGGGATACTTAAACCTTTCGGTGTCGATGATGAACGTGGTGAGTGTCATCAGCGTGCTGCAGAAGCACAGGCCCGACCACAGTGCGATCCATATGCCGGCGAAGTCCTTTTCGTCGTTTGTGAAGAACGGACCCTTGCATGGTATGGCGCAATTTTGAACGCCTGCGATTCTTGACACAGTCGAATTGATGTACCACAGATGATGATGAGGATGCATCGCCGGCGATTGCTGTTGCAGCAGTTCCTTCCCTAGGAGTATCAGCGGAGGGCGACATGAACAGCTGCACTCCTTTCCGTTTCTGCTGCTTTCTCCCAGGGGATTTTGGCAGTTTTTTGAATTCTTGCCTTTGCACTTTTGTGGTGTGGAACCAGTACCGCCATTGCTGCCACCACCAGTGCCAGGTTTACGTTTGCCGCCAGAACTTGATGAATCACGCCCACCTCCGCCTGCAGTACCGCTGCCAGCACCACCACCACCAGACTCTGTGTATGAAGGTTGTTCCATGCAGAGATTCTCCGGGTCGCCATGGAATGGCAAATTCTCGCACGCCATACGCTCTGGCCACTCAAAGCTGTACTGCTGCATTATAGGTGCACATCCAGCGCGTGCACGCTCGCAAACTGAACGACAAACTGGTAGCGGTTTGTGATAGTCATCCAGACAGATTGGCGTATACATGGAGCAGAGGAAGAATTTTAAATCAGGTGAACATTTGATTTCGACTAATGGCCAGAATTGGTGCACTTCCAGACCAGCTTCATCCTGTGTTTCGTGATTCATTTCATTCGGAAAGGATGTCATATTATAGCCAATACCACGACACATTGGTATCGTGATTTCCTCACAACGCGAGTTTGGATCCTTTGGTATGGCCGGCAGCCCATAGCCAGGCGCAGGACTTACTTCCATCGAATGTGAGCCTAAGCCCATATGTCCGCCTCCATTAATGCCGCCCATGCCGCCACCATTATCGGTCATGTGTTGCATGCCATCTGCTTGACAGCTGTGCGTATGCAGGAGCAATATTGTGAGCAGGCTGGCGAGTGTGAGTGTGGTAAGACGCCTCCGTATGCTACGACGTGCACTACGATGTGCACTATATGAAGAGGCGGATAAGGTGGTAGGCGGCGTAGTATGTATTTGTTGTTGTAGTCGAGACATTTTCGTTGACTGTAGAGAAAAGCTGGATGTATTTGATGATGAAATACAATTTGTGCAAATAGATGACTGATGAATTAAGATTTTTAAAAACTCAAGCAGAGTCTTTTCGTTGATGTTTTCTCAAGCGCAAAGAGTTGGTGGATAGAGAGACTGAAGGAGACGGTTTTACTCCGTATTGGAAACCGACTTCAGCTCAGATATATTTTTATAGTGTTTATCGTTCTCGTTGTATTTTAGTTTTTGACTTTCGATCAACAGCAAATGTTGCAGGTCAAATTAGTGGCTGCCGAAATTTGAAGGACATCTGAAAGAGAAAAGAGAGAAGAAACGAACAGTTAGTTAAAGGTTACAAGTGTTTGAAGATATAAATAACTATAAGTAGATGAAATTGGAAACAATAAGCATATCGATGATAATCACACTACTAGTTATCAAAGAAACTTTCGAAAAATGTTTCCAGGATTTTCTTTAGAACTCTTCAAGAGTTATCTAGAATTCTAATTAGAACTCCTTTCAGGTAAATTTTTTTTCCTATTTTTCGATTGACGTGAAAAGTACTAATATTTTGAAGAAATATTGATAGAATTTTCCTAACAATTTTCTCAAGAATTACTTAGAACTCTAATCAGAGCTCCTTTTAGGCAATTTTTTTTTAGGAAATTAAGAAAAAAAAAGTTGTTTTTTTATTTTGCAATTAACATGAAAAGTACGTTCATCGAGCGCTACTCAGAACTCTAATCAGCACTCATCTACAATAAATTTTTTTCCCTGAGCGATTAAGACGAAAACTGCGAATAATTTGGAAATGTGGAATCACGATTTTTTGTAGAACTCTTTGTGCTCTATCTAGAACACTAATCAGAATTTTTTTGTTGGAAGAAAATTTTAATGAATTTTGAATTTCGTAAAAGAACTCCCAAAACTATTTTTAATGGACTCCAAAATTTTTTTTCAGATTTCGAAAATTGTGGCGCCCACCTCACATGAGGAAAAAACATTTTTTTAAATTATGTAATGCTAATTACGAGTACAATACATTGAAAAAAAAAATAAAAAAAAAATAAAAAATTAAACTTAAGGAATGCCTAAAAATATGCTATGGAAAATTTCAATCAACTAATCTAAGAATCAATCAATCGTTTAATTGTTGTTGGCAGATACACTCACTGCTGGAGCAAAAAAATTTGTGCAAAGCAAATGTAAAAAATGCTCATTAAAAAATGCACTGCAAATTCCTAAAAAAATAGAAATCAATTCACAAAAGCAATTGAGCTTCATAACTAAAGGGTTAAAAATTAAGCGGGTTAAAAAGCGGCTATAGCAAAGCAACTCAAATGCTTTGTAAAAACAACGCGTTAATTTTGAAAAAAAGAACTTAAAAAATATGTAACTAATTTGTGTTGTTTTTACTTTGCTAAAACTCTGTGTTAAAGTTAAACAGACAACAACAACAACGTCATTAACAGTAGTAACAACACAACCACAAACAACAACAAAAAATAACAAAAACAATATTTTCATTGCAATATAAAAACAACAAAGAGTCAGCGAAGAGTGGGTGGTACACACAGGGTTAAAATCGCTTGCAGGTTGGTAGGAGATGGCAGGTGCCGCTGCCGTAGGGGTTTGTTTTTGATGTAAACTTCTTCTACCTTCTTTTTTTTTTCTTTTTTACCCCAGACAAACGAAGTTCCATGACCTTACAAATGCTTCGATACATACAAACAAATATTTGAACACACGCACAAGCAACAGTGGTGGTGCACAGTGGGGAAAAAGTAAAAGAATTAATACCACTATTACATTAATTTATTTATTGTTATAATTGCGAATTTGGTATTGTTGTTTCCAAGTGAGGATGATGATTTTGATAACGCAGATGTTGTTGAAAAAAAAAAAAAAAAAAAAAAAAAAAAATAATTACTGGGTAAACTGGGGTACCTTTGCTACCGGGGCACATTTGTTATTGCCATTTTCTGTGTGAACATGGATTTTTTTTTTTTGCAAAAAACAGTAATGACAACTTTTAAAGATCGTGTGATAGTTTTCGAAAATATAGACCTTTGAAAATCAAGTGTCAATGGTACAGAATACTCTAAATGGATAATAAGAGAAATGAAAAATATTGAAAATAGGCTCCACTGTGCAGCGGCATTTCACTTTTAAATACCCACACAGCTGCTCTACGTTGTATTTTTTCCCTTTAACCACCGTAACCGTTATCGTCATCTCATGATTCCTTTTAATTCTGTATTTTCGCATTCATTCATCATTTTCGCATTTTCCTTTTACACTTTGTTGTGATTTTTATACCCAAGAGAGTGATTTTTTTTTTAACCAGCTTTGGCTTGTATTTTAACAACATTAAATGCAAAAACAGAATTTCCACAACAACAACATTTACAATTGCAGCAGAAACAGTTACAGTGCAAGTCAAATTTAATGCCTACATTTTTATTAAAAGTACAGAAGAGAAGCCTAAGTACTGGCTGCAATGATTACTTGAAAGTTTTTGACTGCGAAAGTGTTGCCATTAGTATTCGTTGCTGTTTACGTTAAAGGGATTTTTTTAAAGTTTCCTGAATACATAGAAACCCCAGTTCAAGATGATTTTTTTCCTGTGAATTTTTTATTAGTCCATTAAAATTTTATAAAAACCAGTAAAGAAAATGCTCCGGAGAAAAAGTTGTTACTTTAATCAAGCCCAAATCATTTTTAAATGAAATACTTAAAATAGAGCTCAATTTGGGCGTTATTTCGTTTTATTGTGCGTTATTTCGTTCGAAAACCCGCACAAAAACAAAAAACGAAATAACGCCCAAACTTTGATTATCGCCGAAATTTACGTAAAAATGATAATTATTTCGTTTTTGTTTTTGGGCGTTGTTTCATATTTTTTGGGCATTATTTCGTTCAGAAACCAATGACGTAAGTCCAAAAAACATAAATTGAAAAAAATTTGTGTTTTTAATTGTACTTAGTTTTAAAATTTTTTTGGAATTATAGTAAAATATAATCAGAAGCTTTCAGAAAAGGTCTTTTTGACCTAGAAAAAGTGAAGAAATGAGTAAATCCTTCGATATCAAAGCAGAATATTATTTATTCTATTAAAATAAGCAAAAATCGGAAAATATCAAAACATGGACTTAATCGCATTGGCTTCTGGGTGACTCGTTTCACAAAAATATTTCAAATGTTGTTCTAGTTGAAAAATCTAACATTGGCGAGTCTTGGGTAGTAAACGAAAGTCAAGTAAGTTGAGCTTAATGATCATACTTTATAAATAGTGAAAAAGTATCAGTTTATAATAATATTTGCAAAAGTTATAACTATATTATATTATTTCCTACATAATACAGTGCAACAGCAAAATAAGAGATAAGATTTGGCAATACTGGGACAATAGCTCTACCTGTTGTGAGTTTGCTTAGCGACCATAAAAACTTGGTCACCCTTAAAATAAAAAATACGTTTACACAATAATCGGTTAAGTAAAATCAAAAGAGATTCTTCTGCTTAAGCAAGCTAAAAGACCAAACAGGTCAATTAAATAAAAGTTCGATTATTGCGTAAACTGTTGTACGTGACAAACTGCAACTCGGAGTTTTATGCAACTATGCAAACTCACAGCAAACTCTCTCCCGGAAGCTAAAACGAGTTTCAATGTGGTACATGGTGAAAAGCTCACCTTACCAAAAGAAAAGCTCTTTCTATCATAGTTACCGATGGTAATTAATAAATAGACGAAGTAAGTAAAGAACTAGTGTAGTATTTTTCTGTGTGAAACAGCCAGCGAGGCTGAGTGATTTTATAGTGAAATAAAAAATAAACAATTCAACGTGAATTCACAGTGTTGTTGTGTTTCTGTGTCGGTTCTTCTAAAGTTTTCAGGACTATAGAACATCAAGAGAATTCGCTGGAAGTAGCGACGCCGAGACCACTACGAGGGATATTACCAACATACCATAGCTGAGTAAAACTGCGCTGCATAATGGTTTTTGTGGACGTCTAAAGTTTTTATTAGAGACTCTTCAGTTTCCGATCAAGAGCTATTGAACTAAGAACTATTCCAGAAACCGTTATTTAATTTTACTAAAATTGTGTCTAAAGTCGAAAAGTGTCCAAAAAGTAACTTCATAACTTATTATGTCAAAAAATTTTATACAGGAGGTGCTTTGATATTAAATATTCGGAGAGCTAGGTAGATTTTTGAGTGTATAATTGTGCTATAGAATGCCGATCGCTGTACTAGACTGAAAAATGCACAGATTTTTTAAACTCTCAAGATGGAATTCGGTCGTTAAATGAGAATTTTTGAACGCCCGCGGTTGGCAAAACGTTTTTTTTTTCACTAAAAGGGAGGTATCATACGAAAAAAGTGTATATGGTATAAAATACCAAGAAATATCTATGAATTTTTTCAGAGTTTTGGAGACGTTTAAATTTTTTTTATTTTTGAAAAATTTTAAAATGTCTCAAAAAAAAAAAAAAAAAAAAAAAAAAAATTCAAACGTATATCTTTCATGTAAGAATTGATGGATAAATAATTGAAATAGGCAAAAACTACGTTTATTCTAAACCTTCGTGTGGACAATTTTTCAAATCCGAATATCTCACATGCCAGAGGTAAACCGGTTTTAATACTTCGCCATAATTTAAAAATTTTCACATTTTCATGAGCTCAAATAATATGGCAACGCCACAACAGGTTAAAATGCTAGCTGCTTAAAGCAACCAAGAAACACCTTAACCTCCCGTTGGCTTTACTCGCTCTATAGTACTACTCAAAACAGAAAATAAACACCTTTCGCACTGCTATTTCTCCAGAGTTATGCACTTGAAGAGTCGCTTTTTGCATAACAAATGTAGACCGACCGACAACAACAAGAAATAACGAGCGCTTATGCTTTGATCTTTTTTGTTTATACTTTATGGCAGACTTTTTGCATTGAGTGTGTTGGCGGAGGGGAACAAAGAAGAAGAGTTTGGACTTTGAGAGCAACCAACAACGCTCATAACTAAGCACGAAGGGAGAGCGATGATGCGCGCGTGCTTTACAACCTTTGTGCTCCTCAACATCAAGCGCACAGTAGTGCAAAAATACAAAGAAAGTAATAACTAAGAGGGAATGAATGCAATAAAAATGCAGTTAATGAAAACAAAATAAAAATTACTTTGATGCCATAAAGTATGCAACGATTTTTTTGTTTTGAATTTTTTTTACATTAAACACAACTTTGAATAGAAACAGAAAATTGAAATAAAAATAAATTAATAGCAGGTTTTTTTGTGATAAAAAGTTTAGCAAAAAGAGTGCTGAATTTTAGTATGCGAATAAAAAGTAAGTACGTACTATTTTAATTGTGTCATTAAAATTTAAAAAAAAAAAAATATATAGAAAACCCATTTGCATTGGTGAAGCTATTAAATTGTTAATATACGTATAAATTGGGTATAAAATTAGTTTTTAAAGACAAGATTTTTTTTTACCTCAAGAACTATAAAACTGTTGAGTGTAAATCTTTTAAAAGTGATAACTTTCTTCTATGACTCATTTTGCTCTTAAGTGAAAAGTTTGTTGTATGGAAGAACTTAGAATTTCAATCTTAAAAAATGTTTTTTACACTAACTTGAGACACAAGATATACTCAGCGACTTCATACTCTAAACAATGTAGGAAATCTGTATTGCTATATTTTTTATCTTGTAATCTTTCTAAAGCTAATTGTTTCTTCAATAGAGGTCGCTATTTGTTAAAAAAAGCTCTTAAGGGAAATACTTCTTTTTCTTGTTTAGTTTCAAAATATTACAAAAATTGTGTTAAAAAAATTAAAGAGGGTGCCGAGTTTTCGAACATGTTCTTGAAGATAGAAATCGGTTGAAATTTGGGAGAGATATGACAGTATACTGTATAATACGTAGGGTACCATTTATATTTCGGGAACTGGCAACACAATAGCTTAAATCTGGCAACACCATAATTAAGTTTGAATTTTTTTTTTGCATAAACGTATTCACAACGTTTTGATGCATAAGTGCTATTTGTAGCTAGCGTAGCATATCTCAAAACCAGAGTGTGTTACCAACTGACAATTTGACAATTTTTCACAACAGACGGCGCTAGTGAGCCTTATGATTTATTCATAATGGCGATCCTGTTCAGAGAGTTTATCCGTGGCCGATAGCACAGTCGCTTGAGCACCGCGTTTTCTTTCATTAGAAAACCGGAGTCACGGGTTCGAGTACGGTTTCTGACAAGATTTAACTAAAACTGATCTGATGAGGCTATATACATGTTGATATATGAAAATATATAAATATGTATGTGGAAGTAGCCGAAACATATGGAATCAATTTCCATGTTAACACTTGCTTGCGTCTGTTGTTGAAAAATTGCAAAAATTACTGTTTAATTAGTTCAATATAAAATTATCATACTTCAATTTAGAACTAGTAAGGGTGTAAAATTTGGCCTGGCCAAACATTAAATACCCTACACTGCAGTATTCTTCAAATTTTGCTCATATGGGAGGTGCTACGCCCTCTTGTCCGAGTTCACCCAGTTTTTGTTCAGAGCTTGCATTTATAGTTTTTAGTGTCTGAGTGAAAAACTTTTTCAGTAAAGCGTTTTGAAGCTTTTGCTTATATAGGAGGTGCCACGCCCTCTTGTCCGAGTTCGTCTTGTTTTAGCTTAGAGCGTGCATTTATAGTATTTAGTATTTGATTGTAGTTTAGTTGGATTATCTCAAAAAACTGTTTCAGTATAACATTTTGAAACTTTTGCTTATGTCGGAGGTACCACGCCCCCTTGTCCAATTTCACCCAAGTTTTGTTGAGAGCTTTCATTTATGATTCTTAGTGTCTGAGTAAAATTTGGTTCGAATATCTCAAAAAACGCTTTCAGTATAGCGTTTTTAAGCATTTGCTTATATGGGAGGTGCCACGTCCTCTTGTCCGAATTCGCTCAGTTTTTTCTCAGAGCTTGCGCTTTCAATTTTTATTATTTATGCGTATTTTGGTTGCACTGTTGTGAAAAATACTCCTAAAATTGCATTTTGAATACATTTTTTGTATGGGCGGTAGGCGTGTCCGTTGACCGATTTCGCTCATTTTCAATCCCCCGAGCTATCTTTGGCGACGAAGGCAATGTACCAAATTTCATTGAATTATCTTGCTCAGTTTTCCCAAAAAGTGTATTTCAACACACAGCCAGCTACCCAGCCAGCCAGACAGACGGACATGGCTATATCGACTCAGGAGGTGACGCTGATCAAGAATATATACACTTTTCTATATCTGCCACTCCTCCTTCTCTGCGTTACAAACGGAAGGACAAAGTGAATATACCCTGGGTGTAGGGTATAAAAAGCGCGCTGGTACTTTCATTAGAACTATACAAGCAAAAAAAACAGCTAATAAACTAACTTCATGCTATTTGTTTTGTTTTCAGTGAGTTAAGAAAATCGTCGCACTAAAAAATTCTGACTTGTTTCGCTGAATTCTGACTTTCTTTGAATAGGCACGAAAACTTGGAAATGCCCATATATTGTATACTGCTGCATATTAGAATTTTTTTTAAGGTCCTGACTTTGAGTTTTGAGCGACACTATTTACTTGACTGAATAAAAAAACTTGATTTTTTGAAATTTCACGATTACCTCCAAAGATCTGAAAGAGGGTGTAAAAAAAGAGCAGAGAATTTTTTTAAAGGTCATTTCGAGATCGCACAACGTTGATTTATGCAAAATATCGGCTTAATGCGGTTTTTATTATTCAGGCATATTCTGAAATCCGATTCACTTTGGAATCAGAATTAAATCAATTTTCAGGTGCTTTGCAATACTACAAATAAGATAGAATCGTTATTGTATTTCAACAAACAAAATTTGCTATTGGTACCTATCCGATTTACCGGAACATAATTCCGGTTTGGTGTTCATTAGCGAAATGCGGAGCATCTAAAAATTGATTCAATTCCGATTGCGATCGAAAAAAATCAGAACTCCTTTACAACAAAATTTTCATTTTTGGATACTTAGAAAAAACCGAAAATTTTTCTGATTTTTCGATTAAAATTAAAAGTACGAATATTTTGGAAGAATGGTACGAGGATTTTCTTTAGAACTCTTCAAGCACTATCCAGATCTGTAATCAGAACTTTTTCTGCTAAAAATTTTTTATAAAAATTTTTTCACCAAAAAAAAATATGTATACAAAGAACTCCAGAACTCTTTCTTGTGAGCTCAAAAATGTTATCAGAACTCCTCTACGTGAAAAACACGGCGTTGAGCAAAAAACCGGTACACTTCCGCTTTTTGGTTCAATTTCACACAACTACTTATTTCGAATTTTTTGATCTATTCCCAACGGACCCAGAACTCTTAAAAAATTTTCGGTTTCGATTTCGGAGCCAACTTCACATGAGTTTTTTAATTTTTTAAGTCATAATTTGCATACTCAAGTCCGTCTGCTATATCAGAAATATTTAAGTAAAACTGCCAACAGCAAAAAGAAACTGAGGAAAAAAATTTTCAATTTTAAGACGGTTGGTTGCCAATCTACTGTCATTGTTGCTGTCAACATAACATTTGCCCTCGTCAAAATGTCATTTAATATATATGAGCTTCATTGTTAATTTCTATGTATGTGCACATTTTCTTCATCTTAAAAGTTTTATCCTAAAAAAACAAACCGAACAGGAGAAGAAGAAAAAAGTTTTTCAATTTAAGAAAAGAAATTGTCCCCACCCTCTCCCAAAATGAAAGCGAAACGTTTCCAATTCATTGAGTTTCATTAAAAGTAAACAATAGAACACCAATAATAATAATAGTTAGAAAGCACTCTTCGGTAGTAGCCCTAAAATAACAACAACAACAACAACAACACCAAAACTGTCACATGTCATCGATAAAGTAAAACTGGGAGTAAAGTGCACCCAACCATCCAACCATCCATTCATCTGTCGCTCACTTTTAATGCTGCATGCTGTGGTGACTTAATTGAACCCTTTTTTTTTTGTTCTCTTTCTGTTGACACGTTTTCTTCCGCTATTGCTATCTTTATTTAACGCACAAAAACCCACTATAAGAAATTACTTAGTATCTTTCTTTTTGCAGTGCCCAGCAGCTGTAACATCAATCAAACCTCCGAGATTTAATTAAGTTTGACATCGGCTACCAAGTAAAGCCCCCTTCTCTTAAATGAGTGAAATTGAAATTTTGTCATTGAGCAACACTTTACTTATGTACTTAAGTGTTGACAATAGAATGCCAGGGTGGGGGAGAGAGAGGGAGAGAGAGAGAGAGATAGAGAAAGAAGAATTATTTATTGACTGAAAATTTTAAAAGAACTTAGTAGAAAAATTTACAATTTTGTTTAATAGGGGCGTGACACCGTCCATTTTTCTAATAGATGTTATTTGGCTTAGTGCCCTTTACACATGTGCAAATTTCATTTCTATACGTCAAACAGTTTCTGAGATAAGTTGAATTTCGTCCTTTAGCAGCGTAGCACAGCCCATTTTTCCAATGAGTGGTATTTGTCTTAGTGCCTTTTACATATGTGTCAAATTTCATTTCTATGCGTCAAACGGTTTCAGTGATATAACGAATTTTGTTTCTTAGGGGCGTGGCACCGCCCATTTTTCTAGCCTAGAAACTTCCCCTGATCTATACTAACATACTGTGAAAATCTTTTGTCAAGCATTTCGTTTCGGTAAGGGTTAAGGTGTAATTTTTATTGTTTGAAAATACACCGATAGAACACTTAGAAAATTTCGAAAATTTTAGAAAATATTTTAGTGTGTCAAAATGATGCTGAGTAAAAAAAAATTTAAATGAATTTGTGGCCTATAACGGGTTAGGTTATTGATATAACATATACCGGAAGAATTTGCTGATTTGTTGGGAAAATCCAGGACGTTTTTTTTAAAGTTTTTATTGATCAGAAAATAGCTTAAAGTTCTTCGTCGTTTTGTGGTCTAAGATAATCTAAAATCACCCAATGGTCAAAATTTTACCAGAAACGTATTAATTCATTTTGGTACTTTTTGGATGGTTTTAGTACTTTTTGAACAATGTATATTGTCGTTGTTTATATTAAAAGATGGTTTGCTCATAAAATAATTTTTGGAAAGAATTTCATTACAAAATTAGTAAGAGTGTATGCTTTGGCCTGGCCAAACATTAAATACCCTATACTGCAGTATTTTGAAAATTTTGCTTATATGGGAGGTCCCACGCCCTTTTGTCCGAGTTCACTCAGTTTTTGCTCAGAGTTTGCATTTATATTTTTTAGTGTTGGAGTGAAATTCGGTTGGATTATCTCAAAAACGTTTTTGCTTAGAGCTTGTGCTGGTAATTCGTAGCATTTGGTTAAATCGTGAAAAATACTCCTAAAGTTGCATTTTGAACATTATTTTTATATGGGCGGTAGGCGTGTCCGTTAACCGATTTTGCTAATTTGACAACGGAGGCAGTGTACTAAATTTCATTGAATTATCTTGCTCAGTTTTCTTGTAAAGAATATTTCCACGCGCAGCCAGCCAGCCAGACAGACGGACATGGCTATATCGACTCAGGAGGTGACGTTGATCAAGAATATATATACTTTTCTATATCTGCCACGTCTCCTTCTCTGCGTTACAAACGGATGCACAAAGTGAATATACCCTGGGTGTAGGGTATAAAAAGGTTTAAGTTGGAGTGGAAAATCTGTATAGGAAAAATGGTTTGATAGATTTTCAAATTCGACATGAAAATCAATCTCTGAAAAAAAAAAAACTCGAACGGTTGCTATTTTTGGGCGGGCGAAAAATTAAAAATTAACACCGCAGCATTTTAGTATGGCAGCTAGTTTTTGTTCAGAGCTTGCTCCTACTATCCCTAGTGGCTGCATTTTAGATATTGAAAATTTTGCTTATATTGGAGGTGACACAACCTCTTGTCCGAATTCTAGTTTTTTCTTAGAGCTTGCCCCGTATATCCCTAGTTTCTGTGTGAAATTTGTTTTAAAAAATTTTGGTTTACATGGCAGGTATTTAGACTTCTTGCCCGAATTCACTAAGCTTTCAAGATATTTGCAAAAAAAAAAAAAAATGTGTTTTGTTTCAAGCAAAAGTTTTTATAAATTTTTGAAATCACCGAAAGTTAAATTTCTTGTGAAAATAGTCACATGCTTCCGAATATCATTAATACAGTTCACATTTCTAATGCTAAACAAACAATTTTAATAAAAAAATTGTGAAATACAAATCCAACATAAATATTTTTCTAATATTTCCACATAAACGAAGCACTTAATCATATCCAGTACATATTTATTTTCCATGATGCTTGAAAAAGTAGAGTAGTCTGGAGAAAACAAAAATAAGAGGCAGTTGCTGTACAAGTACGAGGTAACGTCATTAGTTAAATAAACATGAGGTTGGTTGTTGGCTAGAATTGTAATCAATACTAAAACAACAAAAACAACAACAACAATTCGATACTAGATAGTTCATCAAGAGCCAGCAGCAATGGTAGATACTCACATACATATATGTATGATGAAAAGCATCCCATTACCTTTTTAGAAAAAAACTAAACAACTCAACTCGAAATGAAAAACCACGATTTGAAATAACAAATTTTTCTACTGATGTTATTGTTGTTGCTACTCATCATATTACAATTTTTTTTTTACAAATCATAAAGTCAATATTATGGTATTTTTTCCACCATTACGGTATGTCTAAGGTAAGCGTATATAAAATCGTGATAGATAATTATTATGTTATTTAATTCCATTAAAAACCTTAAGAATATATTGACTAAGTAGTCTACTGTCTAGCTCGGAACTATTTTTCTTTTTTAATGGTGTGAAACTAAAAGAATAATTTGATCAGGATCAGATATAGTTTTCCACTCCAAGTTAAAACTTTTCAACATTATATTGATCTGTTTTCAAACCAAATTAGATTTTTTATAGACAATTTTGCAATTAAAATTCAACTTTTTGCAAAACTTAACTTTTGTAATAGTATTAAACTTTTTCCAAATCAAATTAACTCTTTCAGATGTAATCAAACTTTGTAAAAACACACTTCAAATCAAATATTGCATAAAAATTTAATTAATTTGGAAAAAGTTTAATTTTATTTGAATAAATGGCAGTTTAATTTGATTTAAAAAAAGGTTTAACAAGAATGTCCATTAGATTTCTAACACGAAAATATCCCTCTACCTTTCAAGCTTCTCTCTCTTAACAAGCATCTTAAATTAACCCTTTGTAAAAATACACTTCAAATGAAATATCTCTTCACCTATATAACTCAGAAATTATTTCCATTGGTTCAATTTGGTTTGCATAAAAGTTTAATTGATTTGGAAAAAGGTTTAATTGGATTTGAATAAATGGCAGTTAAATTTAATTTGGGAAAAGTTAATTTTAATTCGGAAAAAGTTTTATTTTGATTTACAAAAGGGTTCATTTGATAAAGACAAGATAAATTTGATTTGATAAAGGTTTAACTCGAAGTGTTTACCTTTAAAATTAAGAATAAAAAAAAAAAATATACAACTAGTAAGGGTGTAAATTTTGGCCTGGCCAAAAAATAAATACCCTACACTGCAGTATTTTGAAAAGTTTGCTTATATGGGAGGTGCCACGCCCTCTTGTCCGAGTACACCCAGTTTTTGTTCAGAGCTTGCATTTATAGTTTTTAGTGTCAGAGTGAAATTTAGTTGGATTATCTCAAAAAACTCGTTCAGTATAGCATTTTGAATCTTTTGCTTATATGGGAGGTGCCACGCCCCCTTGTCTGATTTCACCCAATTTTTGCTGAGAGCTTTCATTTATCATTCTTAGTGTCTGAGTCAAATTTGGTTCGAATATCTCAAAAAACGCTTTCAGTATAGCGTTTTGAAGCTTTTGCTTATATGGGAGGTGCCACGCCCTCTTGTCCGAATTCGCTCAAATTTTTATCAGGGCTTGCGCTTACAATTCGTAGTACTTATATGTATTGTGGTTGCATTGTCGTGAAAAATACTCCTAAAATTGCATTTTGAATATAATTTTTGTATGGGCGGTAGGCGTGTCCGTTGACCGATTTTGCTCATTTTCAATCCCCCGAGCTAACTTTGACGACGGAGGCAGCGTACCAAATTTCATTGAATTATCTTGCTCAGTTTTCCCAAAAAGTGTATTTCAACACACAGCCAGCCAGCCACCCAGCCAGCCAGCCAGCCAGCCACCCAGCCAGCCAGCCAGCCAGACAGACGGACATGGCTATATCGACTCAGGAGGTGACGCTGATCAAGAATATATATATTTTTCTATACCTGCCACGCCTCCTTCTCTGCGTTACAAACGGAAGGACAAAGTGAATATACCCTGGGTGTAGGGTATAAAAATTATAGAAACAAAAATCTAACATGACAAGAATGTCCATTAGATTTCCAGCACGAAAGTATCCCTTTACCTTACAAGCTTCTCTCGCTGTCTCTCTATCAATCCTAAACTACTGCACTTCATTAAACCCTACACATATTTTTCATGTATTTTTATACGTTTAAAACCCATATTTGTAATTTTTTCTACTCCAAATGCTATGAATTAAATATGAAGTACCTAGTTACCATTGCCATCTTTATGGAGGAAAAATCAAGTGAACAGCGAAAAAGACAAATATTGAAAATGACAAGCAGAAAACGAGATACAGCAAGAAGACAAACTTGAAATTTCACTACTTCACTACTAAATATCTCAAGCATAGAATTTTTTCTTTTTCGAAAAGCATCAGCAAAAATGAAACGTAGAAAAAAGAAAAGGATAAAAAAAACATTGCAACTTGGCTTAAAGCGCATTTCTCGAAATTCAAGAGAATTCAGTGAAAATGCTAAATTTCGAGTTATCACAAAAAAATATTTGTTTAGCACTCATCATCAGTCGGACGTTGCTAACGAGCTCAAGTAGCTGCAGGCGCTGTTCAATGTTTACTTTAGTGTCTGCGATCAGTTGCGGGTCAGTGTTGCCAATGTTTTGTAATACTTTGCGAGAAATGTTTTTGTTTTTCACTGAATTTTGATAAGTTCAATGTATTTTACTTTATTATATGTGATAAGTAAGATTTGATTTTGCTAAGATTGCTATCACTATAGCGTAACGAAAATCTGAAAAATTGATAAGTGGAGAAAATGAGCTATTAAAATTGCTAATTACGCATTTCCGCCAATTATTATTTTTTCAATTTTGATAAGTAGCGTTTTCCTATCTTTTGACAAGCGAAGTTCGAAATATGAAATATGTTTAACTATTCAGTAAATGAGTTTTCGTTTTGATAAGTTCAATTTTCGCTTAATTTTTTTAATAAGTAGTAACTAACAATAATTGCAAATTAATTTTCATAAAATTTTTTGATAAGCGATTTCCAAGTTGTGTTTTTTTTAAAGGAGCAATTCAACCACATAGGTAACAACTGACTCTTCAATAAATAACAGTGACTGTAAGATTAGGTATAGTTTTCACGAATGTATATTTTATTTCTGTTACAATTTTATTTGATAAGTGAGTCCTGTAACTCATAGAAGGAGCATAGAGCCAAAGGAGGAGCTTTGGAGTGCACTCCATTGTGCTGAGCATTAATTGTTGCTTAGTGATAAGTTAAAATTTAAGATTATCTTATTCGATTTAGTTTAGTAAGGCACAACGAAAGTTAGAAGCGGTAAAAGATAAAATAATATTATATTTTTGATAAGCAGCACAAGTAGTTTCAATAGATAGAAATGCTTAATGCAGTTTATTCATTTTTGATGAACACATTTAAGATTTTCCATTTCATTGATAAGTGTGTTTTTTTTTTAATTTTTCGATACGATGAGAGTTTTAAAACCAGTGCGTTATATTGTATGAAAAGTCAAAGTTTTTTCAAGGACTGCATGTCTCTTAAACTTGTGAAAAAGCTGATTTGTTGCTTAGTTTTTTGACATGTTCGATTTATTTTTAAATTATCGATCAGAATTGTGCTTAATACATTTATTTTAATGTGATATGATGAATTTTTCTAACACAGTTTATTGAAAAGCCATGTAAGAGCATATATTTTTTAATGGAACGGATATCTTTTGAACTAAGCAAAAAACTGATAGCATGATAATGAAATTTCGTAAACTTACAATTTCGTTAAATTCCTCAAGTCAGTTTGATAGATAGGTTTGATTTAGGCAAAGTGTTTGAAAGAAGCGTAATTTGAATAAGTATTTTTTTTTGCTAAGCGATAAGTTTTACATTATTAATATCTGATAAGTTGCTTAGTTTTTTGGTAAGTCCGATTTATTTTTGAATTATCGATAAGAATTGTGCTTAATACATTTTTGTTATGTCATATTGTGACGAAAAATAAAAACAACTAAAAAGAAACTTCACGAAAATACTTGACAGTTCGAGACGTCAATAAAAACAGTGATGTCACAAAAGTACTTGACAGTTCGAGATGTCAATAAAGGGAATCAACGAAATGTTGCCAGATGTTTCGCTAATGCAATTCTAGAATGTTCATATGGGTATAAAAGGAGCTGTTCATGAGAGCTGAACACAGTTTATTTTAAGCAATAAAACGAAAAGGTTGTACACACAGTGAAAGTGAAAGTATATAAAGTGCTAACTGTAATATTAGATTTTGAATGTAAATAAACAGTACCATGTAAAAATAAACGTTTGTAATTTAAATAAACTATTTTATAACTAAATAAAGTGAGTGTTTTTGATTGCTACACAATCCAGTGATCGAACTCAGAAAACAGTAAGAGATTGAAATTATCGTCATAGAGATAGGAAATTTCGTAACAATATGATGAATTTTTGAACACAGTTTATTGATAAGGCATGTAAAAGCATATATTTTTTAATGGAGCGGATATCTTTTGAACTTAGCAAAATACTGATAAAATGATAATGAACTACAATAACTTTATACCTTTGGGTCTCTCAAGTCAGTTTGATAGCTAGATAAATATGATTATGACATATTGTTTGATAGAAGTGAAATTGAAGCAATAATTTACATATTTTTTGCAGAGTGATAAGTTTAGCGTAAACAACTGATAAGTTTAATTTCCTTTTATATTTCTTAGATTAGAAAAAAATTTGTCCTACCTTTTTTACTATGTTAGAAATGGAGTACGACTTTGAATTATGCACCATTAGAAAGGTATTAGTCTGCCAAAATTAAATCAAATTTTTCACTATTAACAACAACAAAGTATGCGGTCACACAGAGCTGAAAAGAGGATAAAGCACAAAGAGAAAAACAAAAACCATAGCACTGTTCGTGTTTTTTGTTTTGCTTACGTTTTACATAAGTCATTGTACCAGAGATTATAAATGAGTTTTTCTATTTTGTACTAAATTGCGAAAAACGTACTAAGTGTCCAAAAAGTGCCAAAATTATTTAATGCATTTTTGATCGAATTTTGACAATTGGGCGATTCTAGTAAGAATTATTACTATGTATTATTTTTTTAAAATGATAAGTTTTGCGTTTATATTGAAATATTTTGCGTCGATTTATTACAGGTAATCTTTGATTTATTCCAAGTCTGGCAACATTTTATATTGATCTTAACATGCTATACGAAAGATTTTCAATGAGTTCGTCTTCCATAGTTCAAGCTTGACTCTTATGACTCTAATGTTTACTTTTAATGTTGTATTTTTTTCTTTCTTTTCTTCATTCATACTAAATAAAACATTTTTATTCTAATTTTTCTTGTAACAAGAAATGAAGGAAAGAAAAAACCCGCATAATAAAAGCCCTTCTTTTTGTGTGTGTGTGTTATGTTGCAGTCGTCGCTTATGTTGTTGTTGTTGTTGTAGTTACTAACCAGCCAGCCTGCTAGCCAGCGTTAAGAGTTGAGTCACGTTTCACGTTTAACAGATTTCTTCATCGAGCAGAAGTTCTTGGATTTTTTGTTCATTTTTTTCTACCATTTTTGATGTACAACGACGACGAGTTTTATATTTTGCTTTTCATACAACGTTATGTTGTACTTTTTATGCTACCTTTTCTGGTCTGGCAACAGCAACAACAACAACAACAACTAGTTGTCAAGTACTTTAAATGGTGCAGCAACATGTTGCTAGCTTTGTTAGGCAGCAATTGTAGAATAAAATGTGAATGGGAAAAAATAAACAGAAAAATCTACAGTCAAGAAAATCTTGAAGAATGAAGTTTAAAGTGCTATAAAAATTAAAGCGTCTACCGAATAAGTAGTAATGCTAAAAAAAGTGCTTTCTGAAAAAGCTTAAAGTGCACATTTTGAGCTATTTTTATAGACTTCTGTTTATACTCGTAGCAGTTAAAAGTTTTAGTTAGAGCAAGATTTTTTTCACTTCGAAACTCTGAAAGCGGCCATCAAAAGAACAGGCATGATAGGGATTATTAAAATATTTACAAAAAATAGCCAAAAACTTATGCTTAAGTAATTTGCATCGGCTTTAAAACATCATAGCTTGAAAATATGTAAATTAAGAAAATTATTAGAATCGCCCAATGGTTAAAATTGGACCATAAACGTATTAATTAATTTTGGTACTTTTTGGATAGTTTTAGTACTTTTTTTACTATTTGGTAAAAAATAGAAAAGCTCATTTATCATCCCTGGTACAATGACAAATGAGAAACGAAATGAAAACAAAAAACATGAAGTCTGTCAGCTTTTTACCTTCCACTTTGTGCTGTATCCTCTTTTCAGCTCTGTGTGAGCGTGTATTTTGTCGTTGTTAATATTGAAAAATTTCCATTTAATTTTACCTGGCTTAATGGCAAAATATTAAAAAAGTTTTAACTTCGTGCACATCTACACACAAATACCTTTCTAATGCTGTATAATTCAAAGTCGTGCTCCATTTTTAACATAGTAAAAGAGGTAGGACAAATTTTTGTCTTGGGTTTTAATATATACAATTACGTCATGTTGAACAAAATAAAACAAATATGATTATTATAGATAGAATTTGCTTACATCTTAAGGTTTCTTTTAATTTTTCTCAGTCGATACTGTGCTCAACATTTTGTGCCACTCTAAGAGTTCTATTGGCGCAAGAAATTGTGACATGCAACAAAGTTTTTGGTTTATTAAATTTTTTACGTTCCTTTCCGCCTTGAAAAGAGCTTGTTGCATTGCAATTTTTCAGGTTTTATTACTTGAGCTCTAATTTTATTAGCCTAAAAGTATGCTGTAAATTGCACAACAAACTAAGCTGCTCTAACAGACAGCAGACATACATATTTTAATGCAAAAAGGCGTGTTAATGGCGCATAATGTCAGTCATATGTTTTTAGTAGGTACGTAGAGTTTTTATCTTTCTTTGTCTAACTTAATTTTATAGTCGTCACTTCTACTAGTCTGTAGTCGCAGTGTTATAGCACGTATTTTCCAACCAGTAAGCCAGTAAGTACCTACTTAAATTTCTTTCATTTTTGTGTTGCCAATTTTTGTGTTTATGTCATTGACATAAGGTTTCCATTTAGCATTTACGACGAAATAGGGCCATTTTAAAATCAGGTTTTTTCAAAAACCCAGACTTTAGAGATTGACTTGTCGTTTGACTTCTCTTGGTTGGTAACTTAATGTTTATTTTTAAGAACAACTTTTTATGTCAGTGTTTATGGCAAACAAAATTTGATTTCAAAATTAAACATAAAAATTCAGCGTCTTGATTCAATAGAAATATTCTTGAAGATAACTTGAATTGTAAAGTTTTTTAAATTTAAACTTTTACTGACGAGTCTAGTTACAAACGCCTGACTGACCTGACTATTTTGATTTACTTCAGTTCAGTTCAGTTCAATTCAGTTCAATTCAATTCAGTTCAGTGCATACACTCTAGTTGTAGTGCACACTACTCTCTTCTTTGTGGCTTTTTTGTGTTTACGCTCTCTTTTTCTCTCGTAACTGTATGAACGCTACTGTTATCCTGGGCTTCCAATGCGTCGCAACTTTTAAGTGTTACCATATCATTAATTTTACCGTAGTTATCTACTCGTGGATTTTACACTGAACTGTTAAAATAAAGCCAGTGTATAGTGAAGATTTGAATTAAGAATTTTTTGCTTCAAGTACTTCAGTTCGGTGTAAAATATGGAGTACACGTAAAAACAAGTGCACTATATTTCAGGGTGACTTTTAAAGGGACCAGGTAAACCTTATATATAAATAGACAATCGAAATCGGTTCAGTCCCTGTTTCTATACCTAAATCTCAACCGATTTGTTTGGTTTTTTTTGTTGGAAAAGTTATGAGAAGGAGCAGTGCATAGGACTATAATTTTTAAGTGGGCGGTGCCACGCCTCTATATGAAAAAAAACGCTAACACGGCTAAACGCTGCATCGATTTTTACGAAATTTGGTATGGAGATAGGGTTAGCAGTAAGGAACGATAAAAAGATCATTATGTTTTTCAGTGGGCGATGCCAAGCCCCTTAATGGAAAAACTCTTTCACGGCTAAACCACTGCGTCGATTTTTACGAAATTTAGTATGGAGATAGGATTAACACTAAAAATACTATAAGGTCAAATTGAAGTGGTCGACTGTCGACCACAATAAACTGAAATTGGTTAAGACATACTGGCAAACCAAAAATTCAAGCAAATCCCAAAGGCAAACAAAATTAAGCTAAACAAAATCAAGCTATGCCAATCGGAACGTATGCAATCTATAGAAATAAAACACCAATAGGTTGAAAATTCACCCTTAAGTGGAATTCACAAGATAGTAATAAACGTGAAAGTCCAAACACATGATATGCTACAAAATAATTAAATTTATATGGCATAAGTACTTAAGTCTGTTACAGGAAAAGCAATAAAATCTGCAAGACAGGGCTATCTATAACTGCAAGGTAATATTAAAAAATTAATGAAAAATTTGTGTGATTAAAAACGATAAATAAATACCTTCAAGAATCTTTAATGTCCACAATCACCATAACTAAACTTTTTATAGTTTTCTCATACACGTATTCAAACTTTGTGCTTTTCAAATTTTATTTTCTTTTTTCAGAAATGTTATTCAATAGAATGAAAAGCAAAAACTTGCAACAATGAACATTTTGTTTTAACAAGATTCTTGTTGTAAGCAGTTTTCAATGCACGTTCAATAGACACGATCGGCAGCAAGATGCATGTCGTCGTTACTCCTTAAACAATTGTATCGTATACACCCTGTATACGAGTTTTTCTCAGAGAATCAACAAAATGTATTTTCATATTTGTATAATGTATCAGTATTATTTGAGCTATTGTCAATGCAAGTTGTGTTTTTTATTGTGCTTTTTGTGTGCTGAGAATTAATGTGGTTTTTTGGACAAGGTTCCTTTTTCCATAATAATTGTTGTGATTTTATTCCGCTGGCTATCGAAGGTTTAAACATTGGTCATTCGAGCGGATAAATTAAAAAAAAATAAATTTTTGGCGAAGTGCAAAATTTCTAGAAGTGAATTCTAGAAAAATCTTTGAAAATTGTGAAATTTCATTGTGGATGTATGCGTAGCGTCATATTTAATTTCAAATATTAAATATGTATATGTGAGTTTGGCATGAGAGGAATTGTTAGTGAGAAGACCACTGTACTGAAGAGAACATCACTTGCTTGTGTGGCTGTGCGGAGAGAAGGGGAAGTATACTGGCGCTGTGATGTCAGAAAAAAATGAGCGAGAAAATGCTATTGCGTCATTCGATGTTTTAGTTAATAATAAATAATAAATTTGTGAGTATTATATTTTAAAAAGTGCTATTGTAAGTGTTTTATGGAAGTCACTGTGAGTGCCTTGAGCAATGTCGACGACAGTGCGGCGTCAATGTGAGAAATTTTGCGGCTTTTTTGTTTTGATTTGTTAGCCTTTTTTGCGATCTATTTTTTGCGTTTATGCTAAGAACTGTGAAGTGTAGAGCTAGGGCATAGTGCGTGATAATAATTTTGTAAAGAGTTTACAATTTTATAATAGATTCTGTGACAAATATTGTGCATTTAGTTTTTGATAAATAATAACAAAAGCGACATGAGCAGATTGCTTTGAGTGCGTGTGTGCGTTTTGCTTGCAGCATCATAGTTGTGAGAGTGAGTGCATAGAAATTGAGAGTGCGTGTACTGTTTTTCGTATGCGTAAAAGGGCTTTTATTTTTTTTATTTTATTTTCTCTTTCTTTTGCGGCTTATGTGTAGAACAGAAAGAAGAGAATTGCAGGCAAATGTGAGGTAGCGTCTTTTTGTGCGTTTTTTTGTTTTATACAAATACATTGTTTGTTTATTAGGGTGTATGAAATTGGTCAAATGCGTTGATCATGTTTCTGTTTCAGTGAGGCAGCGGCTTCATATGCGTTTTTCACACTCACAGATTCTTAGCAAGTAGTAACATGCATGTTATGAAAATAGGTAGAGCATTTTGGTCATTTTTGGGTATCGTCACCGATATTCAAAGAGAGTAAATTGTGCAAGAGCAAGATGACCAAGAGCAAATGGTACCAAGAGCTATAGTGCAAATTAGTTCATGTCAAATTGATATGGGCTTGTATGTGTGCAATAAAAGTATAAATAATAAGACGTTTCAAAGAGCGAAACGCAAAAGAGCAAGAGAGTTTGTATCGTATATGATGCGAACTCAAATGAGTTTGTGTGCGAGGCAAAGGCAATCACTCACAGTGGCACTTAGGCACAAAATATTACAAAAAACTCACAATGATGGTAAAGGTTTTGGCGCTTTATATAAAATTAAAGAAATAGGATAAATTTATACAGATAAGGGCATCAATTAAATTTTCAACAAAGGTAATCGATTGTTCGAGAAACTTTTTCTGCGTTAACACAAATTAAGAGAGCGCTTTCAGCTCAATAGTTACTACATATGGTGAATATTGCATTGGGAAATGGTGATAGTGAGAGACAGCGCGTCAATGGGAGCATAACAGAGCGGCAGGCTTTGTTATAACTAGAGAGAGCAGAATCCTAAAGGGCAATTCGCTGCATGTAATGTGTGAGATCAATCGAGAAATTTGCCAAATGCGCGCAGTGCTGCGGAGAAAATTATAGACAGTATGTGCCGTGGAGCTGCACAACAGTGTGCTTTGTCTGCACAAATCTTTAGAGAAAGGTGTTGCTAACATGCAGCTTACAACCAAACAAAAAATTAGTCAAATATCTGGCTAAGGGATGGATCTAAAAACCAAAATTTTCTAAAATGAACGCCATTTAAAACAAAAAGAAATAGGCATGATGCTAAAATTAAAGGGTAGAACGGTCAGAGCGATGAGTTTGCACGATGAGAATGGAGCTACGGTTTTATTATCGCATTTGGAGAAATTATTTTTGAGCGAGAGCAAATACAGGAGGCGAATATGACTTCTGTAGAGTGCACTAATAATGGACATTTAGATGAGATACTGCTGCGGCTTTGGCAACTAGATCAAGTTGCTGAGCTAAAACATTTGAGACCAGAAGAAGAACAAATATTCAAAGACAATTTTTGTAAACATATTCTAGAGATAGTTTAGGGCTTTTAACAGTAACTATTTCTTTAAAAAAAGAATTATTGAATGTTTAAATGGTTCATGTTTTAAGAGAAGCGATTGGAGAAAGATTGTGCATTGAAGCAAAATACTTATATTGCTTTTATGAAAATATGACGAGCTTAAGCATTTGAGAAAAGACACTAGTAGAGCAGAGCAAGGTAATTTTTAATTGCGTCATGAAATAAAATTTAGAGTGGTGTTTGTTGTAAACGGTTCGACTGAAACAGGCGTGCCTTTGAATCAAAGCAATTGTTTGATAAGATGTAGAAAAACCTATTTCATTTAATTATGCGTTTTAGAAGGTATGCAATTGCGATTTATGCTGATATTAAGATAATGTTAAGGTCGACACATTGCATAAATATCGGTTGACAATTATGACATATGGTATGACATCATCTACACAGAGCGCAGTAGGAGCTTTGATTCAATATGCAAGAGGGGCCGAAGAGGTATTCTTTTTGGCAACTGATATAATACAGCAAGATTTTTAAACGCATGATTGTGCAATGGGTGCATATACGGAGATATAGGCGCTTAGTAAGGGTAATGGTCACTGCTTTTAGAAGAGCGGTGATTTTGAGCTTTTTATATGGAAAATTAGTAGAGATTAAGCAAAAATGTTTATTATGAGATAGAATAGCGCTGGAGAAAGAATTTGCTATTTTGAAAATTTCATAATTAGCAGGTGGATTGCGGGCACAAACGAGCAGACACATGGTTTTCCGATGCATCATATATGGTGCACTGATTTATGTGACAATGGAGCAAAGCATATGAGTTTCAGTGAAACTTTAAGCATCAAAGCGCGTGCAACACTGTAGGAAATGGAAACAGTGTCAAGATTAGAGTGTTTGGCGCAAGATTGTTGGTTCAACTTCTGACCAAAGTGCTGGAAGAAATAGGCTGGGCAGGTTGTGAATAGTGCGATTCACAAGTGGTATCTTATTGGTACCTTATCAGAAATTATGAGCAACAGTGATATTGACCAAAGCATAACACCAAATATATCTCGGATAATTTATTGAGTCGAGATTTGTCTTCAGAAGAAATAGTAATAGAAAATGAAAAGTATTTGTATGCTTCAAAAGAATGGAGTAAATTTTAGAATTGCTGAACAGAAAGTATGTAGGCTGAATTGAATGTGCTCAGCATTATATCAAAACATGATCATATACAATACATGCAAATATATTTCGGCAATCGGCTGGGCTGTCAGATTGGAGAATGCGCACAGCTTGGAGAATGTTATATGTAGATATTTTAGCATTTGTGCTAAAATTTATCGATTTAGCCAGGCATAAAGCTAATGAGTTACAGTCGTAGCGCAATGGGAAACAGGTGCTTGCCCTTCGAGGGAAAGAATAATTGAAGTTCTTCTGAAATAAGAAAAAGAGAAAGACTTTGCGAAATGAATACTTGTGCTAAAGAAAAGATAACATGTGCAGCATGGGAGCTCAATTGAATTCTTGAATTCCATTTTAAATAATAAGAGTGGGCAGCAGAAAAGCAGGGCTGATGTGCCTAATGAGATAAGGCATTCGATGAGATTTTAAAATGGTTCGCATATTTTTGATTATTAGCAATCTTCATAGAGCGACAATGCATGGTGCTGTGCAAGTACTAATGCAATTTGTGAGACAGAAGTTTTGGAGAACATGATTATGGAGCAAAATGTAATTTGTGCGCGATATATTGCAAAATGTGAGAAAAATTAATGTCTGCATTGCAAGAAGATAAAACAGTAAGAATTGGTAAACCTTTCTTACATACAGGTTAAGATAATGCTGGTAAATTTTGTCATTAAATGGTTGTTTAAGTAGGTGGTATTTAATAAAAAATGTTAGGTAGCTAATGTTGCTTGTTTAAAGACACGAGCAGTGTACATTGATACTATGACAGATTTAACTTCTTTATCTTTTATTGCTTGCTATGAGCGTTTTATTTGCAGACGAAGGCATTGTGAGCAAATTTGCAGCGATAATGGTACATCTTTTGTTGGTGCGAATAAAGAGCGGAAAATGGTATGTGAGAAGTGTCAAGGGCGAGAAGTGTGTTATCACTTAAGCATCAAGAGCGAAGTATTTCCCCCAGCACAATGGTCTCTGGGAAAGATCTGTAAAGCTATCTATATCAGTTGTGATGCTAACGCCAATAAATCGATTGAAGCGACCCGTGCAGAAAATCTGTGTTTTGTCTGTCAAAACTGCAGATAAGCCAATTGAACAAATTAATTGAGATGGGCATTGCTATGAAAAACCTGCCGGTTTTTGCGGGGACTGTATCGTATACACCCTGTATACGAGTTTTTCTCAGAGAATCAACAAAATGTATTTCCATATTTGTATAAGCTATCAGTATTATTTGAGCTATTGTGCAGAAAAGATGTGTATTTATTGTGCTTTTTATGTGCTGTGAATAAATGTGGTTTTTTGGACAAGGTTCCTTTTTCCACAATAATTGTTGTATTTTTATTCCGCTGGCTATCGAAGGTTTAAACAACAATGTTGCATGTTGCATTAAACGTATGAAAAATCCTAACAAAACGTATCAAGAATAATACAAAATTCAATAAAAAACTAACCAAGAGATGGCACCTTATACTGAAGAATTAAAGTCATGTTCAGAGTGAAGTCAAAGTAAATAATATTATGTAGAAAAAATGTTCCCCAATTGAACTATCAAGCATATGCATAAGGGATGCCAGTTTTAGCGTCTTTTTCTGGGATTTTTTGGAGTTAAAAAAGAAAGTCCGGCATCAATCACGAATAGATCGTATGATTTTTGTCACAAAATATAAGGCGAGATCTAGGAATTTGGGCACACTCCTAATATGCACTCAAAAAGCATGATGTTCAGCGTCGATAATTAACTCAACTTTTCTTTTATAATCTCAACTTTGAGCCGCTACTCTGGTTGTGACCTTAGAATACAGCGACATATTTTAGCTGCATCAATATTTCTTTCTATTTTTTCCATGCTGTTGGCTGCTGCTGTTGCTACTTGCTGTCAGCAATGCCACCCATATTGTCGCCTTTTTACATTAGCGCAAATGCTGTTAGTGTCCATCCGTTGCGCATCAGTAAAGATCACTTGGCGTTGTCTGAAGATGCTATCGTTGCTGATGCTGTTGTCGTTGTCGCCGTCTTTGCAATCGCATTTGTGACCAAAGTTGGTTGATGCGATCTTACATATTTGTGTTAAAAGTGGCTTTTCTATTGTGATTTATTTTCAATCATTAAGTAAATAAATAGATATGTTTTTGAAGTGGCCTATGTTTGATGCTTTTTTCGCTCTTTTACTTTTGCAGGAAGCACTATACATATATGAAACTTTTGTAAATTGTTTTTTAACTTTTCAAGTGGATATCAAAAGAGTCTGAAGTGATCATGTGAAGATCACAAGAATTTTAAAAGCGTCATTAATGATATTTCTTATGTAAGCAGTCATTTAAAGTTTGAATTTTCTGGTTGCAATATTAAGTCAATTTATCTTTAACTCTTGTGGAATAAAGAAAACTTTTTGGTGAAACTTTTGTCACAAATTAAAAAGAAAAGAACTTACTCAATTTGAATTAAACTTTTAAAGAAGAAATATTTTAAGCATTACATCTAATTTATCTATTGTAGTTAAGATTGTAAGTTAGACCATTAGTAATTTCAATGTTTCAGCAACATTTCACTGACTTTAAAACGATTTTTTTTAATTTTGAGTTTTGAGCAAATTTTTTTGACTTTAAGACAATTTTTATTTTCTTAATGGTTTCAGCAACATTTTGTTGATTTTAAGCGACATTTTTGATTTTAATGGCTATAGACATGTTTTGTTGACTTTAAGGCGACTGTTGAAATTTTTACGGTTCCAGTAACAATTTCTTGATTTTACGGCGACTTTTGTAGTTTTGATTTTTCAGGAAAATTTTGTTGACTTTATTGGTTTAAGCCACATTTTGTTGACTTTAAGGCTACTATTGAAATTTTGATGATCCAGCAACATTTTGTTGACTTTAAGGCAATTTTTGTTATGTTTATGGTCTGGCAAAATTTGACTTTACGGCGAATTTTGTTATTTTGATGTTTAAAACATATTTTTCTGATTTTAAGCTAACTTTTGCAATTTGTTGACTCAAAAGCGAATTTAATAATTTTGATTTTTCAGCAACATTTTGTTTACTTTGAGGTAATTTTTGTTATGTTAATTGTTTTGCCAATATTTTGTTGATTTTAAGGTGAATTTTTTTATTTAATGGTTTCAGGAGCATTTTGTTGACTTTAAGGCGACTTTTGTTATTTTAATGATTTCAACCACATTTTGTTGACTTTAAAGCGACTTTGCAATTTTGATGATCCAGCGACATTTTGTTAACTTTAAGGCAATTTTTTGTTATGTTTATGGTTTAGCAGCATTTTGTTGACTTAAATGAGACTTTTGTAATTTTAAGTGTTTCAGCAACAATTTGTTGACCTAAAATCGACTTTCATAATTTTGATTTTTCGCAACATTTTGTTGACTTTAAGGTAATTTTTGTTAGGTTTCGGCAATATGTTGTTGATTTTAAGGCGAATTTTTTTATTTAATGGTTTCTGGACCGTTTTGGTGATTTAAGACAATTTTTGTTATTATAATGGTTTCAGCCACATTTTGTTGACTTTAAGGTGACTTTTCCAATTTTGATGATGCAGCAACATTTTGTTGACTTAAAGCCGATTTGTGTTATTTTAATGGTATCAGACCCATTTTGTTGACTCTGAGGTGACTTTTGTAATTTTGATATTCCATTGACATTTTTTTGACTTTAAAATGTTTCTGAAACCATAAAGTCAACAAAATGTTCCTAAGAAACTACAATTACAAAAGTCGCTTTGAAGTCAACAAATTATTGCGTTAATGATTTCAGCCACAATTTTTTTGACTTTAATTAATTTAAATAATTATCCAGCGACATTTTGTTGACTTTAAATCAGTTTTTATACTTCTAATATATCTTAAATTGATAATTCGCGGTCGAAAATAGGGTGCCACATGTTTGAATAATAACTTGTTTTTTTTCGAAAAAGTCACATTTACTGAGATTTCCCCACTACCAGTCTGTTAAAGTTTGTACTGGGAGGCGATTTTTTACATACTAATTGGCCCTAGATCCAATGATCACGCAAGGTTTGGAACTGTTTTGTGCCCTCGAAATGTTGTGCCCTTCAAAATTCCATTATTTTAGACGTAATTATGCATGAAAAATCGCCATTTGAGCATCTTCTCAAGTTTGTTACCACCGAACCAAAAGTGACACGCTCTTCTTCTCGGCCAGATCTTTTAATCATGACGAAAAAACAATCGCCTTCAGAGCAGCATGTTAGAGACCGAAAATTACCAGATTTCAGGCAAAAACCATTCACACAACTTGAGAGACCCGTATCTAGCGTTCTATCAGAGACACATCTCCGGGATGCGGTTTTTCTTATGTCTTATCACCCATGTTAAAAATCCTGAAAGCACCAAACAATCCGATGAACCGGCTCAAAACGGAAGCAGTTTTTTCAATTCACACTAAAAATTTGTGGATTTTGCTCGAATTTCGGCGGTAGCACACGCAAGTTTTTGTATTAAGCATGATCCAATAAGTGTCCCAGACATGTTATCCCAGACAAGTTAGAACGAGCAGCAAATGCAACGTGTGCTCACTCGGCGAACCGAGACTTGTTCACACCGAAAGTAGTGATGAGCAAACCAAGACCAAGACCAAGACCATAGCAGTCTTGGTCTTGGTCTTGTTCTTGCACATTGAGCCTTGGTCTTGGTTTTGATATTGAGTCTTGGTCTTGGTCTTGATCTTGCTCATTAAGTCTTGGTCTCGGTCTTGGTCTTGGTCTTGAATAAAATTTTCAGAGATATTGAGTATTCAAAACCATATTTTTCCAAAGCAGTTGGGTTTTTAAGATGCCAAAATTCAAATCGATAGATGATTTTATCTTCAAAACGGGCGTGAAACAACTTTTTACTATAAATTAGCAAGACTGAAATGCAGTCTTGGTCTTGACAATTATCGTGAGCAAGACCAAGACCAAGACCATAGCAGTCTTGGTCTTGGTCTTGCAAAAATATCTGCATCTTGGTCTTGTTCTTGGTCTCGCAAAATTAGCAAGACCAAGAACAAGACGCAAGACCAAGACTAATTTTGCTCATCACTGACCGAAAGTTACACTTGCTGAGATTTCCCCATATAGCTTCCATTCGGTTTTATATATGATATTGTAGTATAGAATAAAAACTAGTTTGCATTGATTTGTATTGTATGAAGTAAACTGTCAAGTATGAGTTATATGATAAAACAAGAAATATCTCGAAAAGTACTTTGGTTACATTTTTGTAGTTTAGCACAAAGTTATCCAATTTATCAAATTCATTGGGAAAAATTTCGACGATACTTTTCTTCTTCTTCTTAGGTTCAAATTATCTATTACGGTTATCACGAAATAAACTTCTTGATTTAGGGTGCAAAAGCGCATTTAGTCGAAGAAAAATACTCATCATTCTTTGAAGAAATTATTTTTTTTCTTACAAAAAACTACTTATAACCATTTCAGAGATAATCCATAAAGAGTAAAATTTTCAAATACTCATAAGAATTTATTACTTCTGAAACTGTCAAAGTTTATACAGAGCGCTCTCGTAACATGTGTTAATTGGTTCATACATAAATAAATTTTATAATAAAATAAATTTAAACCAATAGGTCATTTAAGTCATTTTATAGCTGCTTTTTTTCTCTCGCTTCTTAATAAAATACATGGCATTACAAAATCCATGCTACACTAATTGATTTGCTAAATAACCCCAATAAATCCCAGTCAACAACCAAAAGTATATGAATGGCCACACGCACAGATACGACGTATGGCGTTGCGTACGAAAAGCATTCAAGATATGTTATATAAGCATTTTGTAATAAAGCTTGAAAGAAAATCCCATTAAAATCCATTAAGCCAATCGGAGAATAAGAAAGAAATATAAAAGCACAAGACAGACATACTCGTACACACTCATAGTAGCAACATTACTTTAACAACGACGAAAAAGAAAAGAATCTTAAGAAATTGAAAATGAAAATCATCAAATACGAATTGGTTGGTACATGCCAGACATATCGACTACTAAAACCGCAATACAAAAAAAAAAAAAAAAAACCAAAAAGTTCAATGTGAAAAGAAAAACTGCACACAAATAAAAAGGCATTAAAAGTGGCCAAAGTGGTGGCATCCATCCTATCAAAAGTATAAAAGCAGTAAAACAGAACAAAAACCCCATTCCACCCACTGGAAATTTTCGTCTATCTCTTATGTGGCAATAATTCAACATGGCTATGGAATTTGTAAAGAAATAACAAAATAACAACAATCAGAAAAGTTTATTTCATTTAAGATTATAATAAAAATTGAGAAATTATTGCTTTCAAAATAGAAACCGACAAAAACACAATGGAGCCCCGATGGGCATTGTCAGTTTCTACATGTATTTATACAGTTCAAAGTCAATTATAAAAATATTAAAAAAAAAAAAAAATAAATAAAAATTTTCATAATTTATTAGGAGAAAATTTAAGACTAAAAAAATTGAGATTTATAGTCGAGAAGCCTTTGCCATTATATACTACTAGAAAACTCAAGTGTTATTACTTCTCGAAAAACAATAATGAAAATTCAACTCCGATTTTTTTAATTAAAGTTCAGACTTTAAAGTTGAAGCCGACGTTTCCTAACATGCCCAAAATGCTGAACCTTGCAGGCCAAGATATTGGACTTTTTGTATGGTAAATCACATGATTTACAGCGAGATTAAGTCAGGTCTCTATTATTTTTAGTTCCAGATGCATAAGGGTGTCTCATAATACGCACAATGTTTGAATTTGCCATCATTGGTGCGGTGAAGTGTTGCGAACCAAATGCAGAAAAGTTTGACAGCTGCCAGTTAATAAAAATGCCTTAAAGTACCAATGAAAACCAGCCACATTATTGAGAAACAGTTAAGCAGGTTTTTTAGTCCTCTTGAAAAAATGTCAATTTCGAGTTCGGTTGTTTTTTCAAAATGTCACAGACTTAGTTCTGGACGATTCCTTGAAATATCAATAATATAACGGGGACTAGATAAGTTTTGAGATATGGGAGCACAATTTCATATAGATCAAATCTGATGTTTCTTAGCGATGCCAGATTGGGAAGCTGTTAAAAAAGAGTTTTTTTTGGTGAAAAACTTTAGAAATCTGGTTTATTTTGGGAAAAAAAAAACGAGTTAAAGAAAATAATTTTTTGGAGTTTTTTCGTTAATATTCACAAAAAAAAAAAAAAAAAAAATTGGTTTTTATAAAAAAATTTTTCGGAAAAATAAGCATCAAAACAAATGTTTTTCTTTTTGTGAAGATTCGAAAATTTCATCTAAGAACAAATGGCATTTATTCCAGAAAATATCGATGTTGTGTACGCCTCTGGATCGAAAGATCGTCAAGACATGCCTGGAAATTAGTTTCACTCTAATAAATACGATATTGCATGAACATTTCGTTATCAAAAAGATTTGTTTGAGTTGAAAAAAGGATCAAAATTTGGCAGAGAAAATAAAACTAAAGAAAATCCAGAAAATTGGTTAAAATAAAAATCTTCATCTTCATCATTGGTATTCCGATTTGACTTCCTGCACTGTGTGACCAATGCTAATTGTGTAATTTTTGAGCAAGATTGTTCTGTCAACTCTCCAATTCTTAAAAAAAAACTCATAATTTCCAATGACTTTTGTATTATTTTGTATTTCTTAAATCTTATACAACTTAATACACCCCACGTTCTCGCGTCAAATGCAAAGCGGCGTATAAATAACATGGAAAAATTATTAAAACGAAAAACTTGTTATTTTGCGGTGAAATATTAAGTTTTCAACACTGCAATAAAATTAATAAATTTATTTGTAAATTTATATAGCAAACAATCAAGCAAATATGAAAACATGAGATACACGCGCTTCTCATATCTATTTTTATTATTTATTTACAAGATGATCATTCTAAATTTCACACATAATTAAAAAAATCAACAGGGCATGGAGGTTATGAAAGCAGCAGTGGGAGAGTAGAGCAGAGAGCTAATTTTTGTGCGGAATAACTGAAAATATTAGAATATTTTGCAGGGGAAGAGGGGATATAGATGAGATTACCAGTAAAATATGTGTAATATCAGCAAATTATTGCCTAAGGTTAATATATTTGCAAGGTTTTAACTTTGTCAAGACAATTACGAAACGAAACGGAGAAAAATATCTGTATTGCCCTAAGAAATAAGTAGATATAGTATGCCTTTTCCGTGATATGAATTCCCATTTCTCTTTATGAGCAAAACAAATAAATTTTTTTTCCATAAAGTGTCTTTCATACATTATGTTTTGAAATTTTACGCTCAATTAAGAGCAAAAATGTCTTTACCGTGTCACGGCTCAAAGAAGGTTTTAAAGTCACTATGGAAAATAACATGCAAAATATATTTCAAGGGATTGTTCTCTTTATCTCTCATGTTAAAACTATTGCAATTATTTGCGGCCTCCGAAAAACACTTTTTCTTAGCAAAATTACTATTTTGTTTTTTGTGGAATCGTCCATATCCGTGAGTAAGATCATTCTTAGCGGTATAAAATATACGCCAAGAAGCGTACTGAAGTAACACACATTATTCGAGAATAGGTACTGGTCTTATTTATGTTATTAAAGAACAGCACTGTCAAAGCTGTAAGCCCCCATGGGATTTTTTGACCTATTTTGGTCTGATAAGGATTAAAAACGAATTGTCACTTCGCGTGATTCTTACCAAAATGTCCCATAGGGACATTAAGGATTGTAATTTATGAATATATTCAGTATAACTTACGATTAGTTACGATAGTTTTTCCATTATTTACCTTAAAAAAGAAAAAAGAAAAGTAAATGATTAGTAAATAAATATTTAATAAAAATGCAAGAATGATTAAAAATACATATAGATCGAATGATAATAATGGCTTTTTCAGAATATCCCAGCTAGTCTCTTTCTAGGGTATATATCCTTGGTCAGAATCACCATTATTTCTTAATGTTTTAATAGTCTAATAAGCCGCAAAAATAAAATTTCGCATTCTTAATTATGTTAGTTAAAGCTAGTTAAGAAATACTTCAAAAACGGATGTAATACGTTAACAAACACGCTTACCTTCCATACAAAATAAACGTTTTTTAGAAAAAAAAGAAGGAATGCTCCTATGATAATGAAACTTTGCATGCATAGTAAGATCTATGTAGCTAGTTAATTAAGAAAAATTCCAAAAATTCATGTTATACGTCCTTCAACAGGCGCTAGGAAATAACGCCCAAGGAAATAACGCCAAAAAAAAAAGGAAATAACGCCAAAAAAAAAAAACGAAATATAGCCCAAATTTTTGGGCGTTATTTCCAAAATGATTATCGCCCAAATTTATATGGAAATAATTTGGGTGTTATTTCGTTTTTTTTTGGGCGTTATTTCGTTTTTTTTTGGGCGTTATTTCCTAACGCCCCTTCAACAGACTTGCCTATTTCCCATAGAGAATAAACTTTCTTTTCTTGAATTAAAATCCTGTAACCCTATAGGTATGGAACACATTATTTCTATATACAATTACTTACATTGCAGAGTCGCATTGATAGTCATATGACCTTTTTTTTAAAAAATTTGAGTTTTTCAATTGACGCAAATATGCGAAACAATTTTTTGACTTAAATTGAAGGAGAGGATTTTCAGATTTCATTTTTTATAGTAACAAGACATAGAAAGATGTAGCCAACTTAGTAATTTTCCAAGGAAAATTGCAGACGCTGCATTTCATAGAACTATTCTAATTTGCGCCTATCTTTTAAGGCATTTATGAAATCCAAATAATTTTTTCTTGAAGTTAGCTACCAAACACTGTATTTCAATAAAAACTAGTAAGGGTGTAAAATTTGGCCTGGCCAAACATTAAATACCCTACACTGCAGGTTTTTTTAAAATTTTGCTCATATGGGAGGTGCTACGCTCTCTTGTCCGAGTTCAACCAGTTTTTGTCAAGAGTTTGGATTTATAGTTTTTAGTGTCTGAGTGAAAAACGTTTTCAGTACAGCGTTTTGAAGCTTTTGCTTATTTAGGAGGTGCCACGCCCTCTTGTCCGAGCTCGTCTAGTTTAAGCTTAAAGCATGCATTTATAGTCTTTAGTATCTGAGTGAAGTTTGGATGGATTATCTCAAAAAACTCTTTCAGTATAGCATTTTAAAACTTTTGCTTATATGGGAGGTGCCACGCCCCCTTGTCCGATTTCACCCAATTTTTGTTGAGAGCTTTCATTTATGATTCTTAGTGTCTGAGTAGAATTTGGTTCAAATATCTCAAAAAACGCTTTCAGAATAGCGTTTTGAAGCTTTTGCTTATATGGCAGGTGCCACGCCTTCTTGTTCGAATTGGTTCAGTTTTTTCTCAGAGCTTGCGCTTACAATTTTTAGTATTTATGCGTATTTTGGTTACATTGTCGTGAAAAATACTCCTAAAATTGCATTTTTAATATTTTTTTTGTATGGGCGGTAGGCGTGTCCGTTGACCGATTTCGCTAATTTTCAATCCCCCGAGCTATCTTTGACGACGGAGGCAGTGTACCAAATTTCATTGAATTATCTTGCTTAGTTTTCCCAAAAAGTGTATTTCAACACACAGCCAGCCAGCCACCCAGCCAGCCAGACAGACGGACATGGCTATATCAACTCAGGAGGTGACGCTGATCAAGAATATATATACTTTTCTATATCTGCCACGCCTCCTTCTCTGCGTTACAAACGGAAGGACAAAGTGAATATACCCTGGGTGTAAGGTATAACTAGTAAGGGTGTAAATTTTGGCCTGGCCAAACATTAAATACCCTACACTGCAGTATTTTGAAAATTTTGCTTATATGGGAGGTGCCACGCCCTCTTGTCCGAGTACATCCAGTTTTTGTTCAGAGCTTGCATTTATAGTTTTTAGTGTCAGAGTGAAATTTAATTGGATTATCTCAAAAAACTCTTTCAGTATAGCATTTTGAATCTTTTGCTTATATGGGAGGTGCCACGCCCCCTTGTCTGATTTCACCCAATTTTTGTTGAGAGCTTTCATTTATAATTCTTAGTGTTTGAGTCAAATTTGGTTCGAATATCTCAAAAAACGCTTTCAGTATAGCGTTTTGAAGCTTTTGCTTATATGGGAGGTGCCACGCCCTCTTGTCCGAATTCGCTCAAATTTTTATCAGAGCTTGCGCTTACAATTCGTAGGACTTATATGTATTGTGGTTGCATTGTCGTGAAAAATACTCCTAAAATTGCATTTTGAATATAATTTTTGTATGGGCGGTAGGCGTGTCCATTGACCGATTTTGCTCATTTTCAATCCCCCGAGCTAACTTTGACGACGGAGGCAGTGTACCAAATTTGATTGAATTATCTTGCTCAGTTTTCCCAAAAAGTGTATTTCAACACACAGCCAGCCACCCAGCCAGCCAGCCAGCCAGCCAGCCAGCCACCCAGCCAGCCAGCCGGACAGACGGACATGGCTATATCGACTCAGGAGGTGACGCTGATCAAGAATATATATACTTTTCTATACCTGCCACGCCTCCTTCTCTGCGTTACAAACGGAAGGACAAAGTGAATATACCCTGGGTGTAGGGTATAAAAATGCAATAAAAATGTCAGTAACAAAAATAATCTATATATTAACATGCAAAACAAAAATTTGTCCTACCTTTTTTACTATGTTAGAAATGGAGCAAGACTTTGAATTAAACACCATTAGAAAGGTATTTGTGTGTAGATGTGCACAAAGTTAAAACTATTTTAGTATTTTGCCATTAAGCCATTTGTCATTGTACCAGGGATGATAAATGAGCTTATCTATTTTGTACCAAATAGCAAAAAAAGTACTAAAACTGTCCAAAAAGTATCAAAATTATTT
Source organism: Calliopum simillimum (assembly GCA_951812925.1). Classification (NCBI taxonomy): domain Eukaryota; kingdom Metazoa; phylum Arthropoda; class Insecta; order Diptera; family Lauxaniidae; genus Calliopum; species Calliopum simillimum. The sequence goes on along the minus strand of OX638371.1, from coordinate 16,081,538 downwards.
AATACATTTGTGGTCAAATTCTGACCATTGGGCGATGCTAAGTAGCTTATATAAATACACCACTGAGTTGCACGAAAAAGTAAATCAGTTTCATACGTACAATCTTTAAGTGATTTTGACTCATTTTATCAAAGAAAAAAATGACTTTTTAGAAAAAGTACTAACGGTACCTTCTTAGTGAGACATTTATATTTGAAACTGCATCATTAGAGTATTGAAATTTTGTGGTCGAAAGAAAAATTGCTTTTTTGAAGCCAAAACATCACAGTGGGCCGCGGCGTTTTTCTTCTAATTTTATCTTCAGTTTATATAGTCGGTAGTATCCGAGATAAACCCGATTCAGTCAAATATGTTTTTACATAGAGTTATTTTAAATAAATGAGTTAAAGTATCCGGATTAGTTTACATACAACGCATGCATTGAATTGTCGTCATTGAGCCAAAAATATGTCAAAAAATTAAACCTTAAAAGCTAAATATTTGCTATAATATGCATAATCAATAAGAATAAGTTAAGGGTAATGTCCAAAAGTAGCAATAAAATCATATTTTAACTTATTTTATTAGTTTTCTACAAGCATTTTCTAATCATTTTTATCAAGAAATCACAAGTTTTTATCGCATTTTTGTGTTTTGTGGTGTTTTTATTTTAAAAATCATTGCGTGTCCATCAAAATGCTTACAAGCAAAAAAGAAAAACTGATTATTGACCATCAAAACTTGCTGTGCTGTGTTATTGCTGGCTGCTTATCTGGCTTATCACGGTGTCCAAACAGCAAAGCAAACTAAGATAGCATGGGCATGTGGGTTTTAAAAGGAAAAAAAAAAAAACCTTAAAATATATGTATAATTTAACAAAAATCTAACACTTGTATTGCACAAATGTATATAATATTTATTGGTGTTTCTTTATATTTCTTATTTATGAGCATTTTTAAATTTATGATTTTTTGATATTTGGCGGCTTTTGTTTTTTGATATTTCAAATGCTCTTTCTCAATGGTGTCGATAATGTGTCGATTTATTTATGAAAATTTAAATGTTGTCATAAATTTCAGAGTTTTTTTGTGTGGAAATTAAAGAAATTGTTAAGATAAGTGCGAAAAAAACGAGATAAAAAAATCTTAAAAACACATAAACTTAATAAAACAAAGCTGGTCAGCTTACTAGAGCTAGTAGGTTATTGTTTTTATTTTGAAATTACAGCTTAATTACAAGAGAATTAGCTGGTCAGCTTGTTTAAGCAGTGTTGTTAACTGTTTTTTTCATTTTAAAATAAAAGCTACACTTGGTCAGCTTACTTATATAAAAAAAAGCTGGTAACTTTTGGTCTAAGCGTTGCCGGTTTACTTGCATTAATTAGCAAAATTTAGGGGAAATTTCTGTAACAAAAAAATATGTATGTATGTATGCACATATTTATGAAAACAGCAGGCAGCATTGAAATTTACTATGAAACATAAAAAAAAAAAAAAAAAAATTCAAACACCGCATGTGTTGCTTCTTTCCTGCAGTGTTGTTTGTTTACATTTTTATCCCGCATTTACAGTGTGCGCTGGTTCACAGCTCGTTGTTGTGTTTTTCTTTGGCCATGTGTGTAAATAAGCGCATCTATTTTTGTAAAAATTTTACTTTAAAATGCATTTAAGAATTGTACTGAAGGAAAAAAAATTTGTGAAATTAAATAAATTTCCTAATTTAGTGTCAATAATTGTACAGTTAATTGTTGTAAATTTACTTTAGAGAATTACAACATTAAACTTCACAGTGGGTATATTTATTTTTGATAGTTTAAGCAATGATGAAATTTTTTTAATGTAACACTGAGAAAATTTTTAGTAGAATTAATGATAGTCTCCTTGGTTATTAAAGAATTTACTCGTTTCTTAATTTTTTCTAGGTCAAAAAGACTTTTTCTCAAAGCTTCTGAACATTTTTGTAATACAATTTCAGTAAAATTAAAAAGAAAGTATACATTTAAAAACACAAGTTTTCTCAATTTATGTTTTTTGGACCTACCCGCATTGGTTTCTGAGCGACTCATTTAATACTTTATATTTTGTTACGTAGAGTACTATTTATATTTAGGGAACAGGCAACACTAACGTCAATAGCTAAAATCTGGCAGCACCATATTAAAGTATGACATTTTTTAGGTTAAACGTACTCACAACATTTTGATGTACAAGTGCTATTTGTTTGGTTTACAGTGAGTTAAGATAATCAGTTTTTCCATTGATATTTTAAGCGATTGATAAATTATGGGGTTTCCAACTAGAACAAACGTTTTTTACAACTAAATGTTCATTCAAAATTGAATGTTTTGAAGTGGAACTAATGTACATGGATGCTTTTATCTCACAATATATCACATGACGATCTTGCACTATCAGTTCATGCACTGCATCGAAGTTTTGTGGCACAACAACCGATTTTGGATAACCTTCACGGAATTCGTCCGCGACCGAACTACGACCACGATTGAATTCACTATACCAGCGATATACTGTAGTTTTTGATGGTGCTTTATCTCCATACAAAGAACTGAGCTTATTAACACATTCTTGTTGTAAAAAATAATCCAACGAAAACCTTCTCTTGAAATTTCCATTTTTTGGCCAAATTAAAATGTCAAACCTTATTATGGTGTTTCCAGATTTTAACTATTGACATTAGTGTTGCCAGTTCCCAAAATATAAATAGTACCACTCGTATTTTTTTTGCAAAGTTTTTTCCTCGTAGGGAAACAAACTGTACAATTATATTTGATTAAATTTTGTTTGTAACTGCTGTTCTAACGAAGGAGTTATGGAAGCTTTTTTATTATGTTATGCCTTTTGATTATAAACTCGCCTAAAAAGAAAACCAAAAATAATTATTTTTGAAGCAATTGCCGGTGCTGAAACCGAATTCAGTCACGGAGTTGCTCCATCACGTATGGTTTTTGAGATTTTCGAACCTAAATGTTCAAAAACACGATTTTTGAGGTTATATAGAGCAGGCACAAAATTGTTTTGCTCTTTTCTTCTAAACGCAGAACTAAGTACTATTATTCGTCTTCAAAATACGATATGAAGTGGTTTTGCATAATTTTTTTTTTTTAAGTTATAACCACTTGAAAATGTTACCATGGAGTGAAAAATCATAAGATTTTTTACTTTCATGTATCATTTGGATTAATCAAAGCTTATTTTGGAGACGCACTTAGCACAAAAGAGTAAAACAATTTCGTGCCTCCTCTTTATAACCTGAAAAACTATGCTTTATAAATCTAGTCGTTAAATCCTACCCGTTTCCACCGGGGCCGTCAGAATTTTTGTTTTACAATAAATGTCATATGCGAGAAAAAGAAAGTTGTTTTTGCTTTTCTTATCAACATTTATCTAGCACTTTTTTTTAAATTATATTTAATGCTAATTGTCGAAATAACGGGGTGCCACTTGAACGAAAAGAGCAAAAATCGGTAACTAAGGTTGAGAGTTATACGAAGATTTAAAATAAATTTCGTCGGATGGTAAAACATGTTACTTACAACGGGACTTGGAGCTAATTTTCGAAACAGTCGTAAATCAGCTCATAAATCTCCGTTGAAAACGTATTGTAAGTTACATATTGCTTGGTGGAGCTGGGTAAATGCTTTTATGCTTGAGTTGGAACAATTTATTACTGATGTAGTATTTCTCGATCTTCAATAGAGAAATCATCAAATTCCCGGTAGTTGTGGCAGAAAATCCCAAAAAAAAAAACTTTCTTTAGTCGTCAATGAGGGGTTCCATTAGCTCCCTATTGTATAGATTCTATCTGCAATTCTATCACCACAATGAAGCCCATAACTCGCTTCCACTTTTTTACACCATTCACCCTATGACAGAGAGCACCACTTACTACCAAAACAATTCTAGCAAGTTGAACTTTTATTTTTCATATAAATGTCACCTACGGCGCCGTTAAATTTTACACAAACAACACTTGAACTTGAAATTACAATTATACAGAAAAAAAAGAGAATCATTTTCAAACCACAAAAATAGACTTTTAATATGCCGTTTTGCATTTTCTCCCCCGTCAACTATGCTAAAACCAAACTTCCTCTCATGCCAGACATACTTTCAAAAATGACAGACGGCCATATTTACGAATACGAAAGTTTCATTCTTTTCATAACGCGAGGGTGCATTGTTCTTAAGTGGAAAAAACTGTAACGAAACACTGTCTCCAGCTTACGCGCCCATTGTCATTCGCCCCTTCGTAGTTTATGCGCTAGCTGTGTAACTATGTGCTTTTACTAAAGGACATGCAAAAGGATAAACGAAAAACCTTCCACAAAATGCTGCTGCACAGTAAAAATTTTAGTTTAATTTTAAAACCAAAAAAAGTATTTATATAGAACAATGCCAAAAAAAGTTTTAATTTTAAATTATTTTGGAATAAATAAAAGAGAGAGAAAAATAAAAAAAAAAAAATTTTAATTTAATTGGAAAAAAAAAACAAGCCATCCATACTGAGATTCGAACCAAGGGTACAACATCTTGTGTACATAAATTACGAAGTCTTTAGCTCACTCGACTATCAAACGTATTGACGTAGTTGTGTAAAATTTGTATTTAAACAATTGAAAAAGAAAATTTTTTTTTTGTTATTTTGTTCTCTTTCGTTTTTTTATGCTCTTTTGATAAATAAAGTTTTTCAAATTTTGAAACTAAAAAGTCTCTCCAAGCTAATTTAAAACTTTGATGGCATTAGTTTCAAACCAAAAGTATTAAAATTAGCGCAGAGAATATTTTAATACTTTTCTTGGATTTATTTTAAAACTAAAAATGATTAGTTTTTTGAATTTAAAGCTATTTTAGGATTGTTTTTAAGCCACTTTGGTATTAAAAAATTTAAAAAACTAAATGGTTTAAAAGTAAATATTTTTTGTGATAAAATTTAAACCTACCGGAATAAATTTCAACCTTTTTTGGAATAAATTTTGAATTTAATACCAAAGCAGTTTAAAATCAATACCGAATGGAATCAAAAGTAAACTATCACTTTTTACTGTGTGGAGCAGCTGTCGCCGCTATTTTTGACATTGGTGAGAGCGCGAGCACATTGAAGCGCACGCTTTAAAGTTGACACTTTGGAAGCTGCTGCTGCTGTCATTTTGGTTTGAATGGGGTGTCTCTGTTGTATCTCTGTTTCCATTGATGTTTGCTATGGCAAAAACAAGTTCATTGTTTTTCTCAATTACAACAACAATGCAGTTTGTCAATGTATTTTTTTTTTTTTGCAGAGGTGGGCGATTAATGAATGTCATGCTTTCAAATTTACATTTGCGCCCTCAGACGTTAAAATGCGCTCCCGTTGAATGAGTGACTGCATGAGTAAATGAATAAATGAATGAATGACATTTTAATTAATAACTCATGTTGTTTTTGTGTGTTTTCACAAAATAAAGTGGAACTGTGTAACTTGAACCAAAATTCCAATTTTCGGTCATAACAATACGAACGCTGCTATTGGCTGCTTTTTAAGTGTTGTGTGTATTTAATAATCAATTGTGTCAACAGGAGACAAAAATTTTAATGGTGTAATTTAATACGATTTTTGTGGGTTGGAATTTTTCACTAGAAGTAAGAGAAAAGGTGGCAACATTTTTTTTTCTCATTATGAAATAATTTAATCAATGTCATTCATTTTTTGACATTTTGAAATGTGGCAGTGCTGCCTAAGCTTGTTAAATTTTAATCTAGCTTTTAAAGTTTGTACGTTGAATAACTATTCAATGTACTCGAATGTCCCAATTTTGCATACAAATATTGCGAAAAAAAAAAAAAATTCACTTTACCTCTAGCTTTATAGCCTTCTCACAATGATTTTATGCCCCTCCTTCCATGTAAGCAAAAATAAACCAATCGTGAACAACCCCCTTACGTTAGCAGTTTTTCAAAGTTCAAATTAAAATTTAGAAATAAATTATTTTTACAAATGAAGCGATAGCGCTTGATCATATGTAAATTGAAAAATTTACACTTCAAATTAATTTTAAGGGCTAGACTTAAACTTAACGCGGGAATCTTTGTTCAAGATAACCTCCGTAGTGTTTTATTATTTAACCAAACTCAATATCAAAGGCTACAGGACTTGCAATATTTTATCACTTATAAAATAGTACCTGGAGATCGATCCCTGCTCGGTCAACAATCTGATTTTAGTCGATGATTTTATTCACAGCTACTTTTTGTGATGAAATTTGTATCTTTTCGCCTCTAATTTTCATGCTTTTAAAATGATAAACTAAGCAATGAGAATATTAATAAGAAAAAATTCTCAAATTATCGAATGGCATAGAAAAATATCAAAAACTCCACATTTTTTTTTTGGTGAAATAGTTTGTCCTAAAATAAATTAAAGGGATATGCCACGGATGGGATAACTCGGAAAGAAAGAGACATATTGGAAAGATCCTAAACGTTTATTCTTTATTCTATGCTAGAGTGCATCTTTTTCCAAAGTTTCATTAAAATCGCTGCACAAGTTCTCGAGAAAAATTTGGGCACATATCGTCGGGTTAAAACTACAACCACACATCTTCATTTTTCATGTTTTGAGAAAAAAGCGTTTTACGTTTTTTGAAATTCGTTTTTTGTATGGAATTTTGCAGTTTTCTGCTTTTTATTCTTTTTATAAAATAAGGTGGAGACTACATTTCAAAAAACCGACTAGACTGGGGCACAGAGCCGTTTTTTCTTCATGTTTCTGTATACTTAACTTAAAACATCACTATATGTAGATGTCTAGTTGTAGTTTTAACCCGACGATATATATTTACATATTTATAAACATACATACAGCTTTAGCTCGTATAAGAAGAGAAGATAACAATGCGGGGGCACTAGAAAAGTTTTGGGTATATGGGAACAACACTTCATATACACGTAAAAACAGACATCAGCTTTCATCAATTTGACGTTTTTAATGGTAAACGTACTCAGAACGTTTTGTTCTTTTTCGGGTGCTATTTGCGCTCAGGGCTAGGTGGAACCAATATGAATTGAGTGACCAATTTCTAAAAGGTCACATCTCCGATTTTTTTCGATATTGACTTTTTCACGTTTTTTCCACCTATGCATATACGCGTGGGTGATATCCCTTAAAATTAAATTCGGTTCCACCTAGCCGGACGCTGTTCATTGATTTAAAAAATTCCAATTTTCGAGTCTTTTTTGTTCATGCAATATCGAATATATTGTAGTGAAACTAATGACCGGGTATGCCTCAGTTTTTGATAAGACACATGACGATCTTTCGATATCTGACTTAGCACAGCATCGATGTTTTCTTGCATAACAGCATCGGGGATAAAACATTCTTATTACGTATACCATTAAAAGCGTCACACTAATACCAGTTTTGACATTTATTGGTGTTGCCATATCGCAAAACTTGTTTTATGTAAATATATATCAAATATACATATATTTTCATATAACCATTATCACAGCTCATATACATAATGTGATTTCCAAAAAAAAGTTCTAATTTCTTTTTTGGCGCCTCATGAAATACTTTTAAAATTCCAAAAATTATTTTTATTTTTAATACGATTTATAAATGCTTCGCATATGGATACATAGATACATATGGGCATTTGCCTCTTTAGCGCGAACGATATATGAGCAAGACAAGCCACCATTGATAGCTAGCTGCTCCAAAGCACATCCTCCTGACAATGAACGAAGCCGCACACATGTTGCATATTAAATGAAATGACAATAAAAATACAAGAAATTTTTGAAAAGCAATAACAAAAAAAGAAATATTTATCGTTTTTTTGTAAAATGTGCACGTTTTTAAATCATAAATAATGAAGAAATTTTTAATATTGACAGTTTGTCTGCCAAACCTTCTTTTTTTTTGTGTATGAAACCAATATTACTTTATGGGTTTTTCCTTCTTCTGATTTAATTGTATGTTTTTGTAGTAATTATAATAACAAAAAATACAAAAAAATCTAATTAAGCATGTTCGTATTTAAATATGTTATACAGAGGTGTGATTGCAAACGGAATACGAAATGTGAAAACATTTAAGGAATATAAAGTAATTAAGACTTGCGTATTTGCAACGTTAGGGTGTGAGATGGTACAGTTGATCATTGTTTAAGAGCATATAATTGGTATTTTTTACTGATGTAATGTCAGCTGAAGGAGATGTTAACCACTGCAGAACTATGTATTTTCATTTAGCACCGAAAACGAACAGTAATTCACAGAAGAATTAGATTTATGAGGCGATTTACCATATAAAAATAAATCTTTTACTCATGGGATTTATTTTAAACCTTTGTATAAACCTCAACAGAGCTATCGATTTTGGCTTTTCTCGACCAAGTATCACTCTTTAACTTTGAAAATTGGCATTAAACGTCATTAAATAAAAAAGAAATGGAAGATAAACATTCAGAAGAAAAAGGAGAAAAACTTTCGTTTTCCCGCTTATGACATTTACTGGCAAAAATAAATCTATTTCGGGAGATGGAAACGATTAGGATTTGATATTAGATTTATAAATTTCGGGTGGAAACATAGCATAATTCAAAGGACTACTTGCTATGAAGCTTTGTTACAATAACTTTGATTAACCAAACCAGCCATAAACCAAACCAAAGCTCAAAGATCAGCATTCGCACTGCGTCTTTTGGTTTGTTTTTCTAACAGTTGGTTTTTTGTTAACCTTCTCAAAGGATCAGTTGCTATTATGCCTTGTTTCCACTACAAAATAAGCCAAACCAAAGCTCATAGATTAGCATTAGTACTGCGTTGGTTTTTTTCATGACAGTTGGTTTGCCTTAACCAAATCATCAAATTTATTATACAAATTGAAAAGATATTTATATGTCAAACTAGTCTGATTTGCGTGTAAATTACCATTATCTTATAAATAAAATACGCTAAATCAAGCGAGTGGAAATGGGGAAATAGCCTCAGTTTGGTAGCGCTAGTTAACCTATTTTCAACTGCTGTTCGATTAATCGAAATGTAAAATTGTCTATTTTCAATAATTTTTTAAACTATGATTGTGTCGTCCCAGTGTGCCATACGGTTCATATCTCCGCTTTTTTATCCGATACGGATCCGTTACTGATCCGTTTGCGGGAGAGATTCCCAAAAAAAAAGCGAATCGTTTTTTTTTTTTTGGAGAAATTCCAAAAAAAAAAAAAACGATTCGCTTTTTTTTTTGGGAATCTCTCCCGCAAACGGAGAGAGAAATTCCAAAAAAAAAAAAACGATTCGCTTTTTTTTTTTGGGAATCTCTCCCGCAAACGGATCAGTAACGGATCCGTAACGGATAAAAAAGCGGAGATATGAACCGTATGGCACACTGGGGTTAAATATCAAAACTGCCTAAGGACCTCTCTGATATGAAAGCAAAATAAAATAAATTAAAATCAAATTATTGAAATTTATTGTATTTTGCCTACATATCAGAGAGGGACTTAGGCAGTTTTGGTATTCAACGACACGATTGTAAATGATATCAGGAAGATAGTTGGTGGTAGATATTAATTACTTTGATTTTGTGGCTATTGAAAACTTTTATTTAAAACTTCCCCACCCTCTTCAATAATAAGTATGACAGTGGTGGTTGAAAAATAACTTGTCATTAGACCGTTTTTAAAATAATTATTATAAAAATATAAAATAATGGCAAAGCAAAAAATTATTGACGAGGTTTTATAGCCAAAGGAACAAACTATCTTTTGCAGCCTAAAAATAAACACCTCTCAACGCCATGACACAGGTATGAGTCAAAATGAAGTTTTCGATTAATCGAACGTTGCCGGTTAGCCCATTCCACAAGATCCCATACAAATACCACTAATCGTGGTTGGTAAACACCCATAGTCCGTCAGCTGGAAGGTTAATATACTCGATGCCAATTGAAAGGGCGCTGCCCGTAAGCCACGTATATAGAACACACAAACAAACTGACATCAAGTCGACTTCGTGGCAGAGCAACGATGGTGCATTGGTCTGAGTACTGGTCGCTGCGCTTCAGAGATTTGGTACAGGTTCAAATCCTTGCTCGACAAATTTTCAACTTGCAAATTTTTCCATTAAAATTAATTTAAATAAAAACACATAGTTATAATTACAACAACAAAAATGGTCTGATGAGTCTTTTTGACGGAAGGCGAAATAAATGTCACAAATATGTGCAGTGTTTTTCATCCGATCCTCATTTTATCATAATTATGTGTTTGAAAACGCATTTAAAGATTTATATCAAAATCGACCTTTGCAAATATATGACTGAAAATGTTCAATTAAAAATTAATTTTAATAATGTATATGTAAGTAACACAGTTAAAATTTATTGGCAACACTAAAAATGAAAGCTTAATGCCATGAAATTGGCGCTTATTTGTCTCAACACTATTTGTTTACATAATGCAACACTTAGTAAGAACAACGACACAATTTCCTCTTATTTTCATTGCTTATATTAAATTTCCCTTTTGTCACATTATTAATTTTTTCCCATACAAAAAAACCAACCTACTTACATAAAAAATTTCCCCTCAGTTGGCTCTTGTTTATTTATTTTTTGTTTTAATGAAAATAAATGCATAGCAATTAATATGAATTTCCCTAGAAATCACTATGTGGGCGTGATTGTTTATACTCTTACTCCAACCCCCCTCCCCCGTCACCATACAATTTCCACAATTTCCATTAGGGTATATGCACACTGTTGATGCCTGGCAACACTGATGGCAGCGTGTAAGTAGCATCATAGTGAAAAAAATGTCACACGACAGTGTGGCGGCGAAGGTGGCAGGAAAAAATAAAGCGACAGCATTACAAAAAAAAAAATGCAAACATTAATTAAGAATGTCATTTACATTTATTTTAATTAATAGCAGCAATTTTTCGTTGCGTTGGGCACATAGCACACACAACGAGTTGCCACCTTGAGCAATTTTGCTTTTTTCTTTTCTTTGCTTTTGTTGTTCACTTTTTAATTGGGCAATTTTTTGAAGCGCATGTTTAAGGCATTATGATTAAGCTAAAGCTTAGTATTATGGAAAGTGAAAGTTTTTCTTGGAATTTTTTTTATTTTTTATAAAAACTGCTTAATCCATATCGGCCCGGTACCTGATCCCTTTGAAATGTGTTTGTGAATTTTAAAACACTGGCTACTTTGGGCCTAATTCAGAAAAAATCCGTTGGCATTTTTTGGATATCTCAAACGGTTTTCGAGTAAAGTTTGGGTAAGTTTTATACTCCTTGGGCCAATTCATATACTCAATTCGAAACAAAATTGGTTTTTGTGAAGTTTTTGCAAGTTTGTATGAAAAAATTTTAAAGTTTTATTGATATGTCATTTTAAGTGTTGCTCTATGATCAATGGAACCAACTCACCTGGTAACCAGTCAGTTCAATTTTATCACACATTCATATTCCAGTGGCCTTGCGACCAAGTGACCACATTGGGTCTTTAGTATAAAAAGTCCTTATTACAAAAAATAAGACTCTGGTTTTAGGAAGAAGAAACTACACCAAACCGATATATTGCTTCAAACACTATTTTATGTTCTATGGATCCTATTTAGCTTCATTGAAATCCGTTCATGTTTCAGTGGTCTATGAATAGGTGACCAAGTGTTCTTAGTATGAAAAGTCCTTATTTTTAAGGATAAAATTCTGGCATTAGAAACTACACTAAATTGATGCATTGTTTCAAAAACTGTTTCATGTTCTACGTATCCCATACAGTCTCATCGAAACCCATGTATGTTTCTGTAATCCATGACCATTAGTCGTCGCGCAACCGGCAGAATTGTAAAGTTAAACTATCGACATGAAGATTGCTGCCACCCTAGCTCTGTGAGATGACGGGAAGAGGTCTCGATATATTTTTGAAGGTTGAAAAACGTGGTTCAAAAATGCATGCTCATCAGTCTGAAATGTATCAATTCTCAGCTTCGTAGTAGGTCCAAAATTTAAATCCAAGATATGGACTCATTCTTATGTATTTTTTCCCGTAGAATCGAATGGCACCATAAATTTTCTGATTAGACGTCCATTTTTGGCATTAAGTTAACTTTTCAGCTCAAAAAAGTCGAAATTTTTCCAAAAACCCCCTGTTTGAGCACACCACAATTGAACAGAAAAAGTCTTAGAAAAATTTGAAATGTATATTTTGTTAGGATTTTTCCTGACGAATCCAGTGGCAGGGGAAGACGAGGTAGATTCGTACACGGGGCACCTTCATACAGAGGCTTTCTTTCGAAAACTATAGAAGTTAGCATGTCCGCTTCTTGATATGCAATATTGGTGCTTTTGCAGCCATTTAGCTTGTGAAATGTGGCGGTGGTACGATTGTTGACTTGGCCGAAAAAAGACTTTGTGTGTTTTTCCTGTCCAAAAGTAATTTTCTTATCTGACTTTTACTTCGTTTAATGGTAATAACTTTATGGTAAAATTTTAAAATACTATTGCTGGGTCAAAAACAGATATGCTACTTTACTGTGTTTTTACTTTTTTTGCGATTTTGCTAATAGTTTTAATAGAAATAACATAAATCTGTGTTGATCAGTTTGGGGCACATTCGTACATATAGTTACGGGGTAGATTCGCACACACGAATTTACCCTTATGAAGCGCAATTTTAATTTATTAAGTTAACAAAAGTAAGAATGGCTGTATAATCACAAAATAACTCATGGGATTACTGAAACACGTCCAAAAACAAACGCAATGTTCCAAAGATAACCTTAATATACCGCTAAATGACAGCTATGAAAGTCATGTCTTAATAGATAAAGTTAATTATGCTTGGGGCAGCGGGATAGTTTATCTCTTACTCCTACTACACTTTACACATTATCTTCAACCACTAGAGACTTGACTAGGCTTTTTTATTGAAAACTGGAATTGCATTCATTGATTGGAATGTGAATAACCATGGTAAAGTTCATACTATATACAACATTCCAAGTTTGGCTAAAGTTTTCAATCTTGTCATGGTAAAAACATTACAAGTGTTTTGGGTACCTGGTCACTGTCTGATACCCGGAAATGAATTCGCAGACCAATCAGCTAAAAATGCAGCAAACTCTCCATTGACCACAACTTCTAACTATAACTATAAAGATATACTGAAACATATCAAAATATCCTACTGCCAGCAGCAAATCCATACATGGATAAATGCATCACCTTGGTATAAGCAGATTAACAGAGATAAAATAACATCGAAAGACTTCCTAAAATTTAATCATACTTCACAACTTAGTAGACTAGATTAAACGAAAATTGAAAGGCTGAGATTGGGTCACTCCAAGCTCACACACGAGCATTACATGAATATTGAAGCCTCTTCAACTTGCATATTCTGCGCCTTTGATTTAAGAATGACAATAGAACACATATTTTCTGAATGCTTGTACTTTACCAGCATAAGAAACGAAATATTCTCAGACCGCAACCCTCTTGCACTTTTATCAAACCCTTCTATAAATGACATTCTTACTATCATCAAATTTTTGAAACGAACAAAACTATACTATTTATTATAGAAATCCATGTAACCACATAATTTAATTTGACATAAGTATATATAAATAAAATAATAAAACAAGAAATACACGAATACACATACTAAGAATCAAAATATGTATATCATAAATCATACTATATGAATTTAGCTTAAGGCCTAAGTTGCTATAGCTTTAAATACTTTTAGCTCTAATTATTGTTATAATTTTAAGCTAATTTTTAAATAAATAAATAAATAAACATTAGAAGTGCCTTCGAAAATATTGGAATATGGCCATTTAACGAACTTATGTTAACCGCCGATGTTTTTCCATCTGTTAGGATTTACCATTCAAGTTCTATGACAGATCTGAATGCAAAAGATGTTCTATACGTTCAAGAGGATACACATACGATTTCATTGCCATATTTGCTGCTTCCACTGTTGCACGTGTACCCCACTTTATGTACGAATGTACCCCGCATATGGGGCACATTCTTACGTTTTGAGTTTCTCCAGAAAATATGTGATTACTCTTAATTGATAAATCATATTATCTTTAATTTACACCACTTTAAAAGCTTAATGTTGTAGTTATTTTACTGCATACCAGTTATTTTGAAAAAGGTGTCAGTTTGCTTTATTTTTAGCTATAAACGCAAAACTGTACGATTGTACCCATCCTCCCCTATAATTTTTTTTTTTGCGCTACGACATTATTTTCATTCATGAAAAACGAATTTTTGATTTTTATTATCAAAAAATATCACGAAATCGGGATTAAATATTTAGTCAACGACGGTTGCCACCGTCCGGACGGTTTTTTTTTCGGTTGCCCCTAGTAAAATTTTTTTAGAATTTTTTTGGAAATTTTTTAACTCATTATAAACAAGTTTTTGGAAAAAAGGGTCAAAAAGACCCTTAAAAACGCGATATAATATGTTAAGATGTTCTAAAATAAGTTATGTGAACATCTTAACCCATTATATCGCGTTTTTAAATTTTAAATTTTATTATACTTAAATATTTATATGTATATATAAATATCTTGAGATTTATTGCTGTTTCTTTTGTAACAATATTTTCAAATTTTAGTTTTTGTATAGCAACTGATGATGAACGCATGACGTTCGAAACGCGTTTTGCAATAATAAAAAATTTCTGGTCGATGAAAAAGAGAACTAAACTCTTTAAATATATTTTGAATTTTTATTTAATTTATATTTTTTTAATTATTATGTTATGAACTTTTTGATAATTATCCAAATTTTTAGATTTTTTTAAGTTTTTTCTAATTTTTTAACATTTTCTGACTTTTTAAACTTTTTCTTTATTATGTTGTTATTTTGTTCGACCTTTGATTTTTTAAATTTTTAAATAAGTTTTTTCAGGCTAAAGGTAAATTTTTTTCAATTTCAAATAAAACTCTTTTTTGTTAAATTGAAATTGGTTATTTAATTAAATAATTGGTTAAATTGAAATTGGTTATTTAATTAATTAAATTGGTTATTTAATTAAATAACCAATTTTTTAATTAAATAACCAATTTCAATTTAACAAAAAAGAGTTTTATTTGGAATTGAAAAAAATTGACCTCTAGCCTGAAAAAACTTATTTAAAAACTTTTTCTTTATCTCATCAACATGTTTGACTTTATCAAAAGCTTTCGAATCTTGCAAAATTTTTTGAATTTATCAAATTTTTCTGAATTTATCAAAATTTTTGGACTTATTTTTAAATTTTTTCGATTTCTAAATTTATTTCACTATTTTTGAGTTTTTCAAAATTTTTGGAATTTAAGAATTTTGAAGTGCGTTACTTAGCATCTGACGCAAAGTGAATTAAGCACTACACAAAGAACAATATTTATATTTTATTTGCTCATAATACATATAATTTAGTTTTCAAAAAATTTGCTCACAATCAATTCTAATGAAAAAACGACACCAGAAAAAAGTAATCCAATTCCAAGTATAGCCCAGCCAAAACTGAAATACGATAAGTCCAGTGCGATGAACGACTGCTCATGATCATTGAAGAAATGCAAAACTCCGGCTTCAATACCATCCCGGTTGATGTCATCAAAAGCTTTCTTCATCAAACCCACTTCAAAAGCATTTAAAAGTAGTTTATTCATCACTTCATGATATGGTGAAGTTAGTGGCATAATGAAACCATTAATAAAGCTCCAGATCCCTATACGGCTCAAACGTACACGTGGCGTGCGCAGGAAATGTTGCTGAAAACCATAAAAACTATATTGCCGCCGTGTTACCAAATTAATAGATGAATTGTTGAGTTGACTAAAATGTTGTTGTAAAGTAATAGGATCGACAAAGATAAGTTTTGCGCGTAATTGTGGATCATCAGGCATATATGGTAAAAAATATTCGATTAATTCAATGGAATATGGTGAAGCCATAACATCTGCGTAGCTATGCAATTGTGGTTCATAAATCGTAGCAGTTAAGAAACTGGTCAAGAGTACTGTATACAAATTGGCTACAAGAAACCCAAACAAAACTTGCATTAAATACATCAATGTTAATTGTTTTTTCTGATGTTTCGGCCGCAATGCGTTTTGAGAAATGGTTATTAGGGCTAAGGATTGTAGTAAAGAACGCATGAATCCATTTACTCCAGGTAGTAGGTAACGTAGCGTAGATTTGCCTTTGGTAATTGCAACAACTTCAAGAGTTTCATCAGGAACAACATTTATATTGGCTAGATTGATATCGCAAACAGTGCTTTCGTTTCGCCGACTGTTACTAAGGGTCTCAATTTTTTGTCTGTCCAAGAAACGTTTTTCATTATTATCTGTAGTTTTTCTTCTTTCAACTTTTCTCCCTAAAAAAATTGAAATTTTTCTAAACAACTGGATAATATGCAGCCTTACGTAACTTTTAGCATTCATCTCACTGTTTTTTTCAGTTGTGGCATTTTCTGCAATTTGTTCAGATTTGGAGGTGTTTTGTATATTTTGCAGTAAATTATCTCCAATATAATACAGAAATCCAACAACGAGTACATAAGCAGCTAAAATTATCCACATTGATATGTTAAATGGTGCCAAAAGATAATGCGATAAGTGTATTGGTTGAGCATGCGGCACTTGCAGATACTGTGATACCAATTGGAAAGTAAAAGCTGTCAGCCATTTTTCATTGTTTATTAAAAAGGGATGCGCTAAAATATCAATGTGACCTTCATCCAAAGCTCTGATCACTTCCGTAAATTCGATGACATCGGGATAAGGAGGTCGCAGTACAACTTCTTCAATGCTTGCATTAAAGTGATTAATAAAAACCAAAAAAAACTTCATGTATTGGCCGGAGTATACTAAGCGTCCCTTACGATTTACATACTGAAATACTGAAGGTGGATTCATACCTAAAGGTGTACGTATGGGTTGTCCCAAAAAATTCCGGGGCAGCACTAAACGAAAATAATCCTGCTTACTTTGCACCATTATAGCATGCACTTTGGGAAAAGGCCGATAAGTAGCAAACTGCAGTTTAGCGATAGTTTCGAAAGTGAAAAGTGCCATGACACGAGTATAACCTTGTGACCAGGACCAATTGAAAAGCCATTGTAGCTGCTGTAATTCCAATAAAGGCTGCTGCACAATGAAAAGTAATTTTGTTTCATGCATTCGATGCAGCAGTTGACTGAGTAGCTTCAGTGGTTCCATGTCTCCTGTTGTATTCTTGAGATAGACTACTGTCAATAGTTGTTTCTTCAGTGTATAAATTAGTTGATAACTTATGTTTCCAGTAACAATGACCTGTGGTAGCTGTGTTGGCATTAAATTATTGTGCCATTTTTCGAGGTTTATGAAAATATTTGTTTCAATATCTGGTAATGTATTGAGTTCACGAATTTTTTCGTGCACCACTGAAGAGTTCATTGCATTATTATTGTAGACTTGCAACATGATAAGTATAATCCAAATTATAATTGAATTTTTTGTTAACATTTTTAGTACTGTTTAAGTGAAGAAAAATTTAATAATAATATATTGAAGTTTTTTAAAACTTTGTAATAATATTTTCTCCTTTGACTTTTTACATCCAAGTGAATTCTCTTATGAATCATCGCTCATTAAAATATAAACTGATGACTTAGCATTTTGTAAAGTATAAAGTTGTGACTTCTTATTTACACTATACGACATTAAAAAATCTCAAATTATTTCATTGGTTGTAATATGTAATACAGTAGCTTTGCTATAATATTTAAAATTATGATAATATCACCGTCATACTATAATTTTACCTCGCCAACAAAAATTTAGTGCTTTTTTTGCAATATAAATCGTATCTCTTGAACTAGTGTACAAGGCATGCAAATAATTAATTTAATGCCCCTCACAATTTTCTAAAAAAAAAAAAAAAATTCTTCAGTTCACACGCTATGGATCATAGAAACTTCAAACGACTGAATTTCTGTTTTCTTGTCTGGAAAAAATATTAAATCCCAAAAATTCAGAATGTGACTTAATTGAAAAAGGACAGATCTCATGCATGATATCGGCCGTAGCTTAGTTATTTTTCAACCGATTTCTAAAGTTTTTTTTCCTAAATAAGCATCCATATTTCTTAACTTTCATCAAAGTCAAATCTTTGAAAAATTCGTTAAAAATGGATTTTTTTTTGAGCCTCTAGACACAAAATGTTCTTTCGGCAGGCCCAAAGAGCAATCCTTGGGTAATGAAGATAAACTTAGTATTTCGAATGCCAAACACGATAGAAGTTTTATATTTTTCAAATCTGTAGCATAGTGTTATTAAATGTAGTTTTTAATAATAATATTTTGGTATTTTACCTTTGACTTCTGTATTCGAGTTATTCTTTTAAGGACTGGTCGTACATTGGAATAATAAAAGATGATTAAGCATTTATTGAAATGTTGGGATTTTTGAATTATTAATCAACTAATATTTTGTTAATTAGTTGTAATGACCGAAAAGATTCAACTCATTTATATAGATTTTATCAGTCTTACATGTTATACTTAATTTATTTTCTGTGTAATTAAGTATGTTTAATTTAAATTTATTTTTGACTGTTATTAACATTTTTGTCTGATCCAACTTTTGTGGCCTCCCAGTGTGCCAAACGGACTCGTTTCGGATCCGTAACGGGTTCATATTTTCGTTCTTTTTATCCGTTACGGAATCCGTTACTTATCCGTTACTGATCCGTTTGCGGGAAGGATTCCTAAAAAAAAAACGAATCGTTTTTTCTTCTTTTATGGATCCGTTTCGAACCTGTAACGTACATCAAAAACGAATTCAAAACGGATTCGCTTTTAATAATGTTAATGCTGCTTATAAAAAAAAAAGAAAACAGGGTGAAGCGCTTATTTTTAATTAAAAAAAAAAACAAAATAACAAAAAAAAAAAAAAATTACTAGCCCGGCCGGGAGTCGAACTATGGCTCCCGGGTTGTTACTCTTTCATACACGAGACGTTAGACAACTAGGCTATTGGCCGATATGATGTTTACTTAACTGATGTAGACTTATTTGATGTTGAGATTTAAAGTTTGTATATTAAACAAATTTCTGTTGTTTTTTTTATAAGTATTCTGTGTTGTTTTTCTTCCCTTCTTTTGATAAAAAATGTTATATACTCAAATTTGGAATCAAAAACATTTTCTCAAACAGAGTTTGAAAAGTTTACAAAAAATCATACGCAATAAAATAAAAAGAAAAAAAAAAAAACAAATCAAAAATATTTTTTTTATCATAAAAATTAAATAAAGCAAATCCGTTTTGAGTTCGTATTTGAAGTATTTACGGAATCGAAACGGATTTGCCCAGGTTCGAATCCTACCAGAGGTGGATTTTTACCCATTATTTTTCTTCCTTTTTTTTCTTTTTATTATTTTTTAATTGCTAATAGGCGCATCAAAACGGTTTTTTTCTGTAAATATACAGCATTAACATATTTAAAAGCAAATCCGTTTTGAATTCGTTTTTACATAAGTTTCGGATTCGAAACGGGCCCGCACTGCGGAATTTAATTTTTTTTTATTCGCTAATAAGCGCTTCAAAATGTTTTTTTTTTTTTATCTAAACAAAGCGTTTTGAATTCGTTTTTGATGTACGTTACGGGTTCGAAATGAATCCGTTACCGCGGAATACGTTTTTTATACCTTTATGAACTCGTAATGGATTCGAAACGGATCCTCATCCGTTTTTGTGCACATTGGGCTTGTTAAATTATTTTGAACCTTAACTTGTTTTTTTAACAATTTTTGAATATAACAAAACATTTTGACTTTTCAAAAATTTGGTGATCTCATTAAAATTTTCGACTTTTCCATAACCTATTTGATCCTACCCAGTGTGCCAGACGGTTCAAATCTCCGCTTTTTTATCCGTTACGGATCCGTTGCTGATCCGTTGGCGGGAGAGATTCCCAAAAAAAAGCGAATCGTTTTCTTTTTTGGAATTTCTCCCGCAAACGGATCAGTAACGGATCCGTAACGGGTAAAAAAGCGAAGATATGAACCGTCTGGCACACTGGGTATCAACACTTCCCAGTGTGCCAAACGGACTCGTTTCGGATCCGTAACGGGTTCATATTTTCGTTCTTTTTATCCGTTACGGAATCCGTTACGTATCCGTTACTGATCCGTTTGCGGGAAGGATTCCTAAAAAAAAAACGAATCGTTTTTTCTTCTTTTATGGATCCGTTTCGAACCTGTAACGTACATCAAAAACGAATTCAAAACGGATTCGCTTTTAATAATGTTAATGCTGCTTATAAAAAAAAAGAAAACAGGGTGAAGCGCTTATTTTTAATTAAAAAAAACAAAATAACAAAAAAAAAAAAACTAACTAGCCCGGCCGGGAGTCGAACTCAGGCTCCCGGGGTATTACTCTTTCATACACGAGACATTAGACAACTAGGCTATTGGCCGATATGATGCTTACTTAACTGATGTAGACTTATTTGATGTTGAGATTTAAAGTTTGTATATTAAACAAATTTCTGTTGTTTTTTTTATAAGTTTTCTGTGTTGTTTTTCTTCCCTTCTTTTGATAAAAAATGTTATATACTCAAATTTGGAATCAAAAACATTTTTTCAAACAGAGTTTGAAAAGTTTACAAAAAATCATACGCAATGAAATAAAAAGAAAAAAAAAAAACAAATCAAAAATATTTTTTTTATCATAAAAATTAAATAAAGCAAATCCGTTTTGAGTTCGTATTTGAAGTATTTACGGAATCGAAACGGATTTGCCCAGGTTCGAATCCTACCAGAGGTGGATTTTTACCCTTTATTTTTCTTTCTTTTTTTTCTTTTTATTATTTTTTAATTGCTAATAGGCGCATCAAAATGGTTTTTTTCTGTAAATATACAGCATTAACATATTTAAAAGCAAATCCGTTTTGAATTAGTTTTTACATAAGTTTCGGATTCGAAACGGGCCCGCACTGCGGAATTTAATTTTTTTTTATTCGCTAATAAGCGCTTCAAAATGTTTTTTTTTTTTATTTAAACAAAGCGTTTTGAATTCGTTTTTGATGTACGTTACGGGTTCGAAATGGATTCGAAACGGATCCTCATCCGTTTTTGTGCACATTGGGTTTGTAAGTCTTTCAAAAATTTTTTACCTTATCCACATTTCTGACTTTTTAACATTATCAAAAATTTTCGAGTTTTCCATAGCTTTTTGTTCTTAGGAACGTTTTTCGAGTTTTCCAAAAATTATTTGACATTATCGACTTTATTCGACTTTTTGAAAATTTTTGACTTTTAATCTTATTAACATTTTTCGAATCTTTGAACTTAGGGGCTGTCCATAAACTCCGTGACGCTTCTAGGGGGGGGGGAGGGGGTTCGAGCAAGCGTCACTTTATGTCACAGGGGGGGGGGGGGTTCGAGCAAGCGTCACGGGACGACGTTTAAAATAACTTATTTTTCAGAAGAAAAAAACTAAAAATTAAACTTAAGTTATTCAAAGGCATAAGATCTAATTTTCTTAGTTTTTTACGATTTGGTTGTCAGAGGAGTATCGTTATTTGATTTAAAAGGCCGTTTTGACTCTACGAACTTGGAATTACCAATCGCAATCTTTTAAATTCAATAATAGTAGTTCCGTATTCCTTACGATTATCGAATCTACAGTGTATTCAGTGTTAGGCCTGATTATAGAAATAAAAGTACAAAATGTACAAATAAGAATGTTAGTGTATATAAAGAAAAATTTGAACTTGTATTTAACGTAACTCAATCATTTCAATTCTCTAAATTTTTATAACAGCACTGAGTTTGTGACAGTTTTGAGAAATTTAAAAAAAAAGTAAACTTTAAATTTTGTTGAAGAAATTGGTTTAAGGGGTCATTGAGAATTAATTTGTAAGTTTGGCAAAATTAAGCTTCATTGGTTCAGGTTTTACCTTTATCTTTTGCCCGAACATTGAAATTTATTTATTAAATATTTATTATAAAAAAATAAATTTAATGCTTTCCTTTTTAATTTACGTCAGTTATTAGAAAGTGAACAAATGATATATTTTTAAACAGTGTTCTTAACTTCATTTCGTGAGCTTTTCCATAGTTAAGTTTAGTTTCATGGAACTCCATTTAATATAATTGAAAACTAGGCCTAAAAATAAGATCGTTACACGAGTTCCGCGTGACGTGGTGCAACTGAAAGGACTTTTTAAATATGATTTTTAACTGCTTTATCTAAATTCCGTGTACTTTCTACATTAAAGTTCAATTTGCTGCAACTCTATTAATTTGGTCGAAATAGGGGCTTCAAGGATTTTTTCTTAAATTTCGGCCGTTTTCTTAAATTACGGTACCACTGAAAGGTATTTTTAACTGCTTCATCTACATTTCGCGTACTCTACGACAGTAGTATAGTTCAATTTGATGGAACCCCATCAATTAAGTCGGAATAGAAGCTTCATCAATTAGGTGGAATCAACGTATGGAAATAAAACCTAACTTTAATAATTGATTACCCACTGACTTTAAATCACAATTTTAAAAATATTAGTTTTGTAATTTTTGCATGCAAAAATAATGATTAATAATTAATAACAAACTTTCAGTGTGAACTGAGGAATATTTTGAAAACATAAATTGTAATTCTTTAGAATCGTTAAACGTCAGCGATGCACTGAAAAACCGTCAGCTTAATGATTGTAGTTTATGAAGGAAATTTTACCAGAACAGCGGTCATTACCATAATAATATAACAACTCAAAGTTCAAAATTTAATACCCGTCTAAGCAAAATGACAAAACTAGTGCAACTATATCGAGCCTTAACTGCCAAAAAGACAAAAAACAAATATTACAGTAGAACCTTTTTTGAATTTTCTCTGCGTACATTGTAGTGCAAAAGTCACAATTGATTTCGCTATAACTTCGTAATGGTACTTTTTACAGTCATGAAATTTGAAGGAAAGATGCTATGGACTCAATTTATCGATTTCTTTTAAAAAACGGAAATCTGAAATCGTGTCGGCTAAGCCTTGTTGGTGGTTAGGGCTCGATACATTAATATGAATATAAATAGAAACTTATAATGGGAATTTATTTTTTTCTGTTTAAACAACTTTTGCACTGGTATATGCATAAAAAAAAAGTCTGGTCCAGCGTCACTTTTTGTCACATAGGGGGGGAAGGGGGTTCATTTTAGCGAATTTTAGCATCACGGAGTTTATGGACAGCCCCTTATCAACATTTTTCGCCTATTTTAACCCTTCGACCAAAAAAAAAAATATTTGTGATAGGTTAATCTTAGAAACTTAATTTAAGTAAAATTTTCGGCCGTCTCTAAATTCAAATTTTCACCGTCATAGGCGCTTCCAGGTTATACTCCCAGATGTTTTTGATTTGAATTTTTGGGATATAATGTCCTTGGAGTAGTTATAAAAAAAAACAGTGGTTTTATTAATTCATTCAATTTAAGTGACGTTAATAACCGAGTTATGTATTTATTAAAAATTTTTGGGATATATTGTCCCAACCGGTTTAAAAGGGTAACATTGTTTTCGACTTTTGTAATTTTTTTCGACTTTTGAAATTTTTTTAACTTTATCAAAATTTTTTGATTTTTTCAAATTTCTAGATTTTTTTAAAATTTTTCGACTTTCTAAATTTTTTTTTGCTTTCTGAATGCCTGTGCAATAATATTCAAAAATGTTTTGAAAAAAATTAATTTATCTATTTGAATTTCTGTTTTTTGTCTGGAAAAAATATTGAGGGTTATCGTGAATCAAGATTCCCAGGGAATTTTCTTAAACTGCAATAGAGAATGCACGGCAGTTTGAGAAAATTCCCCTGGAATTTTGATTCACGACAACCCCCATTAAATCCGAAATTATGCATGATATCGGCCGTAGCTCAGTCATTTTCAATCGATTTTTAAAGTTTTTATTTTCCTAAGTATCTACGTTTCTTACATTTCATCATAAAAAATAGATATTTTTTTCTCGCCTCTGGACACAAAATGTCCTTACGGCAGGCCCGAAACGAAATTCTTCGGTGATGAAGATAAACCAAGTATGCCGAAAATTATTATTTCGAATGCCAAACACGATGTGCTAGTGAGACCACATAAGCTTAAAATTTTATTTGAACTTATAGCACAGTGTAATTTATTGTAGTTTTTAACATATGAGCCGTTCAAAATGACAATGGTGCAACTCCAAAACGAGGCAAAAGTAATGTCATGTAAATTATGTGCGATAATGATCAGTTATTTGGTCGATATCATTTTTTCAACTTAATT
The DNA here is from genome assembly GCA_951812925.1 of Calliopum simillimum. NCBI lineage: Eukaryota > Metazoa > Arthropoda > Insecta > Diptera > Lauxaniidae > Calliopum > Calliopum simillimum. The sequence goes on along the minus strand of OX638371.1, from coordinate 16,057,245 downwards.
TCAACAATTCCATGTCATCAAATAAATTTTTCTTGAAAACAGAAATTAATTTTATTCATCCCTAACAAAATGTCAGCCAATTAATATTATGATTACTTTTGCCTCGTTTTGTAGCTGCACCATTGTCATTTTGAACGGCTCATATATATTATAGTGTTTTACTTTTGACTTTCTGAATCCGAGTTAATCTTTTAAGGATTTGTCGTACATTGAAATATGAAAAGATGATTAAGCATTTTGTGAAAATTAACGTTGTTATTTCTTTAATATTAATCGACATGTATTTTTTTAATTAGATGTAATAACCAAAAAGATTCAACTCAATTACACAGATTTTATCAGACTTACATGTTTTACTGAAATTTTTTTTTGTAATCATGTATAATTAGAAATTATCCAAAAAGCTATTGTTGAACATAACTTTTCACTTTTTTCAACTTTTTATTTTAGAATTTTTGAAATCGTAAAATTTTTTTGATTTCTATAACATTTTTCAAATTCAAAATCATCTTGAAAAATTAAGCTGTGTCAAAAGTCTGGAATAGTTTCGTTTTATTAGGGGACATTTGAATGCTTCTTATTGAATCTAAAGTGGAAAAAATTAATATTTATTAATTGTTCTGGGCATTTTCATATTAGTTTTTCGAACTGGAACAAAATGGTATTATAAAAACTTAAGTCATAGCAATATTTAATTTCTGCTATACAGAACTAGCTTAGGTTGAATTCACCTCATGTTCCCAATAAACAAATATGTTTGGAAAATAACTTATTATACGTTTATTGAAGCAAACATTCCGTTAGAAAATTAACTTGCAAAATATTTGGAAATTTTTGAACATAAATTGTTTAATAATCGAAATTGGACACTTCATAGTAAGCTTGTGTTAATCATTTGGAAAAAGCTTGTTATAAATGTTTTTATACAATATTTTCCAAATATTTTTATGCAATATTTTTATACTTTACACCCAGGGTATATTCACTTTGTCCTTCCGTTTGTAACGCAGAGAAGAAGGGGTGGCAAATATAGAAAAGTATATATATTCTTGATCAGCGTCATCTTCTTAGTCGATATAGCCATGTCCGTCTGTCTGGCTGCTTGCGTAGCTTGCTGGCTGTGAGTGGAAACACACTTTTTGGGAAAACAAAGCAAGGTAATTCAATGAAATTTCGTACACTGCCTCCGTCGTCAAAGTTAGCGCCCATACAAGAAATATATTCAAAATGCATTATGCAAAATGTAGTATTTTTCACGACATTACAACCAAAATACACATAAAAGCTACGAATTGTAAGCGCAAGCTCTGAGCGAAAACTGGACAAATTCGGACAAGAGGGCGTAGCACCTCCCATATAAGCAAAAGCTTCAGAACGCTACACTGAAAACGTTTTATGTGAAAATTCCACCAAATTTCACTCAGACAATAAGACCTGTCAATGCAAGCTCTGAGCAAAAACTGGGTGAACTCGGCCAAGAGGGCATGGCATAAGCAAAATTTAAAAAAAAACTGCAGTGTAGGGTATTTAATGTCTGGTCAGGCAAAAGGTAACACCCTTACTAGTTTTAAATTGTTTTTCTTGAATATTTTTATAAACATTTTGTTATTTTTTATTAAGTCCATGACAAACTTTTTTATATTCAATTAAAAATAAAAACAAAAATTTATTATTAGTTGAAAAAAATTATGTTTTGAGGATCGAAGCTATAACCTCCAAGTTATGAGTCGACAATCTTATCAACTGATCTTACGTGGCAGATATGATTCAAATTCCTAGTGTTTTACTTAAAGCCGCTTCAGACTATCTGAGAATATGGCAACTCGAATAGTGTGAATGTAAATTTATAACACAAATGATTTATCAGAAGAAAACTCATATGAGTTATTTTGGCATTAGATTTGAATCTATTTGAAAAGAGAAGTCATAGGAGTTTTCAAATTTTTTAATGTTGTTTGAAAAATAAAAAATGTAAGCAATTTCAACAATATAAATTAAAAACAATAAAAATTTGACAGTCAGAGAAAAAATCATACTGAAAAACATAAGAAAACGCATATGACTTCTCAGATAGTCTGAAGTGCCTTTTAGCTCGATAAGTCATTGAAAAATAAAATAAAAGAATTTTCGAATGTTTGGAAAACGATTACTAAAACATTTGGAAATTAACATTTTCTATTTGTTGATTTTATCCTTACAAATCAATTGTGAAAATTCTAAAAAATAAACATCCAATAGTTAAATTTTAAAGGTTATAAAATTGTTATTATCATAAGTATGTTTGTATTGAAATGTAAATACAAATTATTGTTTCATAAATTCTAAAATAAAGAAATTAAAAGCGCCATTTAAAGTAAAACGAGTAAAGCTCTATACAAAGCATACGAGTAGTATTTACATTTATTTGCTCTTAACAAATATAATATATTTCTGAAAAAATTTGCTCATAATCAATTCTAATAAAAAAATGACACCAGAAATAAGTAACCCAATTCCAAGTATAGCCCAGCCAAAACTGAAATACGATAAGTCCAGTGCAATGAATAACTGCTCATGATCATCGAAAAAATGCAAAACTCCCGCTTTAATACCATCCCGGTTAATGTCGTCAAAAGCTTTCTCCATCAGACCCACTTCGAAGGCATTTAAAAGAAGTGTATCCATCACTTCATGATATGGTGAAGTAAGTGGCATAATGAAACCATTAATAAAGCTCCAGATCCCTATATGCAGCAAACGTACACGTGGCGTGCGCAGGAAATATTGCTGAGAAGCATAAAAATCATATTTCCACCGTGTTGCCAAATTTATAAATGAATTGTTGAGATGATTAAAATGTTGCTGTAAAGTATTATGATCGACAAAGGTCAGTTTTGCGCGTAACTGTGGATCATCAGGAAAAAATGGTAAGAAATATTCAATCAATTCTATGGAATATGGGGAGGAGATTACATCTTCGTAGCTACGCAATTGTGGTTCATAAATCGTGGCAGTTAGAAAACTGGTCAAAAGTGTAGTATACGAATTCGCCACAAGAAACCCTAACAATATTTGCAGTAAATACATCAGTATTAATTGTTTGTTCTGATGTTTAGGTCGTATAGCATTTTGAGAAAACATAACTAGGGCTAAGGCTTGTAGTAGAGAACACGTGAATCCATTTAACTCATGTAAAAGGTAATGTAGTATAGATTTGTCTTTGGTAATTGCAATAACTTCAATAGTTTTATCAGAAACAACATTTATATCGTTAAGCCCGATGGTACTAGTGATCTCAATTTTTCCGCTGTCAGGGAGACAGTCTATTTTATTATCTGTAGTCTTTTCTTTGCTGCCAAGAGAAATCAAAATTTTTCTAAGCAACTGGACAATATGCAGCCTTAAGTAACTTCTAGCAATCATCTCAGTGTTTGTTTCAGCTGTGGCGTTTTCAGAAAATTGTTCAGATTTAGTGGTGTTTTGCATTTTTTGCCGTAAATTATCTCCCATAAAATACAAAAATCCCACGATGAATACATAAGCAGCTAAAGTCATCCACATAGATACATCAAATGGTGCCAAAAGATAATGCGATAAATTTATTGGTTGCGCATGCGGTACTTGCAGATATTGTGATACCAATTGGAACGTAAAAGCAGTCAGCCATTGTTCATAATTTATAAAAAAAGGATGTGCTGAAATATCAATGCGACCTTCTTTTAAAGCTCTGATCATAACCTCGAAATCGATGGCATCGGGGTAAGGAGGTGGCAGTAGAACTTCTTCAATGCTTGCATTATATTGATTAATAAAAAGCAAAAAGAGCTTCATATATTGACCGGTGTATATTAAGCGGCCTTCACGATTTACATACCGGAATACGGAAGGTGAATTCATGGCTATAGGTGTACGTATGGGTTGTCCCAAAAAATCGTTAGGAATCACTGAACGAAAATAATCCATTGTAGTTTGCACCATAATGGCATGAACTTTGGGAAAAGGATGATAACTGGCAAGCTGCGGTTTGTTGGTCGCTTCAAATGCGAAAAGTGCCATAACACGCGTATAACCTTGTGACCAACACCAATTGAAAAGCCATTGCAGTTGCTGAAGTTCCAATATGGGCTGCTGCACAATGAAAAGCAATTTTGTTTCATGCATTCGATGTAATAGTTGATTGAGTAGCTTCAGTGGTTCCATGTCTCTTGTTGTATTTTGAAGATAAACCACTGTCAATAGCTGCTTCTTCAGTGCATAAATTAGTTGATAGCTTATGTTGCCAGTTATAATGAGTTGTGGTAGCTGTGTTGGCATTAAATTAGTCTGCGATTTTTCGGGGTTTATTAAAATAATTGTTTCAATAACTGGTAATATATTGAGTTCACGAATTTGTTCTTGCACCACTGAAGAGTTCATTGCATTATTATTGCAGACTTGCATTATAATTAGTATGATCCACATTTCGATTGGATATTTTATGAACATTTTAATACTGTTTCAATAGAGAAAAATTCAACAAAAATTTAATATTGTTTTTAACAAAGATATTGAAGAGCTTCACCTTTGACTTTGTGCATCCAATTGAATCCTTTAAGGATTTGCCGTACATTGGAATATGAATAGATGATTTAACATTTTTTGAAATTAATGTTGTGATTTCTTAATTATTAATCGACTAATATTTTGTTAATTAGTAGCAATGACCGAAAAGATTCAACTCATTTATATAGATTATATCAGTCTTAAGAACATGTTATACTGAATTTATTTTCTGTGTAATTAGGTACAGTTAATCACTTAAGTAAGTATACACCAGACAAGACTTATTCATTTTGAAATAATTTCAAAGATTTTATAAGAAAACAAGCAAAACAAACTTTATTTCATATAAAGTTTTCGCACATTATAAAGGAACTATTCTTTCTCGACTGTTCGTCTTTCAGCAAGATAATGACTATTGCTGAAAGATAAATGACCTCTCAGTGCCTAATTTTCTCGCATTTTGTTGTAAATTATTGCCAAGAATATTTTTATAGCCGGTATCTGTCTACTATATTTTCAATTATGAACAAATTCCTCACGCCATTTGCCGCAATATAAGCCCGAACAATAATATGTAGAACCCCATCATGCTTAACAGTGCTTGCCATATTGCATGGGTTAAGCTCCTGGTTAACTTTTTTCAATACTTTGTCATGATTATTGGATCCATAAGCATTAAATTTGCTTTCGACTAAGGAAAAAACATTGTTTCAGAATGATTAAACACATTTTATATGTTTCTTCGCAAACGCAATTCTATTACGCCGATTTATCTCGATTATGAGAGTGTTCATTTCTTACCAAAGCCATGAATACCTGCGACACATAACATTTGGCGAATAGTTTGAGTATTACAGTGCTTTCCAGTTTTTTTCCATCCCTGATTTTATTTACGCTGCACTTGTTTTGAGATTTTCTCCCGTCTTTCTAATGAAAACGCAGTTATCTGCTTCATTAAATACGACGGAACGTCCTAATTCCTTCATAATGTGCAAAACAACTGAAAACTTCACCTCAATTACCGTATGCAGACCCTATCGACCATTTGTGGAAGCACCTTTAGCGAAAAATACGAAATCGTCAGATTAGAAGTCTTAAAACGTGTCGAAATGGAAGAGTGGAGCAAAATAACACCAACAATAACACGAATTCTGTCCGATCTATGCCATCATGGCTTATTGCCATTCTGAACCCCAAGGCTTATCTAACGATATACTGAATTTAATCTTAGAAGCGATACAAAAAAGTTGGTTAAATTCCTTTCTGCTGTATACAAACTTTTTTGATATGAAAATCAGCCTTTATTTTGTTTGTCTTGCCTGGTGTATACCTACTAACTTAAGAGATTAACTGTACAAGATATCCATTCGAAAGCCACACCTCTCCTGAACGAGCTTTTAGGTTTCCGAAAATGCCGACGAAATCTACCAATGGGGTACTTTTCTTTCATGCTGATACATCAAAACTAGGTAAGAATGAAAATCGGATCAGCTAGTATTCGTGAAATATCGCAAAAATACATATCCCATATAAAATTAAAAAAAATGAAGAAAAAAAAAACAGAACAAACGAATATAAAAGTAAATACATTTAATGTATTTTGCAATGCTGAATTCGAACCCGGCCTTAAAATTGCTGTATCTCATACGGTTTTTGAGATATGTTAGCCTAAGCAAGGAAAAACTACCGTTTTTGCTATATTTTGAAGCTATATAACTAGAATATAGAACATTCATACATACTTATAATTCGATACAGTTTCTAAAAGTTATAATTTTTTTCTTTAAAACCTCAATTAAATTATGTCGATATCTTTATTTTTCTCGGACAAATGGAGAGATTTCATATTGGCCCTATGCTCCTCCTAGGAGTTAAAGGAGAATACATACATACATACATAAAAATCATACATCCACTGTGGTGTTATAATCATTAATGAATTGTTAAGTTGGCGATGTTGTTGTTCCAGAGTATTAATATCAACCATGATCATTTAAGCGCGTAATTGTGGATCATCAGTAAAAAATGGTAAAAAAAATTCGATTATTTTAATGGGATATGGTGAGGCGATGACAACAGCGTAGCTATTTATTTGTGGTTCATAAATCGTGGTTGTTAAGAAACTCGTCAAGAGAATTGCATACGAATTCGCCACAAGAAATCCGAATAAAATTTGCAGTAAATACATAAATATTAGTTGTTTTTTCCGGTGCTTAGTTTCTACAGCGTTTTGAAAAAACATTATGAGTGCTAGGGCTTGTTATAGAGAACATGTGAATGCATAAAGCTCATGTTGTATGTGAAGTAGTAGAGATTTGTCTTTAAAATTAACTTCCACAGTTTTATGAGCAATACCATTTATATAAGCTCGTTTCGTATCGAAAACATTACATTTTCCCAGCTGGTTGATACCAACGGTCTCAAGTTTTCCGTTGGCAGAGAGACACTTATGACTCTTTTCTCTACTATCTTTATTTTTAAAATATTTAATTGATTCTTTTTGAAGGGAAATTGAAATTTTTCGAACAAACGGAGCATTATGCAGTCTTGTGTAATCTCTAGTAATAATATCACTGCTAATTTCAGCTGTGACATTTTTTGCAATTTGTTCAGATTTAGTGGTGTCTTGCATTTTTTCCCCTAAATTATCTTCCATATAATGCAAAAATTCCACGATGAATACATAAGCTGCTAAGGTCATCCACAAGGTTATATCAAATGGTGCCAAAAGATAATGCGACGCATTAATTGGTTGGGCATGCGGCACTTGCAGATAATGTTTAAACAATTGAAAAGTAAAAGTAGTCAGCCATTCTTCATAGTTTACAAAAAAAGGATGCGCAGATATATCAATTAGACCTTTTTTCAAAGCTCTGGTCAATTCGTCGTAATCGATGGAGTCGGGATAAGGTGGCGGCAGCATAACTTCTTCAATGCTTGGATTATAGTGATTAGTAAAATGCAAAAACGACTTCATAAATAGCCCCGAAAGCACCAAGCTTCCTTTACGATTTACATATGGGTATTTCTTAAAAAAAGTCTACCGAGTGTGAAAAATTAAATATGTTATAAAGTTTGATTTAACCACCGGTAGTTATGCAAAAATATTCAAATTTATATATGCAAATAATACAAATAGCTTTTCTCAATTGTAGTCCATATAAAATGGCTGCAAAAATTAAATTTCTCCAATTTGATTTTTAACAAATTTATTAGTCTTTTTTCTTTATGCGGTAGAGGAGCTTAAGCAAATTTAATTTTGTACTAGTTTGCCTTTAAATTTGCCTAACAATAGAACTTATACAAATCAAATGTTAAAATTGCAACTGGAGTCCAAATAACGGTAATTTTTCGGATTGTATTAAGTAAAGTTTTAATGTCGCGTCCGTAGTCCAAAAACATCATTTTTAATTACCATTAATGTATTAGCGGTCACACCTGATCGAAACTCTATATCTTCAGTAAGATCATAGTCCGCTAAAGAAATACGTAATTAGTAAGCTCGACAAAGTATATCTAGAAAGTTATAAGTGTTTGAAATGTGTCACGTCCGCAATTATATGTAATAAATCCATATAAATATGTAAAACTGAAATTCTGTATGTATCTTTGGATATCCCTTACGATTTAGAAAATGTGCGGTTGAATTCATCAAACGTTTACGTTAGTATTGGATAATGCTCGATCATAGGTTGAAAAATGGGCGTTTTCACGACCTCTTCCTAACATAATTCGTCATAAGACTGAAACTATTTAATGCAGATGGAAGGCATTTGGTACATATGTAAAGAGTATTGAGAGAAATAACATCCACTGGAAAATTGGGCTGTCCACGCCCACAAAATCAAAATTCATTACATCACCTCAATATTTTGGTAAATTTGTAATTGAATTTGGCTATAAATACTTAGATTTCGTAATTTCGCACACGTATGTACTTAGATACAGACGATAAAATTGGACACGTACAAAAAAGAAAAGTTTGACAGAAACGACTTAAAAGCCAAAAAATTATTTTACAAAATGCTTTTGTTTTTCGAATGCGCTAAGTAATCATAACACTCATGAAGTTAATTGGTTTTATATTCATGCAAAGTAGGTTAGACACTTTTCATCAATAGCTACCTTAATATCATTAAAACAACTAAAATTATGTATTTTACTACTTGAATTATTGCTAAGGAAAAATTTGTCGCGTCCGGAATGTCACGTCCGTTATTACATTTTAGCTTATGTAAGTGAAACTAGAGAGGATATTTTATTAAGGAAAAGTGCATTATGAAGAAGCATGTTTCAGCATAGTTTTGACATTGTTTGAAAAAAAAAAATTTTCTTACATATTTCCCAGAATTTTTAATTTTCGTACATGCACCTCAAAAGTACTTCCATTTTATGTCGCGTCCGTATGGACTTTTATTGGCTAGTATTTTGGTACTGCATGCCCGACCGACCTCGTGATTTTTTCGAATAATAGTCCTCCCCAAGTACCAAATTATGCACCAAATAAAAAGTCAAAGTTTCCTCTGGACTTGATTATTTTTAAAAAATATGCGTACGAATGTCGCGTTCGTAACATGTGGAAATACCCTTATTGAAATGTTACTGGTGGATTAATACCTAATGGTGTACGTATAGGTTGTCCCAAAAAAATCGCTAGGTACCACTAAACGAAAATTATCCTGCGTACTATGCACCATTATGGCATAGACTTTGGGAAAAGGTCGATAACTGGCAAACTGTATTTGGGTGGTCGCTTCGAAAGTGAAAATTGCCATGACACGCGTATAACCTTGTGACCAACACCAACTGAAGAGCCATTGAAGCTGCTGAAGTTCCAGTACAGGCTGCTGCACAATGAAGAGCAGTTTTGTTTCATGCATACGATGCAGCAGTTGATTGAGTAGCTTTAGTGGTTCCATGTCTCCTGTTGTATTCTTGAGATAAACTACTGTCAATAGCTGTTTCTTCAGTGCATAAATCAGTTGTTAGCTTATGTTGCTAGTAATAATGAGTTGTGGTAGCTGTGTTGGCATTAAATTAATCTGTGATTTTTCGAGGTTTATGAAAATATCTGTTTCAATATCTGGTGATGTATTGAGTTCACGAATTTTTTTCTTGCACCGCTGAAGAGTTCATTGCATTGGTTTTGTTGACTTGCAACATAATTAGTGTAATCCAAATTATTATTGAATATTTTGTTAACATTTTTGGTACTGTTTTAGTGAAGAAGAATTTGGTAATAATTTAATGAAGTTTTTTATAACTTTTTACATCATAGTGAATCCTTTAATGATTCATCGCGCATTGAAACATAAACTGACGATTAAGCATTTTGTAAAATATAGCGTTGTGATTTCTTAATTACACTCAAGAGTTTTGCGGCAATATTGACAAACGTACAATAATTATATGCTAAGTATGCGTAAAAAACTTCTATTTCCTTGATTGTAATATGTACTGTAGTCCCTGTGCTATAATATTCAAAGTTACTCTAATTTCACCGTCATACTAAAATTTATCTATGATATTACTTCTGCCAGTAAAAACGAAAAGCTTTTTTTTACAATAAACATACAAGTGAATTTTATAATGAATGGTTGATAATAAAAATAAAAAAAATACACACTACATCTTTTCGCTTCACTCTTTATTAACCCCTCAAAATCCAGTGAGCTGAAAATGTTTCAGAAGCATAAACAGTTAATTTTTCAAAAATGCTTGAAATGAGTTGTATAATGATAGCTGCTATGGTTAAGAACCGTGTTCCAATAATTTTCAGTGAAAAACCTTCGATTAAATATCGGATTAGTGCTTAGCTAAACATTGAGAATACGGCACTAAGCAATATAACATTACATTTCGCTCCAAGAATTGCAAGGTGTTTGACAGCCACAATATCAAATTTCACAACAATAACTAATATAGGTGCAGAGATATAGCATTTTGGGTGTTTTCCAGCAAACAACTAAAAAAAAATTGTAATCGGTTGAATATTTTGTTAGTTAGCCGCAATGACCGAAAAGATTCAACTCATTTAATTACACTGCCCATCAGAATTGTTTCAAATTATGATTCAGTGGTAGTTTTGCGATCGGTTACAAATTTATTGTATCTAAATACAAATATATGAATCATCCCTGTAGCACCGGCGTAGACAATTGTCTCAATAGTCCCAACTTTGGTCTAGTTATTTTGTAAGTATACCAAAACGGACTATACCTAAAACTAGAATAAATTTACTTAACCAAAATAGTCCAAATGTTGTCCAAAGTCTGTCATTTGTATCAAAAATGGTCCGAATGTAGTGCATAATCTGTCATTAGTATCAAAAGTGGTCCAATTCTGTATCGATGTCAGTGAAATTATAACGTTACTGACTACGTGTGTAGTGTTTGGAAGATCTTCGACTGTGAAAGAGAGCAAACGATAGTCTATCGGTCTAATGACTCGCGCTGCGTAGAGAGCTCCGGGTTCAAATCCCCCACTCAGTAATTTTTAATTCCAACTTTTAAATTTCAATTAATTTGAACACAATTTGTCAGAAGAGTTTGCGGAGCGGCAAATAAAACATGTGTCTTATATAGCAACCGTATAAAATAATAAAAAAAAATTTAATCAGCACTGAGGTTTAAACCTCATAAATATATAACAAAGTCTTTAGCACATTCATCTATAAAACCTTTTGACGTTTTTATGTAAAATTTGTGGATATAAAATTTCTTTGAAATTTATAAATAAAACAAAAAAATTTTGTTTTGTGTCTGGTCCACATATAATGCATAAGGAGACAATTGATCTTTTTCAGGTCCGAATGTAATGTATAATGAGACAATTGGTTATGTCCAATGGCAAACAATGTAAAACATTAATAGAACTTTATATGTGATGGGACCAGAATTTGGACTAGTCGTTTTCCCTCATGGAGTAGTTTGCAAACTAGTTTTGGAATAGTCCATGGTCCTGCAGGGATATTGTTTGGGGTCAACCAGCCTAGAAATCAATACACAGGCCCACAAAAAAAAGTACCCTGCGAGAAACATCAGACCACCTGAACTTTATGTTTTTGGGGTCGCTGAATCCGAACATGCTGCCAGAATAGCTGAGTTGGTTCGCGTTTTTTCAGAAATCAGAAATAGAGCTGAAAAAATTCTCAAATTTTCAGCGTAATTGCTGGTTTTATGAAAAAACGCGAACCAACTTCGCTATTCCGGCACCATATTCGGATTAAGCACATTTAAGGTTGAAGAAAAAAAAGGTTAAAAAAGTCAATGAGGGGATTCCTTTAATCTTGAAAACTCGCAAACCATGGAAAACTCGAAAGTGTACGGGCTTGTTTTTAGGAACACACATTTCTGAAAGCGTGTAAGCAACGTATCAGCTGTCGTAAAATTTGAAAAATATTCAATTCAAACTCAACAACAAATATAAATATACGAAAATATGAAAAAAAAAAAATATTTTAAATTAGTACACGTTTTTTTTAAAACAAAGCTGTCGGACGTTTCAATAAAAAGCAAATTTTTTAGTGTTCTTGCTATAAAAGTTTAGAAGCACCCTAATTTATAAATGTTAAATTTTGATTAACTTAAATTTTATACAGTTTTATAAAAAAAACTTTGCACCCCAACCATAAAAATGTGAATATAAAAAAATATACTATTAACTATAAAAAAGTGATGAAAACATTAAATTTCCAACATCTGTTTTGTTTATATTGTAGTAAAATTATCTATCAGTCTGTCTGCCCGAAATGTCTTTCTTTCAACAGACATGCAAGTCTAATAGCCTGTCTCGCGCCTTAAGGCGGAAGTAAAATTTCTAAATCAAATGTTTTGCGTTGTTGTGGCTTAAAACTCAACTCCTACTCGGCCTGTTGGCTGTCCAAATCTAGCGATTTTTATGAGCATATGAAGACATTTACACTCTGCATTGGTGAAGTAAGTAAGAGGCATGTATAATGTACATGCGTTTAATAAAATAAAATAAAAAAAATATATATGTACAAAAAAAAAAAAAAAAACTATAAAACTGAACACTAAGAAAAACAACATCCGTCAGTCATTCAGTCAGAAAATGTAAAATTTATACTTGGCAACCAGATGTTGTCTAAATTAGAATTACAAATTTTCTAGCGAGTACCTACTCCTAGAAACTAAAGTTGTTTCCTTTCATATGTTAACATTTATTTGTTTTATTGTACGTATTTCCACTACAAGTTGCTTTCGAAAATGCTTTGTGAGCGTCTCGAACAAATGTAAAATCAACACACAATGTGAGTGACATGAAACTGTCATCGAAACCTTTATACAGCGGATATGCAGATTACTTGATTGACAATGTCGATGTCAAAATAAATGCGTGACGTATAGAGCGCCTCAATCACATCAGCTTCACATTTCGCAAAGATATAATTTTTATATAGATAAAATTTCATTAAATGTTTGTTGTGATGCGTTGATTTTAATTTTATCCTTTCTCAATAATTACTTTGAAATAACCAAGATTTCAATAGACAGATTTTGTTTTGTCATTCGTAGTCACGATATTCTGAGCTTAGCGGTAGTTAGCTATTACTTTATTATCATTTTTGAGTGTCAATTTCCGTCTAATATGCAAAATGTAAATTTTTTCTCTTTATCTTCTTTTCAGCTCTGTGTGACCGCGTATTTTGTTGTTGTAAATATTGAAAAATTTGTATTTAGTTTTGGCAGGCTTAAGGGCAAGATATTAAAATAATTTTAACATTGTGTACTTCTACACACAAGTACCTTTCAAATGGTGTATAATTCAAAGTCGTATTCTATTTTTAACATAGTAAAAGAAGGAGGACAAATTTTTGTCTTGCGTATTAATATATACTTATTATATATCACTGTTTTTTTTTTAATACATTTTTAGTACAATCTTAATAAAAACGCTCCGTGACGATTTTAAGATCTTACAAAATATTTTTGTGTAGAGAAGACAAAACTAACTTTTACAAAAATCTAATACCACGATGGTATCTTAACCGGTTGAGGAATAACAATTTTTTTACGCAGACAATAAGTGTTGTATATTTTGAAATATTAAAAAAACTATAACTCCTAAACTCTTAAACCATATTTGTATTGGATTCATATGAAAAATAGTTTTGTATTCTTAACACAAACAAAATTTAAGAAGATTAAAGATCAAAAGTAGGAGTTTAAGTTAAACTTATTACTAAAAAATTAGTAAAAATATTACTTTTATCCAAAAAGCAGAAAAATTTGGCATGACACAAAACCTTGTTCCTACCAAATTACAGCGAGATGGTGGGGTCAATTCTTTTTATGCTATGAGCATGGAATGACTGAATAGTTTTGTAATTTGTTTAGTTTCTTCTATTTCGGTTTGGTTAACCAAGCTTTATTTTTATACCCTACACCCAGGGTATATTCACTTTGTCCTTCCGTTTGTAACGCAGAGAAGGAGGCGTGGCAGATATAGAAAAGTATATATATTCTTGATCAGCGTCACCTCCTGAGTCGATATAGCCATGTCCGTCTGTCTGGCTGGCTGGCTGGCTGGCAGGCTGGCTGGGTGGCTGGCTGGCTGGCTGGCTGGCTGGCTGGCTGGCTGGCTGGCTGGCTGGCTGGCTGGCTGGCTGGCTGGCTGGGTGGCTGGGTGGCTGGGTGGCTGGGTGGCTGGCTGTGTGTTGAAATACACTTTTTGGGAAAACTGAGCAAGATAATTAAATGAAACTTGGTACACTGCCTTCGTCACCAAAGTTAGCTCGTGGGATTGAAAATGAGCGAAATCGGTCAACGGACACGCCTACCGCCCATACAAAAAATATATTCAAAATGCAATTTTAGGAGTTTTTTTCACGACAATGCAACCAAAATACGCATTAATATTAAAAATTGTAAGCGCAAGCTCTGAGAAAAAACTAAGCGAATTCGGACAAGAGGGCGTGGCACCTCCCATATAAGCAAATGCTTAAAAACGCTATACTGAAAGCGTTTTTTGAAATATTCGAATCAAATTTGACTCAGACACTAAGAATCATAAATGAAAGCTCTCAACAAAAACTGGGTGAAATCGGACAAGGGGGCGTGGTACCTCCCACATAAGCAAAAGTTTCAAAATGCTATACTGAAACAGTTTCTTGAGATAATCGAACCAAGCTTCACTCAAATACTAAATACTATAAATGCACGCTCTAAGCTAAAACTAGACGAACTCGGTCAAGAGGGCGTGGCACCTCCTATATAAGCAAAAGCTTCAAAACGCTTTACTGAAAAAGTTTTTCACTCAGGCACTAAAAACTATAAATGCAAGCGCTGAACAAAAACTGGGTGACCTCGGACAAGAGGGCGTAGCAACTCCCATATGAGCAAAATTTGAAAAATACTGCAGTGTAGGGTATTTAATGTTTGGCCAGGACAAATTTTACACCCTTACTAGTTTTTTATTTTATTTGTTTAACCAAGTTAGTGGAAACAAGGCATACGCTATATAATTAATAAGCTAACAAACCTTTATTTCAATTTGATTTCCCATAACTATAAAATGTTGATGTTCCTTCACAATAAACGTACTTCAAACAAACATTCACAAGACATAACTATGCACAATTTTTATTCCCCAGACAATGTTTAATGCGCAATTTTTATGACAAACTTAATTTCTACGCAGCATGCGTCTATCTATCTTTGTATCTGCCTGCCTTTGTATTTTTACAACTTTTTTATGATGCCACTTATACTTGTAGGTAGGTACCTAACTATTTTTTATTATCCTGTTTTTACTTTTATATGACATTCGATTATTTTATGACAATACTAAATGTCGTATGTACCAAAGTATAGAATTACAAAAGACATATATTTCGAAAAAAAAACTATTGATTGTAACATAAATTAAAAGAAGTGGAAAAAACTAAAACGAAAAGAAATATATTTACTATCGCTGAAATTACAGAATACGCATGTACAAAAAGTGTCAAAAGCGGAAAAGTCACGGTGTTCTTGCTATAAAAAAAAAATTTACTACTTTGGGTTAATTTTTATGGTAAATAAATTGGATTGTTGGGTTCTTGCGCTTTGTTACTTCTTTATAGTTTCTTTCTTTTGTTGTGGTTCTTGTTATTTTGGATTAATTGTCACCGAAATGAATATAAAAAGCATTTTATTAGTTTTTCATTAACAAGAAATAAGAGAAGGGTCAGACAAACAAGTTGTGAAAAAAATATTATGGGACTTTTTCATACTGTTTTCTTTCCTTTATTTTTTTTGTGACAACTTTATGGAGTTGCTTTGTGATATGGGTTGTGGGCAGGTAAAACATTGAAGAAAAAATGCAAAGTTATCGAGCACTCTGGAAAAAATATAATGAAACAGGTATGTAATTATTCTTTCTACAAAAAAAAAAAGCTGCAGTTTCGACTCGAAAAATAGCAAAAAAAAAAAATAATAATAATGTTCCGAAGCCACAAATAGTTACAATAGTAATGCCCACTAGCTGTTTTACCAGGCGTTGCTCGGGTTATGCTTAATTTTTGAATTGAGATTATTCGCAGACAAACAAAAACAACAAATTACTTCATACCACTTATTCCATTTAATTGAATGATAAAAAGCATTAAAAAAGCTAATAGCGAAAACTATTTTTTGAAGTAATGTGCCACAAACAGATGCTCTAATTACACGTTCGACACAAAAAAAAAAAAAAAAAAACACATGAGAAAATCCAAAAAATTCTTAAAGTAGACGTTAAAAAAAATACGCGGTCTCGTGGTTTTTCTCCAGCACGTTACATTTTTTTTAATCGATTTTTGAAGTTTTTTTTTCACTGTATATTAAATAAACAAAAATACCGCATTATTCTGTTAAATCGATGAATTTAACTTCAAAAATCGATTAAAAAAAAATGTGACATGCTGGAGAAAACTTTGAGAATTTTTTGAATTTTTTTAATGTGTTTTAAAAAAAGTTCGAAATTGTTCCACATTGTTATTAGAGTCTAATATATTTATTTCCATAAAATTGTCACGTCAAAAATATCGCTAATAGTCCAAATGTATCGAAATATATTAAAATACACCGATTTCTCCGGTGAAAGTCCAAAAGTATCGAAAAATATCGGTAAAATTCCAAAAGTATCGAAATCTAATATATCGGTAAAAGTCCAAGTCTTGAAAAATATGAAACTACATCGAAGAAATCGGTTAAAGTCCAAGTGTATCGAAAAACATCCAAAATTTAGGTAAAATTTCAAAAGTATTTGAAAAAAATCAAAAATGTAAATCGGTAAGTGTCTAAAAATGTCGAAAAAATTCTAAATAAGGTAAATGTACCTAATTCCGTCAGTTTTTCCTTTTTGTTGAAAAATATGAAAACTAAACGCAGTTTCAAATATTTTTCCGGAATTAAGTAGGTGCATAATTTTGTACGAATGAACGCTATTCTTTGACTATCACGTAATTAGGAAAATAAAGGAGTCTCAATTTTCGAAAATAAACTATTGATAGTTGTAAAATATACTAAAATTTGTTTTTGTCGCGTAATAAGTAAACTTTTCCGAATGGAGTGATGTAATTACGGCATATGATTTTATCTTTCAAAACTACAAATAATTGTGTACAATGTGAACAATTCTCTAACAAATTTCAGAGATGCTATGAATTTTTTACTGCCAGAAAAACGTACATAAATTTGTGCAAGTGAACCTTATTCCGTGACTATTTTTATTTAGTTGACTCCTTCATTTGTAATATGTATTTACTAATGTTCCTTAGGAAATCGCTTTGTACGTCGATAATCAAGCCTTAAAATCAGACTGTTTTAAATCAAAGACAGTTTTTTAATGTTATACCGATTTAACTTACTTCAACGAAAAAAATCAGGTATCTCTAAAGTGGGTGCTATCGCATTGCGAAATTTTAGGAAATGAAAAGGCAGATCTATTAGCAAAACTTGGAGCTTTTCTAGAAGCTCAACCCAGTAAAATTCCAGCCCCGATTCAACATTTCTTCTCTTTAAAGAACTCGCAATTGCTAACAGTGGCAAACAGAAGCTGGGAACAATACCCTACTAGCGCTATAACAAAGCATTTTTGGACTCGTTATCACAAAGCACAATATTCCAAATATATGCTATCCTTGACGCGGAGTGAGTGTAGCTTACTGACCAGAGTTGTGACTGGTCATTGTCTAATTGGGCATCATACCTTTAGGTTGGGCATAGTCTCGAACAACTCGTGCAGAAACTGTCAGAAGCCTGAAGAAGAGGAAACAATTGAGCATATTTTATATCTGTGTCCTGCTTTGGCAAGAACTAGGCTAAAATGCTTTGGACAGCCGTTCTTCAACTCTTTGAAGGAACTCACTAAAATTCACCTTAGTGTCATTAAAAGATTCGCTGTACTGACAGGATCTTTCAGTTTGGACAAGCATCATACTGAAAGGACCAGAGTTTATGAAAAGATTTTAATAAGAGAATTTGTGGTATCACTATGGACCATTGTGGTCTATGTGTGGCAGTATTGCCGCCACCCTAACCTAACCTAACCTAATGTTCCTTAAAGAAAAGAAAAATATTATGTTTGCAGAATTAAAGATGTATAAATTTGAAAATATACAAAATGAAGAAAATAAATCAAATTTTAGGTTAGCACGGAGTTAGGTTCACGCGCTTACTAAGTTAGGTTAAACTCAAAATTTTAGTCCGGAATTAGGGACAAATGCATAGTTACTTAAAGTATAAAGAATTATCATAACAAAGGGGTTATGATGCTCAATTTTATTACTAATCGACTCCGGATTCATCAATCTTTTTGAAAAAATCATATAACTAATCTCAAAATTGAGTTGCACGACCTGGAATCGTCCTAGAAGTAGAGAGTAACATGCCGTAATTCGGTAAAAAACCAAACTATTGGAAACTTAAAAAAATCGGTAAAGGTCCAAATATGTCGAAAAAATCGAATAAATAGTTTCCAAAAGTATTGAAAAATAATGAAAATACTTACTGATAAACTCAGGATCATAAAAAAAAAAAAAAATAAATGAAAGAGACCGAAAAGACAACAACAACACATAACACAAGAAGTAGTAGCGATGCAAATGCAAACGATAATTTTTATGCAAGCATTGCATTTTTTTTCAATAACTTCATACTAAAAAAACGGTTAATCATTTTAAAATCAAAAACATAAGCATGGAAGTTTATTCCTTAGTACACGTAGAATGTTTTTTAAAAAAAAAACAGCGTTAAATAGAATTTTTGCTAAAGCAATTTTATATCAATAGTATAGATTACTTAATATCGTCCAGTGGTCAAAATTCGACCATAAAAAAATTAAATATTTTTGGTATTTTTGACTATTTTTGACTATATAAAATAGAAAAACGCATTTATCATCCCTGGCATGATGTAAAGCGAAATGTAAACAAAACAAAAAACATGAAATCACTGCTTTGCTTTCTCTTTGTGCTTCATCATATTTTCAACTCAGTTTGAACGCGTATTTTGTTGTGGTTAATATTGCAAAATTTGTATAGCATATTAAAAATAGAATGCAAAACTACAAACAAATACCTTTCTAATGGCTTAAGACCCAAAAACGTAATCCATTACTAATATAGTAACAAAAGGGTATTTGTCCTGTATATTAATATATAGATTTCGAGTAATTGGAAAGTGCAATAACTTTTATTTTCGTCTATTCGAAAAAAGAGTTTTTCGTGGTACGAGTTCTCTTCAACAGAGAACGGTGAGTCCGATTCCAACAAATTTGTTAGAAAGGAAATTGAATTACAAAAATTTACAGTCTTGGCTGGTAAAGATCGCATGAAAAGTTACAATTCATACAACTTTTGCTTGACTATTTGTCAGAGTGCTGATTGTTCTGAAACCTGGTGAAGTGGCTCAAATATCAAAAAGATGATTTAAAAAATTTTATTTTCATGAGATTTCTTAGGTTAATTAAATTTCTTAGAAATAAACTCAAAATGAGACTCGCTTTGTGGAAAAATATGAAACGTCCGACATGAAAAATCCGAACAAATAAATTAGTATGAATCAGTCTAATGGTTATGATTGATTATGCAAATTTTTTCTCATAATATTTAGTATCGAAATACCATACTTTCTGAATTTTTTTATTTTTTGTTTGTTTTTGTTATCATGCATGGCACTTGTTTATGAACATTTTTATAGTTGTTTTTTTTTTTTTTTTTTGGCGTGACTGTAAAATGTTTTTCAAAATATTTTTTTTTTTTTTTTTAATAATGCGAAAACTTTTATATTGTTTACAAACAACTAATTTTTTTTTTATTGTGGTTTATTAATGATTTTTATTTACCATAGCATTTTTATTAATTTGAAACATTTATCAGTTTTGTTTATTGAATAAATAACAAAAATGTTTACAAGCCAAAAACAACTAAATACTAAACAAAATATAAAATTAATTATGGCGCATTTTATTTAAATATATGCATAAATAAATATATGTTTATGTCTGAAAAAACTACGATTTACTTACAATTCATTTATTAAATATGCTCTATTTAAATAAGCTTTTCTTTAGTATGAATAGTAATATCAGGGGATTGACGAATTTCGTATAATACTTAACATATTGTTTCAGTGCGCAGAATAAATGCCATTTCTCATGTACTAACCCACCGTCTGGAGCGTTTTTATTTTTCAGTTACCCCTAGTGAAGTTTTTCCTAGAATATTTTGACCTATTTTAACCAAGTTTATGAAAAGGGGTCAGAAAGAAATACCTTAACCCACTTTATCGTGTTTTTATGGGTCTTTTTGACCACTTTAGGTTAGGTTTAAGTGGCGGCAAATAAGCCACACATAGACCAAAAAGGTCCGTAGTGATACCACATCATCCCGGACGTTGAGTCGCGTAGATGTAATTAATTAGATGTAATAATGGGGTTTCAGCCCTCTTCAGGCTTGAGCGTGAAGGCTTTAGAAGCCATTGCGAAGTTTTTTATTGGTTTTAGACCAGTATCTGAAAGTTCTTCAAGATTGTTAAAAAACATTTGTCCAAGGGTTCTAAATCTGGTTCTGCAAAGCGCTGGACAAAAATACAGTAGATGTTCCAAATTCTCCTCTTCGTCTTCATTGCACCACCGACACCTACTATCCGCTAGAATGCCCATTCTATGAGCGTGATAACCAATAAGACAGTGTCCAGTGATGGTTCCCACAACAGTTCTACATGTTTTACGAGATAAAGAGAGAAGGTAGTCGGTTTTATCTTTACAGGAAGTTGGGCAAAAATTTTTGGTTATTTTGCTAGTATTTGAGTTGATCCATTTTAGGTAAGCCTCACAGTAAAGCGATTTCTGATATATAACATTGTGGTGACCACTTAATCCAAAAAAATTGGGTTCAAATATTTTACGAAAAATTTCACTAGGGGTCACCGAAAAAAAACTTTATTACTTAAAAACCGTAAAAGATACCACTTTTTTGAAGATTGCAAAATAATTGTAATAAAATGTACTTTTCAATAAAAATATAAAAATAAATAAAAATGGCTTTAGAAAAGAAAAAAAGCTTTTCTTCCTCCTAGAATAAATTTTTTTTTCAACATGTTTTTTTTTTTTTTTTTTTCAAAAGCTGATATTTTGCTACATTACCCCTGAAATTTTAATTAAAATCGAATCAAAAGCCGAGGAGCTGTTTATTTTCCAAAATGTTAGTATCTAAAAAATGAATCGAACTTCCTATGGCTGCCATCTTGAAAATTTTCGGAATTTCGGAAAATGATAGTAATACGCTCATACAGCGTCGTTTTTAGCAGGAAATACGTATATCCATGAAAAACAAAATTTAAAATTAAAAATCTTAGCAAAAATATGAGAAATTGATTAAAAAATTGTGTCAGTATTATTT
Source organism: Calliopum simillimum (assembly GCA_951812925.1). Lineage (NCBI taxonomy): Eukaryota > Metazoa > Arthropoda > Insecta > Diptera > Lauxaniidae > Calliopum > Calliopum simillimum. The sequence continues at coordinate 16,035,836 of OX638371.1, read as the reverse complement.
TTGTGTTTTGTTTCTTCAATTTTAAATAGTCAAGAGACCAAAACTAATGCCAGAGTTGCGTGTAAAGACAATTTTTCTGATTAAAAATATTATATAAATTAAATAATGGTGACACTTAAAAGTGTAAAAATTGCCGTGAAGTTAAACTTATCACGCTCACTCAAGTGGAAAACTGTGATGAATTAGCGCATCGAAGATAATGCACAATTTTTCATCAAATCAGTAACGTTATGCTGAAGTTTAACTATTAACGTCATTATAGCTGCCAGAGAGGAAGACGTTAATATATGTATATATTGGAGACATATTGTCTAGTAGTTACGGTTCGCTGGAAATGAATTTTGAATTGAAAATCTATGCACTCAAAATTTGTCATACTGTTTTTGAATAATTGCCATTAGATTTTATATTTCAAATAAAGTTTATGATGATCATTGCTAAAGGGTGTTTTTTTTAGAGGTATAGAACTTCGAATTGAAATAAAACACAAGAAAATCGTTTTAATGTCCATCAATTTGGCTTTATTGGAAGGATAATTTTATGCCATTAATGTTTAAATATGATTTCGGGCATGTGGCCGCCGCGGCTGGCTCGAATAAAGCCAATTCTACAGGTCCAATTTTCAACCACTTTTTCGAGCATATGGGGCCGTATGTCGGCAATAACGCCACGAATGTTGGCTTCCAAGTCCCCTAACGTTTCTGGTTTGTTGGCGTAAACGAGCGACTTCACATATCCCCAAAGAAAATAATCCAATGGTGTCAAATCACACGATCTTGGTGGCCAATTGACAGGTCCATTCCGCGAAATTATGCGCTCATCGAATGTTTCCTTCAATAAATCGATTGTGACGTGCGCTGTGTGGCATGTAGCGCCGTCTTGTTGGAACCACAACTCATCCACATTCATGCCATCCAATTCGGGAACAAAATAGTCGGTTATCATGGCTCTATACCGGTCTCCATTAACGGTAACTGACTCTCCAGCATTATTTCGGAAGAAGTATGGCCCAATGACTCCACCAGCCCATAGAGCACACCAAACAGTCAGTTTTTGTGGATGTAATGGCGTCTCAAGGGTCTAATGTGGATTCTCTTCACTCCAAATGCGACAATTTTGCTTGTTGACGTAGCCATTCAACCAAAAATGAGCCTCATCACTGAACAAAATTTTGCGATGAAAATCACGACGCATTGCATGGTCTCGCGGCTTTAATTCTTGCAAAAGCTGGATCTTGTAAGGTCGCAAGCCAAGATCTTTGCGCAAAATCTTCCATAAAGTTGATGGACAAAGCTCCAATTGCTGTGCACGGTGGCGAATCGATTCATTCGGGTCCTCTTCAACATTTTGCTCTACAGCGGCAATTGTTTCTTCGGTGCGCACTGTTCGACATCTCTACGGATGCGTATTATCACACAGAGTAAACGTAGTGCGAAAACGACCCATGCTTAACCGAATTAATTGCTCTGATGGACGATTATGTCGACCATAAAATGGACGGAGCTTGCGGTAAACTTCGCGAACTGAACCATTATTTTCGAAATAAATTTGCACGATTTGCAAGCGTTGTTCTTTTGTCAACCTGTTCATGATGAAATGGCAAACCAAACTGAACATAAATGACATTAGAATTGCCACATTTGACCACAAAATGCTAGTTTTATCTCTATTCGAAAAACAAACCTCTAAAAAAAACACCCTTTATTACTTATGTATATATTGATAGTATATTTGTTCAAAGTATTAACTTGTGGATGGAGACGCTTGACCGTAAGACCTCACGTAACATGGTTAACCCAGACAAAAGATCAATACGATGGTCAAGTAATTCATCTGAAATCAGTGAATCCAAGACTAAAAGCATAAAGCTTAAACCATCCAGGTATCATCATCTCCATTGAAGGTGAGGCAAAAGAGGATGAAATTTTAAAAACATAAAAAGAAAGATAACAGACATTTCTTTAAAAAATGTGAATGACTGACGTAAATATTTTCTGCATAAATGTTATTAAAAAATAATTTTATACAAAAAAAAAAAAAAAAAATTTATCTTAAACAAACGCTAAGGGAAATCTTGCATTTCTGCTTCAATATGATATATTTATGCTACAGATAAATAAAGGGTTGTTTTTCATTTTTCAATTTTGTCGCACAAGTGTTGCCACAAAAGAATGGGTGTTTTTTTTTTGGCTCTGTCTTTTTCATTTATAGAACGCATTAAGTGTGAAGGAAAATGATAAATGTAACCTTAATGACCAGGCAGGAAGGCGAAATGCAAAAGGAAATTCAATTTTCTCGGTAATGTTTTGTGGTTAAAATGTTAATGTTCGCAAACATTATTATTTTTTGTTCGTTCAATGTCAAGTGTTTTTTTTTTTTGTAGACACATATGCGCATATTTTCTTTTTATTGTTATTTTAAGGGTTAGTCTACTATGCTTAAGATAGGACATTTAATTTTGTTCAAAATCATTTTAGATGTGACATAAATTTATGAAGTTTGAATGACATTTTTGTTCCTGACGTGAAACTTCTTTGGCCACGCTGTGGAAAAAATTTCAAGGTCGGGACACATTTTTCGACATTTTTCGTTACAAGCAGTTATATTTCGCGAACTATGCAAGCTATATTAAATAAATTTGATAGGAAGGTCCAGAAGATGAATATCATTCACTGGTTAAAAAGTGCATGTAAACAAATAAGTATCAACCGGCCTGTTCCCAATTCTACTTTCACGTGAAAGTGGGTATGAAGTGGAATGTAAAACTTTTTGAAAAGTCGGCATTATGCTACGACTTTTCAATTAATTTTGCTTTTTTAAAGCGGTTTTATTGATCAAATGGAAAAAAAAAATACACACGTATAAGCTCCAGAGTTTTTCCCTTTTTATCGAGTAATTCTAATTTTTATTACAAATGTAATATTGTAAATATTGATAAAATAAAAAACTCTGATTAAAAAAAAATATTTTTTCCGATGACAAGTACAAAGTCGGCGTTTTGGCATTTTCGGAGTCAGTGTTTGTGTGAATTATTTGACATTTCATTATATCATGGTGTAGTGAGAATAGTTCAAAAACAATATACCACCTGATTTTATTTCTTAAATTGTAATAGAACATCCAATAAGCCCAATAAAATGCACAAAGTATGAAAAAAAAACTTTCTGAAATTCCCTCAAATCAGAGGAAACCCCATAATTGGGCATCTCGCCTAATACATTATTTTGACAGACAAAATTGCGAGCAGTTATAATTTCAAGTGCATTGCAGCAGCCGTTGTTAACGTGAAACTCAATCAAAGTTAATAAATTTAATAAAAGCATTTTGATTCATAAATCTTGTTAACTTGTGTGCATATTTTAACTGACAGCGAAAAAGTTTGCATTTCTACTGTGAAAAGATAAACGTCTTGAACAGTCGTTGAATAGGCCTCACATCCACATCTAAAATAAAAAGTAATCAACAAGTCTTCGAAATTAAAAGTAATTGAAATTGCACGGATTACGGAACAGGCCAGCAAGCCTACTTTTTATAAAATAAGTTTCACTTTTTACACGTATACTAAGTTGCAAGTGCAACCCTTCGGCACTTATTGCGCTAGTTTCGAAATTTGAAACTGAAGAGTTAGAAAATAGTAGGACGAACTAGAAAACGTTGTATTTCTTGAAGTTGTTTATTTTGCCATCAAGGTTTGTTGAAAACTTTCAGTAAACATTATGAAATTCGGAAACTTTATTATCATTTACGAAACAGGAATCAAACCTAGAATTAGTACAAGTACCTTAATGTAAAAAGTACCTAAAATCTGAAAACAGTATTTTGCAAATCAAGAAAATTTAAATTTTTCGATCAACTTACCATTTTTTCCATTTTTGTGAAAAGATTTTGCTTCGCCGAAGCATTAAACTTTAAAGTTTAAGTGAAAGATCTGAAAGTAAAGAAATAAATAAGCATTTTTTAGTGATATGGTTATAAGTTTTCAAGTATTAAAGAATAGTAGAATAGACAATACATTAGAAATTTCAAAATATTTTATGATTTAAGACTTTGATACATCTTTTTGAAAATTTTGCGATGATTCTGAATCTGCAATCATTTTGTTTTAGACACGTCTAGTTTTTGAGATATTTTCCAAAACGTAAAAAGATGGAAAATGGAAATTAAAAAAAGTAAAATCAAGTTTTTCACAGAATTGCTACATAAGTTATTTTAATTTGAAACAAAAAACTTTGGCGCACATTTTGAGATATGATTGACTCAAATTGGACTATCAATTTGGTCGATCGCCAGTTAGAGCTCTACAAAAAATCTATCTCCAAATGTCGAAAATACATTTCCCCTTATTTTTTTCAGATTTTTATGTTAAGCCCTGCCTGGCGACCAAACGGATTAAGCTAGATGCATAAAACTCGGAACAGATAGCAACAATGTTACTAGGCTGCCTGGGATTGAAAAGGTAGACGTGAACATTAACCAATCACGCCCATACGTACTAAGTAAGTATTACTCGTACCAAATTTCAAGAATATAAATTTATCCGTTTGTGCGTTATCTTAATTTCAATAGACACATTTCCCAAAGGACAAATCATGACTCAACAGGGCCAATCGGAACTCTGAAAATCTGAAAAAATCAGGAAAAATTTATTTTCGGCATTTGAAGCCATTTGACAAAAATTCAGCATGATCGTTACATTCAACTCTAATAAATTCATATAATAAGGTGGAAAGTCCTTCAAATTTCAAAAAAAAAATGTGACTTTTGAGTAAGCTTTGTAGAGAAGAAATATCTAGTATACTACCAGTCTGATTAAAAAGTCAAGCATCCATAAAATTTAGCAAATAGCTTGTCTAAGGGATAAGAGTTCTAATAGGAAATATGAATACTTCATACTTTCGATTGGTACATAATTTGTTTCTAAACAAATCTGTGCAATGTTTAAAAAAATGCATTTTTATGTAACAGGTTTACAAAATCTTTTCAATTTGTTCCTTAAATTTCTATTATGCAGTTACTTTCCATAGGAAAACAGTTATGGACTGTTTATGAATCTTGTCAATGCCGAGGGCTTAAACCTTGTCGTACTGGATTTTGTGTCTCATTGCGGCACCTAACACATGCTATAATGTTTCCAGATTCTTTTGACATTGTCTACAGGAATGGTCATCTACGAGTCCCATCTTCCCTATGTTGTATTTCAAGTTTATAACGTCCTTTTGTTTCTGCAGTTTTTGATATATTTTTTGTAGTTTTCGAATTCTGCCATTCCTTAATTTTTGCCTTGTCGTACTTGATTTTGTGTCTCATTGCGGCACGTAACATATGCTATAATGTTTCCAGATTCTCTTGACATTGTATACAGGAATGGTCATCTACGAATCCCATCTTCCATAGGTTGTATTTCAAGTTTATAACGTCCTTTTGTTTTTGCAGTTTTTGATATATTTTTTGTAGTTTTCGAATTCAGCCATTCTCGAGTTAAGTTGTTTTTGACGCTATTTCCCATGCCCCAGAAAAGTTTTGGGCCTAAAAAAGTATCAGCATTTATACTACTTTCATGTCCTTTGTGATCTTGTGTACAGTTTAGAGTTATCTTGCTCCTACAGTCTTTAAAAAAAATTGTTTACCACAAGTGATATGGATGGAATTGCTTTAAAACTTGCGCCAAATAATAATAATATTTTGAATCAAACCAGGTTTGAACCTAGGACCCTCCATGTGATAGAAACATTTCATTATTTTCACTTAGAATTACCAACGCGCTAGACCTCTGCACCATTGACGTATAAGATGAAGAGGTATAAAATTTGTATTTTAAGCTAATGTCTCTCCATACAGAATTTGATATTCGAAAGACTGCTACCGCCTTACAAAAAATTATTGTGTTTTTAAATTAAATTCAATCAACTAAAAGTAAATAAATTCGAAAAAGAAAAATAAAGAAGTAAAATTGAAAAAAATTTTATATTAAAAAAAAAAATTTTAAAAATATCACCTACACTGGGAGTCGAACCCGGGCCCATGATGGCCACGTATTTTTCAAGTGATGAACGTTTGCTATAAAGAATAAGTTGTTTATGATTTTCGACAGGTATTTTTTACTATATAAAATATTTTTATGATTTGCCGCATGCGATGAAAACAATTGCAACAATTTATGAAATAGTTGAAAGATTTTTCGGCGAACTAACAGAAATATTTGCGATGACTTATTTTTTATGTGTATCAAGTGAAATATTTTTTGAGTGTAGATAACCCCAAGCCGTATTTATTAAATTCTAGAAGTGATAAGAAAAATAAAATTACTCGTGATGTATGAAGATGAAATGACATTTAGCCTTAGACAATAAAAACATTATCAGCTTAAGTAATGTATTTACGCTTAAAGTCCACTAATAATTTTTTGTAAAATTGAATATAAATTTCGTGTTTAAACAACGTTTCATCATTAGAATGTTTTAATTTGCAGTAGTCGTATCGAGTATTTTGCACAAAAATCTTAATTTCTGGAAGAATTTTGGTGAATAATATTTTCATATACATCCGAGTACTTATATAACTAAGGTAAGCAAATATTTATTAATGAATAAGCTATGACTTACTTATGTCATTATTTCGACTTTCAGTTCTTAAACATATATATCACATCAAGAATGTGCTTTGCAACAAATTGAAATAAAAATTCAGACAATTGTGTATCACACAGAGAACTATGTGGCAACTCATACGCAGCTTTCTGTCAATAGTTCTCCTACTGTTTTCATTAACTACAACAACTATGGCAACATTTAAGGATGAGGACTGTTTGAAGTTCAGAGATAATAGACAATGTGCTTGTTTTTTGACATTACGCGTCCACATCATAAGATGTCCACCAATTGAAATGGAAATAACTAAAAATCCCGTAAAAGTAAACATCATATACAATGATAACGTAGCTAGACCAACCGAACTTCTGCCTGCAATGAATATTGGCAATGTTACTGTATTCTATTTGGGACGCTACCCACATTCTAATGGACCCATATCACATTTACTTCACCATTTGGGTATAACCGTATTGCCAAGCACTACAATACGTATGACATTATCTGATCATTTGAATGATGTCAACAATACTCGTAGCCTTCTTAGTGGGCTGACTGACTTAACACGTCTTGAACTCTTTGATATTGATTTGCCAAATGTTTCGGATAACATCTTAATGGATTTACCAAATCTTATACATTTAGATTTAAAAGCCTATAGGAAAAGTGAAGTGGAGCTGCTACCAACGGGTATACTTCGTAGGCAGCATAAATTGGAAACTTTTTTGATCCAATTTTTTCAGCTCAAGATCATTAGCAAAGAATTATTTCCAGGAGCAGCATCTGCTATAAGAAAACTTGTTCTCAGGCACAATAGAATTAGAAATATTCTACCTGATGCATTCTTATCACTTACAAGGTTAGAGGAAATTGATCTTAGTTACAATGAACTCCAGGAACTGCCAGCCGAGCTTTTCTCCGTTAACAAACAACTTACGCATATATGGATTACTTACAATGCAATGCTTTTTCAGTCGCTCCCTTCAAAGTTATTTGCAAATCTAATGAATTTAAAATTGGTGGACATAACTTGTATAGAAGATAACAATGATACTTATATATTCGATGATGTGAGCGGATATGCAGGAAATACTATTCGTATAAGCTGTGGCTTATTTCATATTCCTGAAGACTTTTTTGTCAACACGACTAAATTTAACCAAATTTTTTTAAACAAAAATTTATTTTCAATGGTGCATATAAATTTATTTGCAAATCAATTTTATTTGAATCATTTAGATTTGAGTGAAAATAGATTGGGCAGATTGTCGGCTGAAGTGTTTCGTACAGCAACTAATTTGAGCGAGTTAAATGTATCATCCAATCTGTTGTCCAAGAGAGTGTTGATGAATTTGACTACAATATCAAGCCTTAAGAAAATTTACAACCACAACAATTACGCTATGACACCTTGTGACCAATGTGAGATGTTGAGGAGGCAACATGAATATTATATTCTGATATCCAACTGAAATTCTTAGACGCCCAAAAACTAGGGGGTATAATTTTACCCAGAACTCAAGAAAAATCTATTTTGTTTAAGTCGATCTAAGCTGTTTTTCCTTTTTGTGACAGCTATTATAATATATGATAATATATGTAATAATAAATAAATATAATGGAGAAACCACAGTATTTGAGTTTTTTTTTTTTTCTAGGATCTAGGTGGTGGTATGGACCAAAAACGTAAACTTTGAAAACATTAAATTTTGCTAAATTTTAAATAGCCGGCTTATATTCAATACTCTCTATCTACAATTTACATAAAAATTAGTTTTTGATGCCGAACCCATGTTTAGTAGCTTTGTTCTCTTATCCTAATTTGTTATGATTTTCTTGCAAATAATGACTAAAAGTTCATAAAATTATACAATTTTAAACGTTTTTGGCTAAGAATAACTTTATAAACCAAATTTTATAAATTATATCAAACAATTAGAATACATTAGTTTATAAAAACAAATGGTATAAATAAGTTCATACTTTATCCTCAAACATTTTTCTGTATACATAAGGACTGCCCCAGAAAAATTTGATACTTTTATTCCTTAAGATTATGATTTACCTGATGATCGTGCAGGTCGAAATATGGGTGCTGTTTTTTCTACATAACATGAAGATTACAAAAATATATAACGCTTGGTAAACGAACATCAGCAATCAAGAAAAAAAGCGCAAACTCATTTTGTACACTTACCTGCAAAAACCAGAATTAAAATATTCAGCCATAGCTAAAAAAACAGGTGCATCAAAAATCACTGTCCAAAGGGTTATTTCAAATTATAGAAGTGGTCAACTTACTACGCGGAAAAAGGGTTCAGGTAGAAAAGCCAGTATAGACCCACAGTTGGTAAAAAAGGTGAAGCGCATTTTTAAGCAGAATCCTAACACTTCAGAACGAGATGTGGCTACCACAGCGGGAACCTCAAAATCTTCTATAAACAGACTAAAGAAAAAGCTAATGACCTACAGAGTTCAAAAAGTACCAGACCGTTCCCATGAAAAACAGTTTCAGGCTCGAAAGTTATATGTCGATTACCTGACTAAATTTGACAGCTGCATAACACAGTGCGACACATGGAAAGTCAACTAAAATCCGTTATAAGTCGTCGAACGTACTCGCCGAAACAAGTAATTCTGCCAGAGCGTTTTGCAAAGTTGACTCATATAAGAATTTTATGGTCATTTTTACGATTTTAAGGCACTAGATGAATTTTTTTCGGTTAAGTTTGTTCGGCATATTTTTTCTTCTATTCAATAGCTACAATATTGCTGAAGTCATCAAAACCAATAATTATCCAGCTGAAAATTGCAAATTTTTGCCTCAAATTGGAAATATATTGTTTTGATGACTTCAGCAATGTTGTAGAAAAAAATGCCAAAAAAACTTAACCGAAAAAAGTTCATCTAGTGCCTTAAAATCGCAAAGATGACCATAAAATTCTTATATGAGCCAACTTTGCAAAACGCTCTGGCAGAATTACTTGTTTCGGCGAGTACTTTCGACGCCTTATAACGGATTTTAGTTCACCGTCAATGACTTGAAAAATGTTGCACTGTGTAATGGACGATGAAACATACATCAAGGCAGATTTTAAACAGCTACAAGGACACGAATTTTATACCTGTTTGGAGAAGGGGCAGGTACAGAGAAAATTTAAAGAGAAGAAAATTACAAAATTTCCCAAGCATTATATGGTTTGGCAGGCCATATGCACTTGCGGTCTGAGAAGCAGTTTTTTGTAACACAGGGCACAATTAACTCGAAAATTTATATTGATGAATGCCTTCAAAAACGTCTTTTGCCATTTATTCGTGAGCACGGAAGTACTGTAATGTTCTGGCCTGGTTTAGCAACATCTCACTACTCTAGAGCCACCATAGAATGGTACAATAGCAATAATGTTACTTTTGTACCCAAAAATGCGAATCCACCTAACTGCCCAGAGATTCGACCTATTGAGAGATATTGGGCTCTAACAAAATCAGATCTTCGGAAGAGTAAAAGTACTGCAAAAAATTTAAAAGATTTCAAAAATAAGTGGCGAAGGTCGTACGGTACTGTTGACGAAACAACTGTACAAATCTTAATGAAGGGTCTTAAGAAAAAAGTAAAATATTTTTGTATAAAATAATATTTGTTAATGGTGTAAGGTTATTTATGTACGTTACACTACTCATTAATAAATAAAAAACAATATTTAAAAAAAATTCATTGCGTTTGTTTTTTTTATTGATGAAAAACAAAATATAAAATTTTTCTGGGGCAGTCCTTAGATCCTGAGATTTCCTTGCTTAAAGTTGCAAAAATAGCTGTTTTGAGGCATATTCTCGTAATATGAAAATATGTTATAATTACACAGTAAACAATTTTAAATTATTTTTATACTTTAAGCTATTTATATAGAAACTGTGGTATTAAATAATTAAAATTAAACTTGTAACAAAATTTTTCAAAATATTTTTATTTGTAGGACTTGATAGCATTTTTTAATCAATATTGGAGTATTTCTATTGATTAATGCTATATAAAATAACGATTCAAACGGGTTTTTTTTGCTCTCTTGAAAAATTGTGTTTTTGCAGATAGAGGGCATCGAATATAGGCCGTAAAAATCCATGATGGATAAAAATATTTTTAAACTGAATAATAAAAATTTTGAAAACTTTTCTACAAAAATCAGCCCTATTCCTAATTCTCGTTTCTATTTCGTTTCTGAGGCATTTTAGTTTTAACCGTCGTCTCGTTTCTATATATTGAAAAATATAGAAATATATTCGAACGACTAGGGGTGGTTATCAATGGGTCTGAAAAACGATGATAAGTGCAATGTTTTCCTAACCCCTCTTTAAGCACTCCTCATCGATCCAATACATTTCCAGAAACGGGACGCCGATAAAAACTAAAACGCCTCAGAAACGACAATTGGGAATAGGTGTGATTGGAATAATTCGTAAAGAAAAAATGTTAAACAAATGCCAACCACTTCTTACACAAATGATGATTAAAACAATTTTTACAACAAATATCTATCAGTATGTTGTACTTCCTTGAGATTATAAGATAAAAAACTAAAAAAACTGAATCCTTTCATTTTTGCCGAAAAAATATGGTAAATAAAAGCAAAGATTCATAGCGACAACAAAGACTATAATTAAAAGGCATTTTTGTTTAACACCTTAAAGCAACATTTAATTAATAGAAGCAAATATTTGCTTAGCTATAGTTGAGTAAACTACAATTAAAACCAACAATAATAAAAATATGTAAAAGACAAAGAAAAAAAAGCAAACAACAACTTCATAGATGCGTTAAAAATAAATTTTTCAAATATTTATCTTAAAGTTTTTTTTTTAAATTTTTTTTTTCTTCTTCTAAGAAATATACCGAATGACACAAACAACAATGAAAACAATTAGTAACCATATACATGGCAGAAGGAGGCAAATGATGATAAAAAGTACGTTAAAACAACTGCAATTAAAAATAAATTAAAAAAACAAACAGCATCATTATGAGGTGGGGGAGATTAAAATTTAAAAGAAAAGAAGAAAAATTGGAGTAAAATTAAAGTTTTTCCGTCAGCTTTGTGCTAATTGCCGCCTAATGCTGCTGCTGCTACTTATATTTGACTTATGCCAGACGAAAACGACAAAAACACCAAGCAAGAAATTGTTTAAATAGCATTTTATATCTTAAGCGGAAAGCTTATTCTTAAACAGCAGCTGTTGACTTTTCTCTGTAAAATTTATTTTAATTTCAAATTTAACTTGATATAAATTTCCCATTCAAATGGAAAAATTCGAAAGCAAGCTTGATTATGTTTTATAATATGCTGCCTTAAATTCTCTTTTTACTGCTACCATACATTGGAATAATTAAAAAAAAAATATGATTTTTGGAAATTTTACGATTATCTCTTAAAATGGGAACTCAGCAATTTTCAAAGCATTTTTTCTGTAGTTTAACCCATTAGTTTCCAGTTTTCGGAAAGAGAGGTCGAAAAGACCAGGAGAGAATAGGTTAAAATGATCTGTCATTTGTGTGATTTCATTATGATCATCGAAGAACAACATTTATTTTACTTTAATATTTTCAATTCATATATATAATTATATTGGAAAAAACATCTTCCTAGGAGGGGGTTTGAAACCCCAGAACCCACCCCATGTACACGGGTCTGTAAATTTGATATACTATCTTTTTATATACGAAAAATTTTAGATATCGGGCTCATTCTGAACATTTTTGATATCTTTATAAAATAAAAACCGTATTATGCCATGATTTTTCATAAAACGGCTGTGAACGACCTCTTAATGGACCTATAAAAAAATTTGGTAAAATTTTCAGCTTATATTTCTAACACAATTTTCAGGGTTAGAATCGTAGAATGCCCAAAAAATTGCGACAAAAAGTCCAATGCGAGAGCTAAGTACTTACAATGGAGAAAATAGATGATATTCAAAGTATACGAGAGGGGCTCAGAAGGATCTGACTGAATGTATGGCGGTTGTTATTTTTAAAAATAACTTGTTTATCAGTATTTGCTTGGCAGCCATCACTATCGAATGCCTATTAGTTAATTTGTAAAAATATATTCATCATGAAAAAATGTCACAAAACATTCTGAAAAAATTCACACGTATTTTTTGGACAATTCTAAACATTTTATGCCATAAGCACTTTTTTCATAAGACGCTTTGTTTTTCTCTACTACTGAAAAAAGATTTGCACGACATCACTATATAGGGTGTATCGTATAGACTAACAAAAAATTGCACCTAAGGGGGTGGGTCTAAAATGTACCCCTGAGGAGGTATAGGGTTAAAACTGATTTTCTGACTTGCTTTAGAAAAAAAAATTTCATGGATAACCCTAATTGTATGAGCATTCAGATAGTGTATATGGTATATAGGGCTTAGAAGGATTTCGTAGAGTTCTGGATCTTTAAAGTTGATATATAATTTTTTTTCCCCAATTTATTGACTTTGGCAGCCTTTCTAGTATGAAAAAATTTCTATTAAAATATCCCTTTATAGTTTTTTTGTTGTTAAATCTCAGTACACTTGTCTTACCAATTTGTTAGTCTGTGGTCAGAAAAAAATACCATATACACTATCTGAAAGCTCATACAATAAGCTAAATCTTTGCCATAGAAATGTATTCTCTAAAACTTTAGAGTGATTCAATAAATGTGTTTTTCTAACACAATTCAGAAAATTAGTTTTCGCCCTTTAACTCCTTAGCGGTACATTTAAGACCCCCCAGGTGCAATTTTTGTTAGTCTAGGCCTCCAATAACACCTCCCAGAAGCTTCGTAACCATATGCGATACATCCTGTATTGTCAAGAATTTCAAAGCCTATATCGATTACCCCAATTTTTTTCTGGAACATAGTTCCTGTACATGTAGAGAGTGCCCACATTAATTAATATATACCTGTTTGAAATAGGAATTTTCAATAATAAATGAAAAATATTGGCCAAAAAAAAAAAAAAAAATTTTACTCCCTATGCTAAATAATTTCTTAGGAGGCGCACTTCAGGAGTTTTCGCCCCATAGACATATTTAGGTTAGTTACATAAATGTTTTGCTTTCAATCCTTAGCAATGAATACCTTGGTATGCAGTTTAACTATGAAAGAACTAATCTTAATAATAGGAGTACATTTATGAGAGGAATCTGGGGCTCTAGGTGCATTCGAATTATATGAGAATACAATACAATGATGTTAATGATCTGTACGATATATGTATGTGGAATTGGGGTTTTTGATGATATGTGTAGTAGTAGTGATTTTTTATCAAACTCAAAATCTAACATGGGAAATATTGCACTGATTGTTTTTATAGTTATCAGAGGCAATAAGTGTATCTTTCCCAATATTTGCGTTAATTATGATTTTTATGCCCTCTGAAATATTTCCGTAACTTTAGAGCCCCTACGTTATGAATTACCCTATCGAAAACAAAGATGTTAAACAAAAACAAAATCATCAGAAGCAGCATATTACATGAAACAGAAACAAGAAATTCTAAATAAATTCTAAAGAAAACGAAAATTAAATAGAAATACAACCAAATAGGGAAAGGGAGGGGGAGGGAGGTAGAAGGGGCGGCCAATAACAAAACTTGAATTATGAGATTTACGCGCGTTACGTTTTAATTAACTCGACAATGATGTAGTTGCTTGCTTGCTGTTGGTTATTTCTATAGAATTTGTTGTAGCTGGCTTAATCAGTTACGTTGTATGCCTCACTGGTTACTGATGTAGCGCTCATACAACAGAAACAGAAAAAACAGCAGCAACAGTAGCAGCAACAACAACAATAATCTCAACAGTGCCGCTAAGATAAAGTGATTTCTATAGCTCCAATCTTATTGGACGGATTTTTTTCTTTCTTTCTATTAGTTTCTTTAATTTGTTAGCGAATTTGTTATTAATTAAGTGTGTAGTGTAGCTGCGTTGTTTTTGAAAAAGAAAGAAAAAAAAAAAGACAGGAAGTAAGATTTAATTGAAGTTAGTGGTGTAAAAGGGGCAACGAATGAGTTTTCTACCATAAAATAGGGCAATTTACTAAGATTTTGAAAATACGAAAATTGCTGAGTTTAAGGGTAAATAAAAGGTCATTTACTAATTGTAGAGTAAGTGAATGCTTAGTGGAGTACATTAAGCAAAAGTCGTAAATTTGAATTGATGAATATATAAAACCCTCTTAAGTGAATCGACCCATAAATGTCAACGTTTTGAGACACATAAGCTAAAGAGGCACTAAAAGGATTTTCGTTTAAGTATATCAATGTAGTTACTAAACATATATTCAACTTTTGATCATTTTAATCATTTTCATATTAATATGCAAGACAAAAAATTGTCCTACCTTTTTTAGGGGAAAGTGGGGTAAAGTGGGAAGTGGGGTAAAGTGGGAAATGCCCCTTTTCGGGCAAACTAGCAAAGTTTAGCTGTCATGCGCTTCTGACATGTACTTGCAATGACCGTAAGAAAATCTTTATGGTATAGCGATGCGTGCATACGTGTTTTTGTACTCTCTCGAATCATGTAAAGTTTTTAAGTGATTTTGAAATTTAATTTTGAAATTTTTAAGGATCAATATTTTTACTGTTTCTGGAGGTAAACCGATTGTAAGTACACAAAAATATTCTTTGTAGTCTTAATTTTGATAACGCAAAAGGATTCCGTGTAATTCATAGAGTGAAAGAATGAAGCTCACTTTTTTTGCAAAATGTGGTATCGGGGTAAAGTGGGAAATTTTTTATGGGGTAAAGTGGGAAATGTTATTTCACGATTGCTAGTCCCCACTTGTCAACGTATTATACTATTTCATGATCCAAATAAGTGTTGTACATTTATATTGTGAGTAAACACTCCGGAAAAGCTAAGCGAGTTGCAAAAAGCAGTTGAGAAACGTTTGGGCAATAAATGGAAGAAAGAAGAAAGCGAATCATAAAAAAATAGAGTGCCAGTCGCAAAAAAAGCACCACCAGCAAAGAAAGCGTCAAAGAAACAAAGAAGTGCTAGCTCAGATGAAGATCGTAATTTTTGCACCATTTGCATGGAACTCATGCCCGAAATCATGACCAGACACAACACCATCAAACGCAACCTAAAGGATTGTCAACGCCCATTTCACTTAAAATGCGTTAATTTCACTACAAGCTTATTTTCTTACTAACACTGTGACTCGGACTTTGATGTTTCATCAGAGAACGACGAATAAGCTACTATTTCACAAATTTTTTTAGACAAATTTTTTCATATATTTTTTTCCAGCAAAATCATTATTTCATTTCATATTTACTTCTATGGGTGTGTTCCTTGAACCTTTTTTGACTTACAATAAAGATATTAGAACTTTTTTCCAACATTTGTGTTAGTTTTTATGAGTTTTGAAAGTTTCCCACTTTACCCCACGATTTTTAATTTTTTCCATTTTGGGCATCCTCGATCAAAGCGTCGTACTCAACAGAAATTCCATATTTTCGGTTCGTTTCTTCGGCAAAAATATAGCTTATTTAATTTTCTTTATTATAGGAAGTTGAAACATGAAAAAATAAGATGTTTTGTTCATTTTATGGAGCTTCGAAAAAAAGTTTTCCACTTTACCCACTTTCCCCTACTATTTTAGAAATGGAGCACGACTTTGAATTATAGACTTTTAGAAAGGTAGTTGTAGAGGTGCACAAAGTGAAAATTATTTTAATATCTTAAGCCTGCCAAAATTGAACACAAATTTTTCAATATTAACAACAACAAAATACGCGCTCACACAGAGTTAACCGGATTTCTCTGTAAATATGCGTCAAAAAGACTATGTACTTAGAAAATCCATTATTATTGTAAAATAATTATCACAACAGATTTGTGCAAGACGAACTTCAAGAAGGCGGCTCTAAATTTTTGACTCATGAGAGAAACATGACTGGCGAAGACTTAAATTGTTTCTATATGTTCTGTTTTGTGACATAATACTATACTTTGTAGACTTTCATATCAACAAAAGCGTAGCATGTGTATAATACGATTCCATCGGAGATTTATGAGGTGATTTACGGCTATTTTGAGATTTAGCTCTATGTAAATCTTGTTGAAAATCAAGTGTTTTAGTAAACAAAATAATAAATTCAATATAATTTCACTTATGAGGCACGTAATACTATAGTTTTTTTACGGAAGTTTTGTTTGGAAGGAGGGTCCATTTTTAGCATATTCAATTTCACTCAATTCAAACGTTTTTTATCAAATAAATTTTCAAATGCTTTCATTATTATGACAACAATACAGTATTTGCCATGATACAATTATAGAGGTAGCGCAAAACGAGCGAAGCGAAGTCGAAAAAGTAGCGAGTGCTGTCAAAGACAACAAAATCAAATATTTTTCATAAAACTTATGTTTTGTGACGAAACTTAAACTGTCGAAATCACAATACATCCAATTGACGGACATCAAATGTCAAATTGAGCGTTAAGCCAAAGCATGCGGTTGTATGTGCCAATCTGACACTCAATTGACATTAAAAATTGTACAACTTTATAAGACGCGACGCACACTGCGTTGACTAGTGGGCAAAAATCAAAATTTTTTTGACTCGAAACCTAATAATATTGGTATCAATCGACAGGTAATTGTATCAATAAAATAAAAACAAAATATTTAGGGGAAAAACTTAGTTTTGGCTACGCTGTGACACTTCAAAGTTGAGATATTTTTCAAAAAAAATCATGTTTTATTCACTTCGTTTTGGGTTCTCTTAAACAAATAATTATCAAAAATTTGTCTTTTGATTAAACTAAGCAAAGTAAAGTTTTTTATAACAAATGATATTTGAGTAAATAAATAAAACTAAAAAATTTTGAAAAATATATAGTTTGATGTATATTGTAGTGATTTTAATACACGATATTATCAAATGAAAAACTTCAGAAATTGACAAATTTCGATGAAAAAAAAAACAAATCTTATAAAAATAAGTGCCGGTTTTTTTCTTAATCTACTAGTTCGAATTCTATATAATCAAGAACTGCAAATAACTTTTCCTACTTCGTCCTACAAATATTTTTTTTCTTTTTTTAAAAAATGCTTAAAACGAAAAATTTGTATGAAATATAAAATTTATGTTGAAAATTGTTTGTTTGTTTTTATGAACACAAATGGTCTCACAAGTACAAAAAACATTATTTCTACTACGTACATTTCATTTGTTAACATTAAACATTACTTTTTCATCATCGTTATATATGGACCTTAAGAAAATCGTCCTAAATACCTGGTTTTTAGCAAAACTATAAAGTTTACAACAAATCTGAGATCATTTTTGAGCTCAGCGACCCCAAATTACTTATAGTACCAAATTTCATCGATATCTAACCACTCTTTCTATTTTTGACCATTGCTTGTATGGCCTCAACGCACTGTGCGACGGATTAAATACGCGCGCTATTTATGGTTGATGGCTTAAGCAAAAAGAAAAAAAAAATAATAAAAAAAATGCAAGACTTCATAAACGTCAAAACATAAAATCTGTTAAAATAAATGACAGTTGCGAAATTAGACAGAATGTGAGAGGTAGAAAAAGCGCATGAAAAAAAAAAAAAAAAAAAAAACTAAATAAAATGAATGGAATTGAAACGAAACACCAGACTGCAAAGATGCCACAAAAATAAAATTTATGGCACCATTTTTTAATGTCAAACCATACGTTATTTTCTACTAGACTACGCAGGTAGTGAGTGGCGCAGAAGAAAAAAAAAGCAACCTTCACTTCGTAGAAACCAGAAATGATCACCTGTTGGTCTTCTGCGAGACATGCGGGTCATTCAGGACCAAATGAAATGTGAAAAAACTCAATAACAAAGCAATCAATAGGGCAATGGCAATGAAATGTGAAGAGAAAACCGCAGGAGTCCATGTGCACTGAATGCCTGGTGGAAAGCAAATGAAGAGAAAAGGATACCCCTGCTGAATTTTTTACGATCTTTGACTTTATTGAGTTTTTTTGTTGTTGCTGCTTGAGTTTTAGATTTCGCTTTTGCTGCGTAGGATTCAATGTTTTTTTTTTTTTAGTTTTTTGCACTGTTGCACTTTAATGCCTTTTTTATACAGGTTCGAATTTTACTCCACTGTGATGTCTCGACTTTGTACAACGTACATATGTAAATTGATACTCATAGCTTTGGGAAGCATTAATATCATTTCTTTTTTAATCTTCTCTTGCTGAAAGTTTTTTTTTTTTTGCCGATCTGTCTGGGCAGCATCTCTTGTTCAACTGAACACCTCCTGAGGCGATGCCTTTACATTTGTTTGTTTTGTAAATTTTTTTTTTGTACTTTTGAAATCATTTATTTGCTCTTTGTTAAGTGGAAATTGAAAAATATATATTTTTTTTTTCATTATTAAAATTAGCTTTCCACTATCAATTCTTGCTGTGTGTAATTTGAGCTGTCACATTTTGGTGTTGCCATTTTTAATTTTATAATTTATTTTATAGCTAAGTTGTTGCCTCTTGAAGCATAAATTTGTAGATATTTTATTACTACATCAAGGGTTTGTACGCACATGACAAGGTTTGGCATTTTGTACTTAATACTTTTAAAAGTATCAGATTCAAGGTCGGTATATATCTTTTATGCAGCTTCTAAAAAATATGAAAATTAAAAACTGCCATAATTATTTGAAGTAAAAATTTCAAAATTTGGCTCATGAATAAAATGTACTGGCTTTATATAAAATTTTCAGTGCAAGCTTTAAGTTATAACGCAATTACTAGGGGTCTGCAGAAGATGTCTTGTTGGAGTTTCAAGACATTTCGTTTCAAGATACATTATGTGTTGTACTACACAGACCAATCTTGTTTAATTTGCTTAAGTTCAGTGCATATGCTGTACTAGTAGTTGTAGTGTACAGGGTACACAACAAAATGCTACTTTAGTGACAAAAGTAGTTTTTCGCTCTCCTCTTGTGCCTCTTTCTAGGTTAGGTTAGGTTGCGAGGGCTTCGTTGGCATATACATATATAAGCCAACTTCCACTTAGACCATTCTGGTGGTTCATTGTGATCCCTCTTTAAATACGGTACATAGTTCTAAGATACATATAAATACAATTAATTTAATTCAGTATATTTTATACAGTCATCATTCTTATTTAAGCTTATTCATTGGTTGTTGGCTACTATTCGTGTTTTCTGTTCCCATTTTGATGCTTTGATGTATTTCAGGATCTGAGCGTGGTCTATCTCATACCATGTGCCTTTTTTTAGTTAACACTCTCTCTCTCTCTCGCGAAAATGAGTGAAAGCTACTACAATTCTGGGTTGCCAATGCATTGCAACTTTATGTGGTTACCAAAGCATAAATTACATCGTAATTTTTCTTAGCTGCAGCATTTGTTTGTATGTAATACAGTACACTGAAGTATTTGCTGAATCTGGTTTTGACACTGATAAAACAAGACAGTGTATTTCAGTGTCAAAATGAAATTGGTATCACTTAAAAACTGTTTTGATTTTACCCAAAAATTATTTTGACTTTTTTTATATTTAATTTTAGCCAGGGTCTCACGGTGTGTGTCGAACGGGAAATTTTTTTCCACCATACAAATTTTAAATTGAAAATCTTTCAAAAAACCAGGATTTCTCAGTGAACGTTGCTTCACCTTATCTTGTTAAGTTAAAGTGGCATCTCCAATTTTTCCAAATAATTTACATTTTACATGGCGTGGCATCAGCCATTTTCTCAGTGAACATTATTTGTCCTGGCGCTCTATACACATGTATCAAATCTCATTCATTTGCGTTAAATGCGTTTTGAGATACCTCGTGATACATTCATTTTTCCCAGTACACATTATTAGGCTTGGTGCTTTTTACATATGTACCGAATCTTATCCACGTATATAAAATAGTTTCAGAGATATAATGATTTAAATTTTAGGCTCACGATTTACCTTTCAGTACCCATATGAAAAGAGTGTAATATCCTAATAAAAAAAAAATTAAAGTTTGTGCGAATGTCTTTCACGGACTGGAAAACCACTTGACCGATACAGTGCATTAGTAAAAATCAGGGAAAGGAAGTAGGCTAGTAAACGGAGTGTGCCATGATCCTAAAAACCCAAATTCAATATATCTCAGAAACTGTTTGTCGCATAGGAACGACAGTTTTACACATGTAAAAAGCATCAATTCAAATACAACCCAATAGAAAAATGGGTGGTGCCACATCCCTATGAAACAAAAATCAACTTATCTCAGAAACTGTTTCACGCATGGTGATAACATTTGGTACATATATAAAGGTCATTAAGGTAAATGGAAAAAGTCGCTGGGTAAAGAAATCTAAGGATCGGGAAAGTCGTGGAAAGAGATAAAAGACATCGTGACAAATGGAGACATATCATTTTGGCCCTATGCCCCTTCTAGGGGTTACGGGAGTATATAAGCCAAAGAATATTCATTAGAAAAATTGTCGGTGCCACGCGCTTTAAAACCAAAATTCAAATTATCTCAGATGACATTTGGTACATGTCGACAAGTCCAACGTATAAGTTGGTAACTTGAAAATCGTAGTTTTGTATTTTTTTTTCCACTAAAATAAACTTTGGTTGTTACTTTAAAAATAGCTTCCAGCCCTTCAAATTTGGAGCTAGTGATACAAAAATTTCACATAAGAAGAAGTCTAATGCGCAGATTTCAAAAAATACTGTCCCGTAGAAAGTTGGTAGCTTGAGTTATTAACTTGTACGTTGGATATATCGATATATAAAGGTCATCAAGCCAAATAACGTCATTAGAAAAATGGGCAGTGCCATGCCTCTAAAAAACAAAATTTGACATAATTTATGAAAAAAGGGCATTGCGAAGCATGCCAGGCATTTGCTAGAATTCCATTTGCCTTAAAGTGATTTTCATTAAGCTACAACTTTTCTATGGAACGGTTAAGTGGAAACACTTGATATGCCAATTTAATTGCAATATCAATCCAGACACTTAATTGTCAATACTCTCATTCGGCAATCAGGTTTTTACCAACCGTTAATTCCCACTGGGCATGGCTCGTTAAAAGCTGTTTTACATTATTATGCATAATAGCACTAATTTTTAATGCAAATTAAATCAATTAAATACTTTTCTGCGTATTTGATAGCATCATATGTACATAGCTATGGAATGATTTTATTTATTAACTTTTTACTAATGCAACAAATAAAATAAAATTCAAAATAGCAAATGTTTGTTTTTATCTTCTGCTGTCAAAACAGATATTTTTTACGAGTAAAAAACTCGTTAGCTGACAAAAAAATATTCCAAGAATTCAAATGATACCCAAGGAAGATTAAAAAACCACAATTAAAATAAAATATACATATTGAAATAAACATATTTTAATAAAAAATATTTACGCATAGCTAAATAAGCGCAATAACCTGTCAGAATGTCATTAATTAATTGATGAATATTCTTTTTAGCTGAATTAATGATACTTTTAAGAGAATTCAAGCAGCCAAATGAAATGACAAAAAAATTAAAATGTGACAATAAAACTGAACAAAACTACTATACTACTTAATGCCAAAATAAATTTAAACATTTTTTTTTTTATTTTAGAAAGAAAAAAACCCAATTTTTATTTTAAATTTGTTGCTGAACGTATTTAGGCGTGGCGCATTCACAAAACTAACAAATTTCCAATGTTCTGTCAGAAGCAGCGTCAATAAATTAATAAAAATCTCTAAAATTCAGCGATATCAACAAGCCAAATATAAAAGTTAAATAAAAGAAAGAGTCACAAATGTTTAATTTATGAGCTTGAATTTTATTTGCAAAAAAAAAAAAAAAAAAAAGAAGACGCACATAAATATATTTTTTTTTAATTCTGCAACATTTGTTGTTTGCAATTTAATGAATATGTAGGTATCTAAAGGATACCCACTGATGTGTTGTAGCACAACAACTTTTGATATAAAATTCCAGTGAAAAGCAACAGGAACGAATGAACAACAGCAGAAAATTAATTATGTTTGAATTCGATTTGTGTTTAAAATGATTGTGGTTGTTGTTTATATTTGTTTTTCGAAAAAATGTTTCTTTTTTGGGCGGCCACAAAAGACCGAAGACAAACACATCCGATTACTTGTTATAGTGAGTTTGCTGCGTTTAAAGTTGCCAACGGAAGAAACTAGAGTTTGCAGGTTCGGAGATGAACGACTGTAAGTCGTATATATCGATTATATTATTTTTTACTAATGAAAGAGTTACTGTTTTCTTATGGAGATGTTGGCCAGAAGATGGCCAATGTTTCGGCTTACAGTGTTTCATTTCTATAACTAGCGTAGTATTTTACACACTAGAGTCGCTCAATGGTCAAAATTTGAACACAAATGTATTAAATAATGTTGGTACTTTTTGGACAGATTTAGTACTTTTATTCTAGTCGGTACAAAATAGAAAAGCTCATTGATCATCCCTAGTACAATAATAATGCAAAACGGAAGCTAAACCAGATGATGATGCGAGTGCAGGCGTGGTTGGAAGGCTACTTACGGTTTCAAGCTAGCCACAGAAAATACAGTGTTGCTTAACCTTACCAAAAAGCACATATTTTTGGAAAGTCCGATGTGTTTACTCTCGGGAACGTGCATAAGTAAAAAAAGTGGTTTAATGTCTCGGTGTAAGATTGGACTCAAAACTGACCTACTCGGCGCAGATACAGCATGCGGTGTTAAAGCACGACGGCATCACTCTGCCAAGATTAATTGCAAACATAGGTGAACCAACTGTGAGCAAACGAAAGCCTTTGCTGCCGACTATCCACTCAGTCTTGTTATACGACTGTGAGGTATGGGCAGATGCAGTTCAAAAGAAGAACGTTATCCGTCGTCAAAGTTAGATCGTGGGATAGAAAATGAGAAGAATTAGTCAACGGACACGCCTACCGCCCATGTAAAAAATATATTCAAAATGCAACTTTAGGAGTTTTTTTCACGACAATGCAACCAAAATACATAAAAATACTACGAATTGTAAGCGAAAGCTTAAAAAAAAAAATTGGGTAAAATTGGGCAAGGAGGTGTGGCACCTCCCAAAATTGGATGAACTTGGACAAGAGGGCGTGTAGGGTACTTATTTTTTGGCCACGCCAAAGGGTACACCCTTTTTGCCTTGGCAGAGACCAAGGGGTTCCAGTTTAGAACAACTTTCATCTTGGTAGAGATCGTAGACGTTAGGACCTCATTCGTCCTCGGCTTAGGGCTAAGTCCTGAAGCGGTTTTCCACCTTTTTTGAAAAAGAAAATAGAAATGTTGGCAAGGGTTGCTGAAGCACTACTCAGGCCTTTTATACAGATAGCAATTAAAGCATTAGTAAAGAGAACTCTCTGATGCAATACAAAACAGGTTTTCCAGAGGGAGCTATTCCCGATGAAGAGGAGGTGTTTTAGTCTGTAGGACGTTTAAGAACTAGCATCGATCGGTAATTGCTTTTCACCCCTCGTCCGCAAAAACTAAATGTTGTTAATGTTAGCGCCTATGTTTGTTTTCAGCCCAAACAGAGCTAGACGCTAGAATGTATGCATGCACTTGGCAACTCTAATCGCATTGCACATGCAGAGTTAACGCGAAAGGGCAAACAAGCAGCCATCAGACAAGCTAACGATATAAGAAATGAAATAAAATCGATGCGATCGAAAAATTGAATCTGTAAGATATGAGTACACACATGCGGCGGTGTTGTTGTTTTTTATTGTTCCATGCTTTGTGCTGTATCAGCTAGTTTGTTTTTTTATGTATCTTAAAGATGTTGTTTGTCGCATTTTTACTTTTTATAGGGATTTTTTTTTCATTTTGTTTCGCTTTTTAACTTGCGCGCTTTGTTTGTTTTATGCTGCTACGGTGTGATTAATTAAAATTAATGCGCAGCAAAAGAAAGAAAGGGAACAAAATGCTATCTGTGCGCTGTCTCGGATGCATCTTGCAGAGATATGTATGTACAAGATATGCGTATTTTAAGTTGAGCTGTTTTGAATTTTGTTGCGCTTGTACACTTGCTGGAGGATGGAGTTTTATGCTGTTGAAAAACGGTTTTTTTTTGCAGCAAGTTTCTACTTTTGCCTTTTTCTGCTTTGCTTGCTTGCGTTTTTAATGAGTTTGACATTCGTTTTAATTCTGTGAAATTTATATCTCAAGGGTTAACTGGCGACTGATTAATATCTTGCGGTTTGCGTTTAGTTCATTCAGCAGAAGTCTATACATTTTTTTGAATTTAAAAAAATTTTTTTAGAATAAAGCATCGAGGCAAATCTTAATTAACAGCTGTGTAGCACTTGCAACATTATGCCATTACAAGTATTTTGTTGAGATTTCTTTGCGTTTTTTAAATATTTCAAGCTTCTGAGTTCTGTATCCATTTTTATTTAAAAAACTGTTGATGGAAAATTTCAAATAACTTTTTTAAAATGGTCTCAGATTTATACAGTTTGTAGTTTTTAAATTTTAATTTAATTTAAAACAACGCAAAAACGCAACTTGTGTGTTCCAGCCACACACACATAAACAATTTGGCGACGGGATCACCGTCAAACATCACTCAGCCGCCCATTCATGCCACATTAAGCGCGTTAATGCAGCATTGGATACAACTTGTCTCTGATAAGTGCACAGGCAAAATTTTAGCGATTATTTCGGTGAAAAGTTTGAGCGTAAATTTCGCTGTGTACTTATACTAGGGTGTAACATTTCTCGAAATATTGGTAAAATCAATAGTTCGTAAAATTTCTATTTTAGAGAATTGTCTTGTTACTCGGTCTGTACTTTTTTTCGGTTTTTAGAATAGAGCTATCCAAGAATCCACAAAACCGTTGGTTACTTTTCAGCACAAATCTTTTAAAAAGGGTTAATTTTCTGAATTTTTTCAAAAATTTTTATTGTTCCAAAATAAAAGTCTGCCAGTCTGAAGTTGAAATATAACACTTTCAAAAAAGTTTATCTTGATATAAAAGAGACCCACGTCAAAATTTGTTCGGTTCACGTAGAATGCCCCTTATATTAGTGTACACAAAGGCCCGGATTTACACTCATTAGTTAAATAATTAGTTATCTAAAATGTTTCATATTCACAGTGTTTCGGTTAACTGAAACATTATACAGTAGAAAAATATGGCAGCATGGCTAAATTTGTGTATTTTCTGAAATTATTATCCCTGTAAGACTAGAATAAATTCAATTACATTATCAATTGTAACAAAAATGGTCGAAATGTAATGCAAAGTCGGTCATTTGTATCAAGAATGGTCCGAATGTAATGCATAATTCGTCGTAGTACCAAAAGTGGTCCAATTGTTTATCGATTGTGTCAGTGACACTATAACGTTACTGACTACGTACTGTTTGGCAGTACGTCGACTGTGAAGAAGAGCAAACGATAGTGTATCGGTCTAATGACTTAAAAAAAAAAATGCCCCATTGCTGGTCCAAATCTAATGCATAAGGAGACAATTGGCCTTCTTTTGGCCCGAATGTAATGTATAAGGAGACAATTGGTTGCGACTAATGACAAACAATGTAAAATGTATAATATATAATTAAGTGCAAAAAAACCGTCACTTTTACAGCACCAATTCGCTGCTGCAGCATGTGCTCCGAACTTTCAACTGAATGCAATTCAGCACTTCTCAAGGCACTGCCTTCGTCAAGCGAAATTTGGGGTTTAAGCTAATGGTGAATAAATGATTAAAACTAAAATGTTGATCAAACTCTTGTCATTGGTTAACTAATGGCCTAAGAAAACATGAATAATACGAGAAATTAAAGACTTTAAGGCGTAAATAACACAAAGTGAAAGAAAAAAAAAAAAAAATAAAATTAAATAAACTTTCTACTAGACATAACTATGTACCCTTACGTACTTTTTGACCCTGACTCCGAATCCGAGGCAGGAATAACTCATATACCAGCAGGATTTTGAGGTTACTTTGCTTAAAGTTGAAAATAGTGCTTTTTTTAGGCTTATGGTGGAGCTCCAGAAAAAGGTGTGATTCCATTTTTTTCATGGCATCTCTTTTATCAAACTACATATAACATAAAGGCAATGGCAATGGCGATGGCAATGGCAATGGCAATGGCAATGGCAATGGCAATGGCAATGGCAATGGCAATGGCAATGGCAATGGCAATGGCAATGGCAATGGCAATGGCAATGGCAATGGCAATGGCAATGGCAATGGCAATGGCAATGGCAATGGCAATGGCAATGGCAATGGCAATGGCAATGGCAATGGCAATGGCAATGGCGATGGCGATGGCAATGGCAATGGCAATGGCAATGGCAATGGCAATGGCAATGGCAATGGCAATGGCAATGGCAATGGCAATGGCAATGGCAATGGCAATGGCAATGGCAATGGCAATGGCAATGGCAATGGCAATGGCAATGGCAATGGCAATGGCAATGGCAATGGCAATGGCAATGGCAATGGCAATGGCAATGGCAATGGCAATGGCAATGGCAATGGCAATGGCAATGGCAATGGCAATGGCAATGGCAATGGCAATGGCAATGGCAATGGCAATGGCAATGGCAATGGCAATGGCAATGGCAATGGCAATGGCAATGGCAATGGCAATGGCAATGGCAATGGCAATGGCAATGGCAATGGCAATGGCAATACCATAACGATAGCTGCCATTGTTGACTTTAAGGTATTCCTAAGGAAAATATGTGTGGCAAATACATTTTCTTTAAGTGTAAGAAATTTTTTTTTAGAGTTTTTTTCTACAAAAGCAGCATTTTTCACTTAGGCAACCATTAGCCAAAAATACAAGCTAAAATGATGCTTAGATATAAATTGTGCGCAAACTTTGTTGTTTATGCATTTCCTACACTAGATGGCGCTGTATGTGTGTCGTTGTCACTTGTAATACGAAAATAATGACTCAAGCATTAATTTTTATTTATTTACAACAAACAGAAAAAACCCCCAGCACTTAAGTAGCAACCATAATTCAAATGGTATTTAGGTTTGTGCATATACACATGTATATCTAAGCATATGTATGTTATATGACTGTTGTTGTTTGTTTCGTAGTGTATATTCTGAAATATACTACATATATGCAAGTAAAAAATTACTTGCAAGTAGCTCATGAATTAAAGGCTTTAAACCAGTGCATAAATTTGGCGTTAAATTTTTAGTTACTCGCCGTTATTTGTATGCGTAAATTCTTTTTTTTTTGTAACAAATTGTGTGGGCTGTCCATTCAGACAGTAGACGACAACCGGTAGGCGATTAATTTCAAGTGCAATTGTTTCTCTTACGATTTGTCTAATTTTATAAATGAAAGGCAACGAATTTGGAATACATTTGGAACTTTAAAGGGGCAGTGAACTCTTGTAAAAAAAAAAGAATAAAAATGCACAAATAGAGAGCACAGAAGGAATTAAATAATTGAACTGCATCTTAATTTGAAAATTTTAGTAGTAATTCAATAATTTTGCTTTCTTTAAATATTTCTTTTAAAAAAGAACCCTCAAATTTAAATATTTCCCCCTACTTGAAATATTAACCGTTTCATTTGTTTTTTTGTCGCGTAGTTTACACCGACTTGCAACATTTAGATTTGTGTAAAATATATTCAAGTCTCTGAAACTTCGATAGCGCTTATGTCAATAAAAGCAGCCATGACAGCAACACTAACAACAATGACAGCACTAATAAGACTAATAATAATAAAGGTAATGATGAAAAACGACACTGTCATATCTTAACAAGCCTCGTTAGTGAAATATCAAAAATTAGACGCTTATTTATTTAACACTTTCAATTTTTGTTTTCATGCAAATTGAGAAAATCATTAAAACTGAAAAAAAAAAAAGAATTACAACAGCAAACAAAACCACCAAGTAACGTCTTTGTTAAATTTCTAAAATGTATTTACATAGTTTAGTATTGTGGTTTTTTTTTTGTATAAAAATCACATTTTTTCGCTGATTCTAGCACGTTTTTGCGTTAAATATTAATTTGCATGGTTTTTATTATGGAAAATACTTAATAAACTTTTGAATAATTTTTATTTTTATTTAGTTTTGTAATTTGCATATGAATGAGAGAATAAATTAGCATATCAATTGTATAAATACATGACATTTGTAAGGTTTCACGTAAACATTTGTAAAGTTCAAAGTATTTATTACGAAATTCTTCTGATGGAGTTTTTGTTTCTCAATTTTTGTTTTTATTTTGCAGCTTGTAAACATTTTTCGGTTTTTTACTGTTTTGTTATGCCTTTTTGTTTGTAGTTCTTTTTTTGAGGAAAAAAAAAATTGTTTTTTGTTATTGTTGTTGTTGCTCTTTGCCTGTCTGGTTTCCCTTTGGGAGCTCATAAATCATCATCAGTTTATTATCTATAGAGCTGTTTAGGTAGTTAGAGTTTTATAGTATTTATCTATATAGTATACAAATATAGTATCTGTATCTCACTGATTGTGTGTATCCGTATCTGCTGTGGCTGGTTGGTTTTTTTGTTTTTGTACTTTGGTTTTTTTTTGTTGTTGTTTTGATATTTTTCATATACCTTTTACTATTTTTTCAGTTTTATTATTGCCGTTGTTGTATTTTTTTTTTTTTGTTATAGATAAAAATTTCGTGTTTTCAGTTGATTTCTATATGTTTGGCCTCAAAATTAGTTTTCATGACAGTTTTTTTCTTGATGCGATTTTTTTGTGAGTTGTGTGTATTGAAAAAGATTTTTTTGTTTTTATTTGTAACGAAATTTTTTCAGAAATGTAAGGATTATTTTATTATTTTATGAATAAATCTCAACAAATGAATCGATTAATGTTCAAAGCGATAATTTAATGTGTAAAAAGTTTAATTTGATTTGGAAAAAGTGTAATTTGGTTTTGATAAAGTTTAATTTTACTTGGATAAAGTTTAATTTGATTTGGAAAAGGTATAGTTTATGATTTGGATAAAGTTAAATTTGAGTTGGAAAAGGTTTTATTTGACTTTAGTTAATTGGAAAATTTTAATTTGATTTGGAAAAATGGAAGAATAATTTGATTTGGGAAATGATTGTTTTGAGTGTAGATAAGTTTTATTTGATTTGAAAAGTGTTTAATTTAAAAGTAAATAAGGTTTAATTGACTTGGAAAAGTGTTAATCACATTTGGAAAAGTTTAATTTATTATTGAGAAAGTGTAATGTGATTTTGAAAAAGTTAAATTTTAATTGGATAAAGTTTTAATACATTTTGAAAAATTATAATATGATTTGGAAAATTGGAATATTAATTTGATTTGGAAAATATTAATTTTGAATGTAAATAAGTTTCATTTGATTTGGTTTAATTTGAAAGTAAATAAGGTAAATTTGACTTGGGAAAGTATTAATCTGATCTGGAAAAGTATAATTTGCTTAGGAGAAAGTTTAATTTGATTTGGAAAAAGTGTTATTTGATTTTGAAAAAGTTTTATTTGATTTGGAAAAGGTTTAATTCAACTTGATTTGGAAAAAGGTTAATTTGATTAAGAAAAAGTATAAAATGATTTGGAAACAGTCTAATCTGATTTGGAAAAAGTATAACTTGATTTAGAAAAAGTATAAAATGATTTGGAAAAAGGATTAGTTTGATTTGGGGAAAGTTTAATTTGATTTAAAGGTTTAATTTGACTTAAAAAGGGTTTAAATTGATTTGGGAAACGTTTAATTCGATTTGGAAAAATCGAAGAATAATTTGAAAAGGGTTTAACTTAAAAGTAAATAAGGTTATTTTGTGTAAATCTGATTTGGAAAAGTACACTTTGTTTTGAAAAATCTTAATTTGATTTGGAATAAAAGTAATTTGATTTTGAAAATGCTTAATTTTACTTAAATAAAGTTTAACCCTTTCGACCCGGCTGGGACAATATATATATGTAAATTGGGATATATTGTCCCAGCCGGGTCGAAAGGGTTAATTTGATTTGGCAAAAGTATAATATAATTTGAAAAAAGTTAATTTTGATTCGAAAAAGGTTTAATTTGACTTAGAAAAGGGTTAATTTGATTTGGAAAATGTTAAATACGATTTAGAAAAATGCAAGATTAATTTGATTTGAAAAATGTACCAAATATCGCTGTGTTTTAACTTAATCCAGATTTTTGTGGACAAATGATTTTTTATTTAAAAAAAATGTTTTCCCACTCATAATGGTTGATACAACAAGGTTGATCTGGTTGATACAACAAGGTTGATCTGGTTGATACAACAGGGTCCTTACTGTTTTTTTTTCTCAGTGTGATTTTGTATGCATGTATGTTTTTTGTTTGTATGAAGTGAATATTAGTGGAAATGAAAATTTTTCACTATTAATATGACTCTAATTATACAACAGTCGAAATAGAGTTTTTTATCAATTTTTCAAGCTGCAGGTATTTAGACAAACTTTCGCTACGAAAATAAAAAACTTTCAAATAAAAATGTCATTCATGCCTTTATAAAATAAAATAAAAAAAAAAATGTCATTCATTAACTTAAAATTTCTTCAATGCGAAGGTGTTGAACAATCTGATAAGGTCAACTTAACAAGCAAAAAATAAATAAATCTTATAAATCACAAGAAACTAAAAAGAAAAAAATAAATAAAATGATTTCCCATAACGAATAAATTTGCAATGGCTGGTTTCTTAAAAATATGACAGACATCAGGCGACAAATTCTCAAACAGTGGTGGTAGCAGAAGAAACCAAAACAATAGTGACATTTAAACCAACTTTATAGCCATACTGAATACTGCCTGTTTACATTTTAGCTTACAGCCACAAATATTTGTGCGCCAAGCAACCTGTTTTCTATGGCTGATTAATTCTTAGTTTTCTCCGATCACATACGCGACGCTATATTTTGTGTGTTTTTTTATCTCTGTTGGTTGGCTGGTTATTGTTTTTATTGTGTTTTTATTAACTGTTTGCACTAAACTTGGTTATGATTAATTTGAACCTCATTTAAGCAATTCGTTTCTTGTTTTCCCGTTTTTTTTTTTGTAATTCTTAACCGATTGCCTATACCAAGGCTTTATGTTGTACATTGAACATCTTTTAAAAATTTGACTCATAAGTTTGTTTTTTTTTTTTTGTGGTGGTTGGTAATTCATCAAACTTGTTGATTTATTACACCAATGTTGAATTTTGACTGGTTGAAACAAAGCAGAAAGGCATAATGAAAAAAAAAAAAAAAAAAATATATATATTGAATTTGTTTGGCATGT
This sequence comes from Calliopum simillimum, assembly GCA_951812925.1. Lineage (NCBI taxonomy): Eukaryota > Metazoa > Arthropoda > Insecta > Diptera > Lauxaniidae > Calliopum > Calliopum simillimum. The sequence continues at coordinate 16,003,988 of OX638371.1, read as the reverse complement.
GGTGTTCATGTTTTTTTTCGTGTGTCTTTAGATCATAATTTTTTTTATATTTTGAAAGAATACTTGAAGTACACCCAGTACAAATTTGATTTGGTTAAGAACAAAAAGTTTCCGTGCCACGGAGTGCTTTTTTAAATCCTTGTACTAAAAGTGTAATGAAACGAGTATATTTTCGTTAATAACCGAATACTTACTTTGCACTTATAGTTCAAATCACTATCTTTCCCAAATATATCAGAAAATGAAAATCGATCAAGAACTGTTAAGAACATGGACAATTTTGTGTAGAATAAAAACGTCAAATAACAGTTCCTTAACCGTTCAAGATACCAACTAAAGGTAGAATTCATATGAAAGGTAGTTTGTTTTCCGGAAAAAATATTTTAGAAGACCTTATTAATCTTAGGTCGAAAATGTATCCAAAATCGAACTTCGTACCATTTTAATAAGTTTTGGCCTAAAACGAAATTCGAGAGAACCAATCTAGGCATGGAATTTCTAAATAGCAAGATAATATTACTTAAAATAAGTTTTTCCGAAACCTTAACGAACTTCTATCCGAACATCTCTGAACTTTAGGTTCAATTACACAGGCCCACAAAAAAAAAGTACCATGCGCTAAAGATCAGCCCATCTGAACTTTACGTTTTCGGGGTCGCTGAATCCGAATATGGTGCCAGAATAGCGAAGTTGGTTCGCGTTTCTTCAGAAATCAACAATAAAGCTGAAAATTTGAGATTTTTCCTGGTTTCTGAAAAAACGCGAACCAACTTCGCTAATCTGACACTATATTCGGGTTCAGCTACCCCGAAAACATAAAGTTCCGGTGGTCTGATCTTTCGCGCAGGGTACTTTTTTTTTTTTTTTGGCCTGTGCACAGGACTACAAAAAAGAAATTCCCTGCCCGAACGATCAGACCACCTGAACTTCATGTTTTCGGGGTCGCTAAGTCCGAATATGGTGTCAGAATAGCGGAGTTGGCTCGAGTTTTTTCACAAATCAGAAATAATGCTGAAAAAAATCTCAAATTTTTCAGCATAATTGCTGATTTCTGAAAAAACGCGCACCAACTTCGCTATTCTGGCACCATATTCGGATTCAGCGACCACGAAAACTTAAAGTTCAGGTGGTCTGATCTTTCGCGCAGGGTACTTTTTTTTTTTTGTGGGCCTGTGTTATATATAATGAACTTTTCGTTTTTAGTGTCACTCGCTTCAGAGTTTTGTCCCATATCCAAGGCAAAAAAATATTAAATTTTTACATCGTGTAATAAGAGTTTCAAGACATTTAATTTCAAGATGCGTCTTGTACTCGCCTTTTTATCAAATACTTCAGTTTATTGTCACGTGAAAAGGTCTGGACAGTAAATTAATTGCCAATAAAAGAAGAAAAATCAAATACTGCTTCCGTTTAGTGCATATATTGTAGTTTAAGTGTGCACTACACTGGATTAATAACACGTTACAACTTCCCTGTATGACCATTTCATAAATTTAAGTGTAGTTTTTCTACTCGGATGTTTTACACTGACTTGAAGTATTTGTTTGTAAAAAATACAGTACACTGAAGTATTTGTTAGAATTTGAAACAGTTTCAAAATAAAATCTGTGTATAGTGAAGATTTCCCAGTCGGAGAATGTTCAATGCCTGCTTATAATCATGCCTTCTTTCTGTCCTTTTTTAAGATCTTCTAAACATTCTCGGATGCCTTCTAAGGACAGGCCTATTAGAACCCCTGACTCTTTCTTTACTGTAGATTCTCTAAACATACTATTGTCCTTTCATATTAGAAGCGATCGTAGAAGGCCTTCAACGCTCCCTTCTTTGTGGAAGCAAGCTTGTCATGTCTTGCTGTCCAAATACATTTTTTGTAAAAAAAAATAAAGAAAGAAGGGAAGACAGCATGCCTGCTTCTGTCCTTTCATATTAGAAGCTATGATAGAAGGCTACATTGCTTATTTTTTTGAAGATTTTTTTCAGATGCTATAACTCTCAATATATTTAATAAAAGTACTATTTAAGTATATCTTGCTTGGTACATAATTTTTGATTTCTATGATAGAGTAGCTATCGCTGACATCCAATATAGGACATGTCGATATTAACGAATATCGAAATATGCCTGCGGGGCTGCCTTCTTCGAAGAAGCAAGCGGGTCATGTGTAAAAAAGAAAGAAGGGAAGTCAGCATGCCTTTTTCCGTCCTTTTGTATTAGAAGCTATCGTAGAAGGCTTGCTTTGCTGCCTTCTTTTAGAAGCGAGAGTGCCAGGCCTTGGCGCTCAATGACAACATGTGTAAAAAAGAAAGGAAGAAAGAAGGAAAGGCAGCATGCCTGTTTCTGTCCTTTCATATTAGAAGCGATCGTAGAAGGCCTGCTTTGCTGCCTTCTTTTAGAAGCGAGAGTGCCAGGCCTTGGCGCCCAATGACATCCTGTGTAAAAAAGAAAGGAAGAAAGAAGGGAAGTCTGCAGGCCTACTGGCACTCAAAGAAGGCCTAATATCATGCCTATTCGACTACTCTTTCTCCTACTGGGTTGTGTCTTGACTTTATTGAATCAAATGCTTCAGTTCATTATAAAATGAACGATTAAAAAAAAGGTACATTTTGCTTCAAGATGTCTTGTACAGACAACTGATATGTATGTACTTTCCTGAAAGTGCTAGGAGGAGTATAGTGCCAAAATGAAACGTCTTCATGTATTACCATCCTTTGCGATGATTTTTGCATTTTTCCACGAACTTTCCAAATTTTAAATTTTCCTCTGCTATGACCATTTCCAGGTGATTCTTTGTCTACCAAGTCCCCCATGCTTTGTAAATTCCACTCAAAAGCTTAGCAAGAGACTTCGCTGTGTAGTTTCCAGAGAGTATAACTCCACTTGCGTAGCTTGATGCGTTTTTGTTACATTTTACACATTGAGTGCACATTTATGCTTCTGAAATATTTTTCTAACATATAATATTTTTACTCAATTCATGCTGAGCATACTCGTATTTACCATTAAAATGGATTTCATTTGACTTTTAACTTTCCTGTGATTCCTATAATTTTTTCGTTATTTCCATTTAAACTTGCGTTCAAAATTTACATTGCAGCCCGCATTTTATGACCCAACAAATTCGAAAATCGAAAAATGAATGCGGTAGATCGTTTATTTCAATGTTAAGCCTCACCCTTACTGCTTTTTAACTTGCTTTTTTTTGTCTTAAGTTTTACGCTGTATTTTTGTTCTCTCTACTATTTATTTGTTGGTTATTGTATGATTTGTTTGTTTTCCATCATCATCATCAGCAGCAGCAGCATCATCATAAGCCTGATTTTGTTTGGTTGTTTATTCATTTAGCCAAGTTGGTTTGGTTAAGCAGCAGCACACACCACACCGTATCGTTTAACCATGTTATTATTTATTACCAACCTCAATTAGCTGATCGGTCAGTGATTGTTGTCTGATGGTTTTTGTTATTCTCTCCAATATTTCAATATCCATTTTTTTTTGTTTACTGTTTATGAGTTACAAATATGAAAATTGCTTTTTTTACTGCTTTTGGTCAACAGAAAAAATTATTAAAAAAAAACTCAAAACAGTCATTTCGGTTATTAATAAAATTATTTGCTTCTTAAATATAATGATAGATTGCTGCTTACTTATGTAGGTATGTACAGAAACTGCGGTTTTTTCAAAACTGATTTGTTTATTGATTACTGTGGGTAATTAAAAATACTCATAAATTACTTATGTTAGCTGATGCTACTTATGGGCAAAATCTACTACTAGCTATGCAACAGGTAACTTTTTATAAAAATATCTTAAACTAAGTGCGTGAAGTTAAATTCCATAGCTAACTTAGCATAGACACAAACCACATAACTTAACAGAGCGTTAACAGAGACTTAACAGAAAAATGTTAACTTGACGCTAGAGGAGATTTCAAGACAGATGACTGGCATACTTCTATATAATAAAAATTCATAAAATAAATAGTTGGAACTATTATCATATAAACCATAGTTTCATATGATACACAAGTTTGTTAAAATTAATTTTTCTAAACATGTTAATTTTACTCATAAAAACAACGATTTTTCTAGCAAAAAATGGAACATGGTAATCAGGCTCCTGACCACTCCACAAGGAGAGTGCACGAATCAAACTAGGTGGATTCCATAGACTATGGAACGGTGTTGAAAATTGCATATCATTCTATTGCAGTTTCATTTTCCTAAGATAAGAATTTATCCCTCGAAAAAGTGGGCTTTTTATAGTGAAAACCCGAAATGGTCTTCTGGTCAGATGGTCACTACGCAAGGAGAGTGCACAGATGAAACTAAGTGGATTCCATAGATTATAGAACGATGTTGAAAACTGCATATCATGTTAGAGGAGTTTCATTTTCCTAATGTACGAATTAATTCCTCGAAAAAGTGGGCTTTTTATACTGAAAACCTAATATGGTCACCTGGTCAGATGGTCACTCCACAAGGAGAGTGCACGGATCAAACTAGGTAGATTCTATAGACTATTGAACGGTGTTGAAAACTGCATATCACTTTGGTGCAGTTTCATTTTCCTAAGGGAAGAATTCATCTCTCAAAAAATTGACTTTTTATACTGAAAACCCAATATGGTCACCTGGTCATCTGGTCAGATGGTCACTCCATAATGAGAGTGCACGGATCAATTTAAGTGGATTCCATAGAATATAGAACGATGTTAAAAATTGCAAATCACTTTAGTGCGAATTCATCCCTTGAAAAAGTGGATTTTTTGTACTGAGAACCCAATATGGTCACCTGGTCATCTGGTCAGATGGTCACTCCATAATGAGAGTGCACGGATCAAGCTAGGTGGATTCCATAGACTATGGAACGGTATTGAAAACTGCGTATCACTTTAGTGCAGTTTCATTTTCCTAATGTACGAATTCATTCCTCGAAAAAGTGGACTTTTTATACTGAAAATCGAATATGGTCACCTGGTCATCTGGTCAGGTGGTCACTCCACAAGGAGAGTGCACGGATCAAACTAGGTGGATTCCATAGACTATGGGACGGTGTTGAAAATTGCATATCACTTTGTTGCAGTTTCATTTTCCTATGGGAAGAATTCATCCCTTGAAAAAGTGGACTTTTTATACTGAAAACCCAATATGGTCACTTGATCATCTGGTCAGGTGGTCACTCCACAAGGAGAGTGCACGGATCAAACTAGGTGGATTTCATAGACTATGGAACGATGTTGAAAATTGCATATCACTTTATTGCAGTTTCATTTTCCTAAGGGAAGAATTCATCCCTCAAAAAATAGACTTTTTATACTGAAAACCCAATATGGTCACCTGGTCATCTGCTCAGGTGGTCACTTCACAATGAGAGTGCACGGATCAAACTAAGTGGATTCCATAGAATATAGAACGATGTTAAAAACTGCAAATCATTTTTGTGTAGTTTCATTTTCCTAAGGCAAGAATCTATCCCTCGAAAAGTGGACTTTTTACACTGAAAGCCCAATATGTTTACCTGGTCAGATGGTTACTCCACAAGGAGAGTGCACGGATCAAACTAGGTGGATTCTATAGACTATGGAACGTTGTTGGAAACTGCATATCATTTTGGTGCAGTTTCATTTTCCTAATATTCAAAATTATATATACAAAATGTAACATTCTGCATAGAAAAGTTAACATATTGCTAACTTTCATTAGCAGAGACACTCACCAGTTCGCTACGAAACTCATCTCTGATGTTGAAATTTCAAAGCGATCTTAACAGAGTCAGATTTTTCTATTTTTGAAACAATTAGAATAAAAATCGGTGAAATTAATAAAAAAAACAAAGTTTTAAATAATATATAGATTTTCACAAGTTTCGTCTTCGTACTTGACTAATTTTTTATTCCTATTTTTAATAAAAGGATTTTTTGTACTGAGGACCCAATATGGTCACCTGGTCATCTGGTCAGATGGTCACTCCATAATGAGAGTGCACGGATCAAGCTAGGTGGATTCCATAGACTATGGAACGGTATTGAAAACTGCGTATCACTTTAGTGCAGTTTCATTTTTCTAATGTACGAATTCATTCCTCGAAAAAGTGGACTTTTTATACTGAAAATCGAATATGGTCACCTGGTCATCTGGTCAGGTGGTCACTCCACCAGGAGAGTGCACGGATCAAACTAGGTGGATTCCATAGACTATGGAACGGTGTTGAAAATTGCATATCACTTTGTTGCAGTTTCATTTTCCTAAGGGAAGAATTCATCCCTTGAAAAAGTGGACTTTTTATACTGAAAACCCAATATGGTCACTTGGTCATCTGGTCAGATGGTCCCTCCAGAATGAGAGTGCACGGATCAAACTAAGTGGATTCCATTGACTATGGAACGATGTTGAAAATTGCATATCACTTTATTGCAGTTTCATTTTCCTAAGGGAAGAATTCATCCCTCAAAAAATATACTTTTTATACTGAAAACCCAATATGGTCACCTGGTCATCTGCTCAGGTGGTCACTTCACAATGAGAGTGCACGGATCAAACTAAAAGGATTCCATAGAATATAGAACGATGTTAAAAACTGCAAATAATTTTTGTGTAGTTTCATTTTCCTAAGGCAAGAATCTATCCCTCGAAAAGTGGACTTTTTACACTGAAAGCCCAATATGTTTACCTGGTCAGATGGTCACTCCACAAGGAGAGTGCACGGATCAAACTAGGTGGATTCTATAGACTATGGAACGGTGTTGGAAACTGCATATCATTTTGGTGCAGTTTCATTTTCCTAATATTCAAAATTATATATACAAAATGTAACATTCTGCATAGAAAAGTTAACATATTGCTAACTTTCATTAGCAGAGACACTCACCAGTTCGCTACGAAACTCATCTCTGATGTTGAAATTTCATAGCGATCTTAACAGAGTCAGATTTTTCTATTTTTGAAACAATTAGAATAAAAATCGGTGAAATTAATAAAAAAAACAAAGTTTTAAATAATATATAGATTTTCACAAGTTTCGTCTTCGTACTTGACTAATTTTTTATTCCTATTTTTAATAAAAGGATTTTTTGTACTGAGGACCCAATATGGTCACCTGGTCATCTGGTCAGATGGTCACTCCATAATGAGAGCGCACGGATCAAGCTCGGTGGATTCCATAGAATATGGAACGGTATTGAAAACTGCGTATCACTTGAGTGCAGTTTCATTTTCCTAATGTACGAATTCATTCCTCGAAAAAGTGGACTTTTTATACTGAAAATCGAATATGGTCACCTGGTCATCTGGTCAGGTGGTCACTCCAAAATGAGAGTGCACGGATCAAACTAGGTGGGGTCCATAGACTATGGAACGGTGTTGAAAATTGCATATCACTTTGTTGCAGTTTTATTTTCCTAAGGAAAGAATTCATCCCTTGAAAAAGTGGACTTTTTATACTGAAAACCCAATATGGTCACTTGGTCATCTGGTCAGATGGTCCCTCCACAATGAGAGTGCACGGATCAAACTAGGTGGATTCCATAGACTATGGAATGATGTTGAAAATTGCATATCACTTTATTGCAGTTTCATTTTCCTAAGGGAAGAATTCATCCCTCAAAAAATAGACTTTTTATACTGAAAACCCAATATGGTCACCTGGTCATCTGGTCATATGGTCACTTCACAATGAGAGTGCACGGATCAAACTAAGTGGATTCCATAGAATATAGAACGATGTTAAAAACTGCAAATAATCTTTGTGTAGTTTTATTTTCCTAAGGCAAGAATCTATCCCTCGAAAAGTGGACTTTTTACACTGAAAGCCCAATATGTTTACCTGGTCAGTTGGTTACTCCACAAGGAGAGTGCACGGATCAAACTAGGTGGATTCTATAGACTATGGAACGGTGTTGGAAACTGCATATCATTTTGGTGCAGTTTCATTTTCCTAATATTCAAAATTATATATACAAAATGTAACATTCGGCATAGAAAAGTTAACATATTGCTAACTTTCATTAGCAGAGACACTCACCAGTTCGCTACGAAACTCATCTCTGATGTTGAAATTTCATAGCGATCTTAACAGAGTCAGATTTTTCTATTTTTAAAACAATTAGAATAAAAATTGGTGAAATTAATAAAAAAAAAAAACAAATTTTAAAATAATATATACATTTTCTCAAGTTTCGTCTCCTTATTTGACTAGTTTTTTATTTCTATTTTTAATAAAAGGACTTTTTGTACTGAAAACCCAAAATGGTAATCTGGTCAAAAGGTCACTCCACAATTAGAGTGCACGGATCAAACTAGGTGGATTCCATAGACTATGGAACGGTGTTGAAAATTGCATATCACTTTGTTGCAGTTTCATTTTCCCAAAGGAAGAATTCATCCCTCGAAAAAGTGGACTTTTTATACTGAAAATCGAATATGGTCACCTGGTCATCTGGTCAGGTGGTCACTCCACAAGGAGAGTGCACGGATCAAACTAGGTGGATTCCATAGACTATGGAACGGTGTTGAAAATTGCATATCACTTTGTTGCAGTTTCATTTTCCTAAAGGAAGAATTCATCCCTCGAAAAAGTGGACTTTTTATACTGAAAACCCAATATGGTCACTTGGTCATCTGGTCAGATGGTCCCTCCACAATGAGAGTGCACGGACCAAACTAGGTGAATTCCATAGAGTAGGGAACGATGTTGAAAATTGCATATCATTTTATTGCAGTTTCATTTTCCTAAGGTACGAATGCATTCCTCGAAAAAGTGGGCTTTTTATTCTGAAAACCCAATATGGTCACCTGGTCATCAGGTCAGATGGTCACTCCATAATGAGAGTGCACGGATCAAACTAAGTGGATTCCATAGAATATAGAACGGTGTTAAAAACTGCAAATCATTTTGGTGCAGTTTCATTTTTCTAAGGCAAGAATCTATCCCTCGAAAAGTGGACTTTTTACACTGAAAGCCCAATATGGTCACCTGGTCATCAGGTCAGGTGGTCACCCCACAAGGAGAGTGCACGGATCAAACTAGGTAGATTCTATAGACTATAAAACGGTGTTGAAAACTGCATATCACTTTGGTGCAGTTTCATTTTCCTAATATTCAAAATTATATATACAAGATGTAACATTCTGCATAGAAAAGTTAACATATTGCTAACTTTCATTAGCAGAGACAGTCACCAGTTCGCTACGAAACTCATCTCTGATGTTGAAATTTCATAGCGATCTTAACAGAGTCAGATTTTTCTATTTTTAAAACAATTAGAATAAAAATTGGTGAAATTAATAAAAAAAAAAACAAATTTTAAAATAATATATACATTTTCTCAAGTTTCGTCTTCGTATTTGACTAGTTTTTTATTTCTATTTTTAATAAAAGGACTTTTTGTACTGAAAACCCAAAATGGTAATCTGGTCAAAAGGTCACTCCACAATTAGAGTGCACGGATCAAACTAGGTGGATTCCATAGACTATGGAACGGTATTGAAAACTGCGTATCACTTTAGTTCAGTTTCATTTTCCTAATGTACGAATTCATCCCTCGAAAAAGTGGACTTTTTATACTGAAAACCCAATATGGTCACTTGGTCATCTGATCAAATGGTCCCTCCACAATGAGAGTGCACGGATCAAACTAGGTGGATTCCATAGAGTAGTGAACGATGTTGAAAATTGCATATCACTTTATTGCAGCTTCATTTTCCTAAGGTGCGAATTGATCCCTCGAAAAAGTGGACTTTTTATACTGAAAACCCAATATGGTTACCTGGTCATATGGTCACTCCACAATGAGAGTGCACGGATTAAATTAAATACATTCTATAGATCATGGGACGATGTTGAGAACTGCGTATCACTTTGGTTCAAATTCATTTTTGTAAGGAAAGAATTCATCCCTCGAAAAAGTGGATTTTTTGTACTGAGAACCCAATTTGGTCACCTGGTCAGCTGGTCATATGGTCACTTCATAATGAGAGTGCACGGATCAAACTAAGTGAATTCCATAGACTATGGAACGGTATTGAAAACTGCGTATCACTTTAGTGCAGTTTCATTTTCCTAATGTACGAATTCATTCCTCGAAAAAGTGGACTTTTTATACTGAAAACCTAATATGCTCACCTGGTCATCTGGTCAGGTGGTCACTCCACAAGGAGAGTGCACGGATCAAACTAGGTGGGTTGCATAGACTATGGAACGGTTTTGAAAACTGCGTATCACTTTATTGCAGTTTCATTTTCCTAAGGGAAGAATTCATCCCTCGAAAAAGTGGACTTTTTATACTGAAAACCCAATATGGTCACCTGGTCATCTGGTCAGGTGGTCACTCCACAATGAGAGTGCACGGATCAAACTAGGTGGATTCCATAGACTATGAAACGGCATTGAAAACTGCGTATCACTTTATTGCAGTTTCATTTTCCTAAGGGAAGAATTCATCCCTCGAAAAAGTGGACTTTTTATACTGAAAACCCAATATGGTTACCTGGTCATCTGGTCAGATGGTCACTCCACAATGAGAGTGCACAGACCAAACTGGGTGAAGTCCATAGAGTAGGGAACGATGTTGAAAATTGCATATCATTTTATTGCAGTTTCATTTTCCTAAGGTACGAATTCATTCCTCGAAAAAGTGGGCTTTTTATACTGAAAACCCAATATGGTCACCTGGTCATCAGGTCAGATGGTCACTCCACAAGGAGAGTGCACGGAT